>CAUYUJ010021568.1:0-27500 GCA_963575745.1 Prorocentrum cordatum | reverse complement strand
CGTGGGAAGCCCTCCCCCTGGGAAGAGAGCTCGGTCCCCGGCGAAAGGGCTTCTTCTCCGGGCGGACGTAAGGAATGACGACTCCCGCCGACCCCGCTTGACCCCGCCGTCAGGGCCCGCCCGCGCGCCCCGCCCCGCCCAACCCGCCCGTCTGGTTCTGCCACTTGCGTTTCTGCTCCTGACTCCCCTCCTGGTACTCTCTGTCGTGCTCCAGCCTTCTCTCTCCCCGTTGTCCCTTCCCTCCCCCCTTCCCCCGTTTTAGGGGCCTCGCCGACTACACGTGGCAGATGACGAGGATACACCCCCAAAGGAGGTACGATGGAAGACGAAGAGGGCGGGTATCGAGGGTTTGGGCCATTAATGTGGAGTGACACGTGAGCCAATCAGAACGAACAGTCTCAAGATGGTTGTGGTTGCTCTTCTTCTTACTAGCTTTGTTATGATTGTTCCGTTTCGTCTTCTTATTCGAAGGATTGCACAAAAACCCAGGATTGCAAAAAAACCATGGTTTTTTTGCAATCTTTGGTTTTTTGCAATCCTGGGTTTTTTTGCAATCCTGTTTTTTTTGCAATCCTTGGGTTTTGTTTTGCAATCCTTCGGTTTTTGTGCAATCCTTCGGTTTTTGCAATCCTTTGCTTCGATCCTCCGCCTCGCCAGCCGCCACGAGCCGCGGGGGCACTGTGATGAGCAGCTTCCCCGTGGAGGTGCTGTAGTCCACCGTGATTCTGGACAGAGCGACCCTCCTGGGCGGGGAGGAGGAGGAGGAGGAGGAGGAGGAGGAGGAGGAGGAGGAGGAGGAGGAGGAGGAGGAGGAGGAGGAGGGTTTGGGCGGCCCCGCACGCACTGCGGCCCTCCACCGTGATTCCCCGCGGATCGGAACGTGCATCGAATTGGGCAGCATCTGCGCCGAAGGAACGAACGAACCACCGCCGCGGACTGTCGTCAGGGTCTGGCTGAAACCAGGTGGTGGGGGCCCATGGCCTTTTGGAAACCAAGCATGCAACGTGACTGGTAGACAACACACTACCCCGACGGTAAGACCCCGCGTGAGCATCTCCTGAGTTTGTCTGAGAGTGCTCCTCGCATCCGTTCCGACCCATCCCTGGGATTAAAACCATGAGGTGCAGGCCCCATACGGAGGGGGTTCCCGCCTGAGGCGTCCTCGCAACTCACTCACGGACAAGGCCGCCGCTTGCCGCTTCCTCAGGATTCAAGCCTCGGGGCCCTAATGCTGACGATGATGATGTTGATGATGATGATGATGCTGATACTGATGATGATGAAGATGATGATGCTGATGATGATGTTGATGATGATGGTGATGCTTATGATGATGACGACTATACTGATGATGATGATGAGGATGAGGATGCGGATGATGGTGCTGATGATGAGAATGATGGTGATGACGATGGTGATGAGGATGATGATGGTGATGCTGCTGATGATGATGGTGGTGAGGATGATGACGATGATGATGATGATGACGATGATAATGATGTTGATGATGATAGTGGTGAGGATGATGAGTGAGGGAGAGAGGAAGGGAGCGATGATAATGATGATGATGACGACGACGTCGATGGTGATCATGATGATGATGATGATGATGATGATGATGATGATGATGATGATGATGATGATGATACTGAGGATGATGATGAGAAGGAGGAGGATGATGATGAGGATGAGGATGATGATGATGATGAGTAAGTGGGTGAGTGAGGGAGCGAGAGGGAGAGAGGGAGGGAGCGATGATAATGATGATGATGACGACGACGCCGATGCTGATGATGATGATGATGATGATGATGATGATGATGATGATGATGATGATGGTGCTGATGATGATTATGATGATGATGATGGTGGTGGTGGTGATGGTCATGATGATGGTGGTGATGATGATGGCGGTGATGATGATGATGATGATGATGATGATGGTAATGATGATGCTGATGATGACGACGATGATGGTTATGATGCTGATGATGATGATGATGAGGAGGAGGAGGAGGAGGAGGAGGGGGACGAGGAGGAGGATGAGGAGGAGGAGGAGGAGGATGTTGATGATCATGACGATGAGTATGCGAGTGCGTGAGTAATGAACAGAGGAGGGAAGGGGGGTGAGGAGTGTACTGCGCGTGGGGTGCCCAGAGAAACAAAAACTCCACTTTGGATGTGGGGGAAAAATTACTACAGATCGCATCGAATCGGATCTGCACCGAGTCCAAGTCGGATCGAATCGGCCGCGCCACGACTCCCAACAACGCCGTGCGAGCATCGGGCCGCATCGGGACGCCAGGACATCGAGATCGAGTCGGATAGGGCCAAGCCAGATCAGGCTCAGATCGGACCGGTCAGATCGAGGCAGGCCCTGCCTGGGCAGGTTGAAGCTCCGCTGGAACTCCGTCATGATCGGGGGGTTCAGGTGCGCGCCCTTCACTATCAGCGTCCTCGGGGAGAGCCAAAGTGCCGACACCGCTGCTAATGTCGAAGCGAGTCCAGCCGCGGCCACAAGGGCCGACCCCCGGAGGACTCGACCCGTTCCCCATGGGCTGGCTTGCATCCTGAACCGTTTTTCCAACGGCCCAGGATGAAGGGGCTCCAGGACACACAAATAAATACACACACAAATGCAATTATTCCTTATATTTTCCCATATTTTCTATGTTTTTGTCTCCCCGCCCAATTCCCATATTTTCCAATATTTTCTGGGGGATCGACGATTAATTGTGTCTGTGTGTTTCTTTCCCTCCTGACAGGAGGCCCGCGAGGCCCCTCCGAGCCCGAACACAGCAATGCTACCGCCGTGATGTTTGCACTGCCGGCGTCCCCGTCGGAGACGACGACGACGAGACGACGGTGCCTCCCTCCATCCAACGTCATCACTCCAGGACGCCTCCATCCGTGCCTCCTGCCCTCCCCCACCCCTTCCCCATCCATCATCCATCCGGCTACCACCCATTCCAACACACGGCTCTATCCATCCAACCTCCCGTCACGGCATCACCGCTCCACTCCGTTATTCCCCTCCTCTTCATCCTCCTCATCCTGCTCCTCCTCCTCATCACCTCCTCCTCCTCCTCCTCCTGCTCCGCATCATCACCATCATCATCAGCAGCATCATCAGGATCATCGCCAGCGCCATCGCCATCGTCAACATCGTCATCGCCATCACCACCGTCATCATCATCATCACCATCATCATCAGCATCATCACCATCAGCATCATCATCATCGTAATCATCATCATCATCAGCATCATCATCGTCATCACCATGAAGATGATGGTGATCAGCATCAGCATCAGCATCATAACCATAATCGTCATTACCATCAGCATTATTACAATCAGCATCACCAACAGCATCATCAACATCTTCGTCATCATCAGAGTCAGCATCATCATCATCATCATCATCATCATCATCAGCATCATCATCAGCAGCCTCATCATCGTCAGCATCATCAAACTCGTCGGCACCACCATCCCCATCCTCATCTTCATCATCATCGTCATCATCATGATCACCATCGGCATCATCATTACTCTCCTCCTCCTCCTCCTCCTCCTCCTCCTCCTCCTCCTCCTCCTCCTCCTCCTCCCCCTTCTTATCCCCCTCCTCCAATCGTGCCTGCCCCTCCTCCTCTTCCTGCTCTTCCTGCTTCCCCCCTTCTCCTCGGCCCCGCCCCCATTGCCGACAGAAGCTGGGCTGGTGACTGCTGGAGCGCGGAAGGCGCGCAAGAACGGCAAGGGAATGCCTGCGTGCTGTCTGGTTAGGGAATGCCCGTGTGCTGTCTGGTAAGGGAATGCCTGTTGGCTGTCTGGTAAGGGAATCCCTGCGTGCTGTCTGGTCAGGGAATGCCCGTGTGCTGTCTGGTAAGGGAATGCCTGTTAGCTGTCTGGCTGGGTGATGCCTGTTGGCTGTCTGGTAACGGAATGCCTACGTGCTGTCTGGTCAGGGAATGCATGTTGGCTGTCTGGTTGGGTGCTGCCTGTTGGCTGCCTGCTTAGATAAGACGGCGATGACATTTCATACGGCGGAGTGGGAAGCGCGATCATACCCTGAACTGAAAGATGCGTCGTTGGCAACCCGCAAAACGCATAATGGAAGACGGGGTTCCGCCGCCCCCCCCTCCCCTCCAAAGTTGACACAATAATGCAATCGCCTGCGACCCGCGCGAGTGTTCCAACTGCCTCTCAACGTTGAAAGGCCGCCGCCGCGTCAGGTTAATTGTGACGTGGCTTGTAGTTTTGCGAAGCAAGCGTTTCGCTCGAGACATCCGCAACATACGAAAATGTCGACTTACCATGAATCGTATCGATCGGAACTTCCACAACCAGCATGCTTCGCTCGGGACATCCTCGACTTTTTAACTCGCCGGCCCTGCGCGACCTCGTCATTTATCGCAGAGTCAGGTCGCCGGTCCTACGCAAGTCGAGGCCGTGGGGGGACCATCTGAAAGAGAACCCCGGGCCCAGGCCCTTTCCAGGAAACACGCAGGGCCGCCTCCGTCTCGACCTCGCGCGCCCCTTATCATCAACGTCCTGCCCACCACCCGGACCCGCAACGGGTGAGGCCCCGCGCTGCCCATCTGGTGCCCTGGCAACTGCGCCGTGATCCGCATGCCGCCCTCGTTGTCCTCGATCTGGAAGTGGCTGGCCTCGCCCAGCGCGCCAGTGCCGTCTCCGATCGCCTGCATAAGTGGAATCCTCCTCCGCCTTCTCCTCCTCGTCCTCCTTCAGCTCCTACTCTCCGCCTGCTCCTGCTCCTGCTTCTACTCCTGCCCCTGTTCCAACTCCTGTTTCTGCTCCTCTTCCTTCTACTCCTTATCCTCTTCCTCTTCCTCCTTATACTCCTCCTCCTCGCCCTCCTCCTACTCCTCCTTCTCCTCCTTCTCCTCCTCCTCCTCCACATCTCTCCTCCTCTCTTCTCCTCGCTCCTCGTCGCTTCTCGCTCCTCCCCCCTTTCCTGGAAAATTGCACAATACCGCACGTCGACAAAATGTTGCATCACTTTAGGCGGGCCCTGGAATGCGCACTGCAACACTCCGTCCCGCCCCGTCCCCCCTCTAATCTTGGGGGCATGCGAGGAGGAACTGCTTGGAATTCCCCAGGCGATCGACGAAATGTTGCACCACCAAGCTGTTTCGGCGACCCCCGGACCGTAGCCAATATTAGATGGGGGGAGGGGAGGATGAGATGGAAACGTCGATTTGAAAACGATGTCCGCTGTCTTCGGTACCAAGGGGTGCAACATCTTGTCGATGTACCTTATGAATACCACTCTACTCTCTCCCCCGAATGTGTCCTAACAGATCCTAAGAGTAGCCGTCACCCCTTCGCGTCCTGGTTGTTTACACACATGCTTTGCGAGACCGAGCTTTCCTTTCGTGCTTTCTCCGTTCGACCCATCCGCGTCCCGCTTCTTGCGTGCAGGAGTTGCGCGATCTGGTTTCAAATGTGGTGCTTAGCATCATATTGTTTACAGTTGTTCGAGAAAGGTGTTCTCGCTGCAGCGTGGGCCTCGTTTTCGGATCGGCGCTGTGCTCCCGTTGTTCAGAATGGCGCTCCCGCCCCAGTCCACAGGTCCCACAAGTGTCACAGGTCCCACATGCCCAGGAAGCCACAGATGCCCCCCCAGGTCGCACAGGTCCCACAAGTTTCGATGTTCCCGACTGAGCCCAACACGATGGGCTGTTTTGTAAAGTTCCAGGTCGGCTATGACACGCGCGCGTGGATTAAGAAAGCTCAGCGCAATGGGAAGATATGGGAGGGAGGAGCAATACGTCAGATATGGCGCGAGCGCACCTCGCTTGTCTCTACCATCTCTCGTCTCTACACTTAGACATTACGAATACACGTTCCAACTATCCCCTGAGTCTGTCCAGAAGATGCCTGGCCCTCTCCGCACATTATTTTTTGCACACAAGATCTCAACACATGATTTGTGTTACGGATGCGGTTCTATCCTGCTTTCGGTGTTCCAAGACGGTACTTCTGCTGCAGCGTGGGCCTCAGTTTCGGATCGGCACTTCGCTCCCGTCGTTGAGAGTGGCGTTCTCGCCCCAGCGTGAGCCACTTTACAGGGCTCGAGTCATTTTTCACCGTTGTGCCTCACCTCATGTCCCTTCCTCCGCCTTGCCCTGGTCCTCCTGCTCCTCCTGCTCCTCCAACTCCTTCCACTCCAGATCCTGCTGCTGCTGCTGCTGCTTTTCATCCTCTTCCTCCTCCTTCCTCCTCCTCCTCCTTTTCCTCCTGCTCATTCCCCTGCTCACCCGCCACCTCCTCCTCCTCCTCCTCCTCCTCTTCATCATCATCATCATCATCATCATCATCATCATCATCATCATCATCATCATCATCATCAGCATCATCAGCATCATCAGCATCATCAGCATCATCAGCATCAGCAGCATCAGCATCAGCATCAGCATCAGCATCAGCATCAGCATCAGCATCAGCATCATCATCATCATCATCATCATCATCATCATCATCACCCTTCTCCTATGCATGTAGCTCGTTTTATGAGCGTGTTTGATTGTTTATGTCAGGGGCCGTTTTTGGGAGGCCCAGGTCGGCCTACGACACGCGCCCGCGGATGCACAGCACACATCGAAGCAGTGGGAAGGGATTGGAGGGAGAGACAGGACGTCAGGTGTGGCACGAGCGCGCCTACGTCAGGTTCGTGTCGTGACGACCCCGGCGTTGGTTTCTTACTCCGCGTGGATCGTTCAACCTTGAACGATCGGCGACTGTGGATCGCTCGATCGTTCCATATAGGCCGATTCTGGGCCACTGGCGGCGTTCAACCTTGAACGCCCGCGGCGGGGTCGCCGCCGGTCAACACGACGCGAACCTACCGTAGCTTGCCTCTCTCCTCTCTCGTCTCTCCTCCTGCTCCTGCTCCTGATCCTGCTCCTGTTCTTGGCGCTGCTCCTTCTCCTGATCCTGATCCTGCTCCTCCTCCTCCTCACCATCCTCCTCCCTCCTCCCTCCTCCTCCTCCATCCTCCTCCTCCTCCTCCTCCTCCTCCTCCTCCTCCTTCTATCTCCTCCTCCCCGATCGCCTTCATGATGGAGCAGAGGAAGAACAAACTCCACAAACATAAACTTCTGGAGGTCTGCGCGGATTTCCTGGATCGGCGTTGGACAACCCACCCTGGCGCGCGGAGCGCGCTGGGGGCGGCGCCCGAGGCGCTGCCAGGAGGCTCCCGCGCCGATCCAAGAAATCCGCGTGGACCCCCGAACGTTTGTGCTCGTGCCATCCTTTCTTCCTCAGGATGGAGGCCATCTGCATCGGCAGCGACTGCATCGGCAGCATCATCGGCATCCCCGGCCTCGCGACGAGGCCCGGGGCGCCGCCGGGCGGGCGACCCCCGGAGACCTGGAGGGCGTGCTGCTCCGCGAGGGGCCGCAGGTTCTGCAGGATCATGGCGAACGGGTCCGCGCCGCCCGGGCCCTGGCGAAGGGGCCCCAGGGCACACAAATAAACACACACACACACACAAGTACAAAGATCCCCCATCTTTTCCGATATGTTCTGATATTTTCCCATATTTCCCCATATTTTCCCATATTTCCCGTATTTTCCCATATTTCCAGGTTTTTCTGATTTTCTAGGTTTTTGCCTCCCCCCCCCACTTCCCATAGTTTCCCTATACTTTCCTGGGGGTCGACGATCAAGTGTGTGTCTGTGTGCTTCTCCCCCTCCTGACCTGGGCCCGCCGCCCCCCGGGGAGCTGGAACTGGAAGTGCACCGGCTGCAGGCGGAACGTGCCGCCTGGCGGCGGGAGCGTCGCGAAGCGTCGCAGCTCCGCGGGCGATCGCGAGCGAAGCGCCCAGGCCTCGAAAGCGGGGAAAGCGACGCGCGGGGAGCGGAGCGCCAGCAGGCGGGGCCCGCGAGCCAACGCGAGCGATGACTCACCACACACACACACACACACACACACACACACACACACACGCGCGCACGCGCACGCCGAGAGGGACCGTGGCTGCCGCCCCTGTCGCAGACCCAGGAGCGGTGGCGAAGTGATCCGGTAGAGGGAAACAATTAGTGAACACCCCCCCTGCCCCCCAAGATCAAAGTTGGCACGCGGGGGGGAGACTGCGGTCGAGGTGCAACTCATCAGACCCACCGCCAACTTCGAACATTGGGGGGAGGGGGAGGCGTTCACAGACGAATGTGGCATGAGTGTTCGCTAATTTTTTCCGAGGCCTGTCGGTGGCGTGTGTGTGAGTGCGCGCGTGCCCAGTGCGCGGCGCGCGGCGGACGGCCCACGCGCGCAGTGCTCTGGACATTGCATCGGGCCGTGCCGGGATGCTCCCCGGAGTGTCGTGTGAAGCACTCCAGTGCCCCGATACGAGCCTACTTGTCAAGAACTTGTCTGTCTTGTTATATCTGGAGTGCGGAAGGCTACGGTAGGTTCGCGCGAAGTCGTCGCACGCAAAGGTTTGTGACACCGCTTTGATCGTTCAACCTTGAATCGATCGCGGCCCCGATCGTTCAAGATTGAATTCCGTCGGGTTTAGTGGCTCTGACGCTTCCGCGTCGCAGAATATAACATTGAACGCCTTCGCTGGCGTCGCTGGCGCGCCATCGCCGCATGAACCTACCGTAACGATGGTGCTTCTGATGGCCTTCGAAGTAATGCATCCGACGGCCCCCTTGCGGGGCAATCGGGCTGCGAAGATCAGGCTTGCGGCTCCCTGTGCCAGTTGCAGCTTCCAGTTTCCACTGTTACAGTCCTGCTTTCTGCCTCCTTACTGTGAATTGTTGCTGAACGCGCGAGGGGGGGAGCCGAAAAGCGTCCTGGCTAGCGTGGCCGAATCGCGTCGTCTGCATTCCCAGGGGGTCGTGGGACATGTAAAAACAAATCACATTCGCGCCCCCGAGGCCATAATCCCTAGTAAATTGCGCCATGTGCGCGTCCCCGAGGCCACACACCTCCGCACATTACACTATATTCGAGTCCCCGAAGCCATAATCTTGCGTAAATTACACAATGCTCGCGTCCCCGAGGCCACAAACCTCCATACATTACACTATATTCGAATCCCCGAAGCCATAATTTTCAGTGAATTACGCAATGTTCGCGTCACCAAAGCCAGGCACCCTTATAAATCATAGAATATTCGCGCCCCCGAAGCCATAAGTTGTTCCCAACCATCCTGTGGTGTTGGGTCCTCGTTTTGAAGAGACAGCGCCCCGCGTCCCACCTCCTCTCCTCCTCCTCCCCCTCCTCGCCCTCCTCCCTCCTCCCCCTCCTTGCCTCTGCTCTCGGCACACCCCTCACACGTTTCGTAGCCCCATAGGGAGCTCCACCGAAGATCCCCGTGGCACAGCCCGCATGCGGTTCCTCCACCCAGGGCAGCGTTTCGTAGCCCCATAGGGAGCTCCACCGAAGGTCCCAGTGGCACAGCCCGCATGCGGTTCCCCCACCCAGGGCAGCGTTTCGTAGCCCCATAGGGAGCTCCACCGAAGGTCCCAGTGGCACAGCCCGCATGCGGTTCCCCCACCCAGGGCAGCGTTTCGTAGCCCCATAGGGAGCTCCACCGAAGGTCCCAGTGGCACAGCCCGCATGCGGTTCCCCCACCCAGGGCAGCGTTTCGTAGCCCCATAGGGAGCTCCACCGAAGGTCCCAGTGGCACAGCCCGCATGCGGTTCCCCCACCCCAGCGTTTCGTGGCCCCATAGGGAGCTCCACCGAAGGCCCAGTGGGTGCGGTTCCCCCACCCAGGGCAGCGTTCGTAGCCCCATAGGGAGCTCCACCGAAGGCAAGTGGCACAGCCCGCATTTAGTGCGGTCCCACCGAAGGTCCCAGTGGCACAGCCCGCATTTCCCCCACCCAGGGCAGCGTTTCGTGGCCCCATAGGGAGCTCCACCGAAGGTCCCAGTGGCGCAGTTCGCATGCGTCCTCCCCACACCCAGTACAGCGTTTCGCGGCCCCATAGAGAACTCCACCGAAGGTCCCAGTGGCGCAGTTCGCATGCGTCCCCCCCGCACCCAGTACAGCGCTTCGTGGCCCCATAGGGGGCTTCCCCGAATGCGATACCCACAACTGCATATGGTTGGGTCTTTCGCCAGGCTAATTTTTAAAAATTACACAATATACGCGCCCCGAAGCAATAAACCCTGCAACAGTATACAAGATTCGCGTCCCCAGGGACATACACCCTCGTAAATTACACCATTATTGCGTCCCCGAGGCCACACATCGTCGCAAATTACACCAGATCTGCGTCCCCGAAACCATCAACCATAGTAAATTACAATAGTTGGGCCCCCGAGGCCATAAACCCTCGTAAAGTATGCGTCCCCGAGGCCACAAACCCTTGCAAATTACGCGATTGTCGCGTCCCCGAAGCCATAAAACATGGTAAATCATTTAATAGTCGCGCCACCAAAGCCATAAGCCCTCGTAAATAAATATTGGCCCTCGCGTTAAGTCCCGACATTGCTTCACGTCAGCGTCCAGACATCCCAACACAGCTCTGGCAAGTCCCATTCTAAGAGAGGGGCGCCGGCGGCATGGGGGCGAAGCCCTTGCGGATATGGATGTCCGACGCCTGCCAGCTAATCATGATTATCATCATGAAGCGGTGGTAGAATCAGCGCACAGGTAACGGTCTTACACAGGCTGGCGAGACTAACTGCAACGAGCCTGCTGAGTCATGCATGCTCTGCCCACCAGATGACAGTGCCGAGGCGCTCGGTCTCTCTGCCCAGCAGAAAATTCTCCGTTCGTGCGACCACGCGCTACGATTGCATTCGTGGAATGTGTGGGCAGCGTGCTTGCCAAACTCCACAAGCCAAAGCCTCCTCCTCCTCCTCCTCCTCCTCCTCCTCCTCCTCCTCCTCCTCCTCCTCCTCCTCCTCCCTCTCCTCCTCCTCCTCCTCCTCCTCCTCCTCCTCCTCCTCCTCCTCCTCCTCCTCCTCCTCCTCCTCCTCCTCCTCCTCCTCCTCCTCCTCCTCCTCCTCCTCCTCCTCCTCCTCCTCCTCCTCCTCCTCCTCCTCCTCCTCCTCCTCCTCCTCCTCCTACTCCTCCTCTCCCTCCTCCTCCTCCCTCTCCTCTCCGACCTCTGACTCGAGTGCTTGCCCTCAGCCGTCTGAAGCCGTGAATGCTGCTGTCCCTCCACCGCACCATCCGCATCCTGGCGGATTCAAGGTTGGGGAACCAGCGGACTCCCGCTGGCCGCCGTTGATAGAAGGCCACCAGCTCTGCCCCAGGTGGTATATCAGGACTTTTTTTTGTAAGCTTTATAACGTGAGTGCGCGCGGCGCTGAGGCGAGAGCCCCACTTTAAAAGCGGCTTGTGCTTAATCCCATTCAATGCTGCAAGCTTGTATGACGAGCGTGTGCGGCGCTACGGCGAGAACCCCACTACTTCGAAAAGGGACCGCCATCCATCCTCGAAACTGCTGCAGCAATTTGAAGAGAATGCGCGCAGCGTTAAACCGAGAGCCACACATTGAAACAAAAACGCCCTCCATCCTTGAAGCTGCAGCAGCAATCCACATTTTGAAAACGGCCCGCCCTCCATCCTGGAAGCTGCTGCAAACTCTCCTTTTGCTGAATGTGAAAACGAATGCGCGCGGCGTTAAGGCGAGAACCACATACCACCACCCCTCCACCCTTGAAGCTGTTGTTAAGCTTCACTTAGAAACTCTAATTGCGCGGTGAGGAAGACTGAACGGAACGCCCAGCCAGCCCTATTGACACGTCTCGGGGTGCGGTACGGATGATCTACTTATCAGTAGAAGGCATGGAGGGAGGAGGAGGGGGCAGGGGCGCGCATGAAGGAGGAGGAAGGGAGGAGCAAGGGGGTAGGAGGTAGTAGGATGGAGCAGGAAGGAGGAGGCGGACTCGCGGCCGCTCTCGGCGCCGCTGCTGGTCGTCGCCGCCGCCAGAGCAGCGGGAGCATCGGCGCGGCGGCAGCGGCAGCGGCGGCGGCAGCGGCGGCGGCGGCAGAAACGGCGGCGGCGGCAGCAGGGTCGGGGACGCACTCGCCCAGGTCAATGCGAACCCAGGTCTGTCAGGCCTTGCAAGATCCTGCAGGATCCTGCGCGCGCGGACCCGGGCCAGTGCACCATTGGCAGGGCAAGATCCTGCAAGATCCGGCGCTCTGGCTGACCCCCGTTTGCATCGACCCCCGTCCCTTGAGCCACGACAGGGGCGGCGGCAGGATAGGCCAGGGCCTTTGGGCAGCCCCGGCGGCGCCGCCCGCGACGCGCGCGCAGGCGCGGCGGCCGCCGCGGCGCCCTCGGCGGCACCGGCCGCAGCGCCCGCGGCGGAACCGCCCGCGCCCTCCGCCGCGCCGCCGCGGCGGCGGGCAGCGGTGGCCTCCGCGTCGGCGGCGGCGGCGGCGGGGAGCGCGAGGGCCACCGCGACCAGGCAGCCGAAGGGCGGCCGGCCAGGGGCGCGCCGCGGTGGCCGCGGGCGCGCCATGGGTGCGGGGGGGGGGCGGGGGAGGGGGAGGAGGAAGGGGGGAGGACGGAGGGGTTGGTGGGCAGAGCAGCGAGGGGGAGGGGGGAGGGGAGGAGGGCGGACGGCAGGGGGAGGGTGGAGGGGGGAGGGGAGTGCAGGGAGGGGAGGAAAGGGGGGAGGGAGTCTTGGGGTTCGACTGGAGGTCGACATTCGGGAGGGGGTGGGCGCGGGGAGGGGGAAAGGGGATCTGGAGGCCGGGGCGTCGCGATCATTTTCGTTCCTGTCGTTTGTCGCGGTCTTCGGGCCTTGGGGCTCGATCTGGCCCCAAGTATGCCGCACGTACGTGCACCGCAGGAAGATGGAGGTCGCTCCTCAGGTCATGGTTTCCACGGCGTTCCAAGTTTTCCGCGACGTCGGATCTCAGGCGAGGGGGCCGATTGAGGGTCGAGGTTCGAGGCGATGGGGGAGAGGAGGGGGATGGGTGGAGGGGGGGAAATGATGTGACTAGATGAGACCAGCCGCATAATGAGTTCACGATCACAACGCAACCCGCCTCTGAGCTTGCCCACGCAGAAGACGAACCCGCACGCGAAGCACAGGTGAAGCTGGATCCCGAGGAGCAGAGAACGCCGATACCTCAGACGAGTACATCGCCAGCAAGTAAACAGAACCCCGCGAAGCTGAGGCGAAGGTGACTCAATGCGGCCCATACAATGAAGAGGTCCACTTCGCTGATCATCGAGCACCCTTTCCCTCCACAAAACGACCAATGCAGCTCCAAAGTGGGATCACCACCTCCGAGAGCAACCTCGCTGACAAATAGCAACTTCACAGCTACATTCCTCCAGCTTGAGTAGTGACCAGCAGACCGCCCAGAGACGCGGAGCAATACACCTGCGACTTACACAAGAAGACCAGATCCACCAATGAGCTGTAATGGACTCATTCTCCAAACAACTGACATTACGCACAAGCAACCGTGACCATACGCAGGACGAAAACCCGATACCACAGATCAGCAAAACCAGCAGAAATAGCTACAGACATTATGGATTGCATGTTGAGGAAAACCAAATAATAACAGCTGCAGGAACATCCACCAGACACTGATGTAAAAGACGAGCGGGCGGATAAAAATCACAACCAGGCCCCCGCCCGTGGACCCCATGCCTGAGACGCCGCAAATGATGTGCGTGATACCCCGTAGTGTAAACAGCATTATTACATCGCTGGCTAACGCTGTCTAGAGTACTGAGCTAAATCATACCGCAGGCCCATCAGTCGGGCCGCTGCCGGGACGACTGCTGCTTGGCGATCTCGTGCACACTACTGAAGCGAAGCCCCACGTCACGGCCGTGTTGAGATGGGCACGCGGCTGAAGAACGCCTGGTGGAACTCCGTCATCTGTCCAAAGCGAAGCCCCAGTGCTGCTACGCACAGGCTCCTCCATGATCTGGTTGACCCTGTGGTCCTTCGCGAACTCATGGAAATCAGTGCGCGTCCCAGTGCAAACCCCCAAGAAATCGCAAGCTGACGGGCTCACGCTCAGTAGCAGTCGATGTAGCTGGAATCTCCTTCGAGCGCGCGTTCGCCAGAACACTGGAGCGCATGCGTGGGCTAACGACCCTTCCCGCTCCGCCGTGAAAAAATAGTCCACTCGTTGAGCGTCGCTGCTGAGCACAAGCTGACTCAACTGACCACGCCGTGTCTACCCACGAACGGAGAAGGATCAATTGGGCCGCCCGTGCTGACCTTCGCAACCAAATCGTGTCTACCCTGAAGATGATGAGTCGTCTCAACAGGTCCAGGATTGCATGCTGAGGGGCGATGCCCAGGCACCTGTCGTCGACTGAAGGACATCGCCGTCGCATGAGGAAGCTGTCCAACGATAGCCTCGAACGCCATTTAGTCGTACGCGGGCCTCTTCTCGGCATTGTCCGGCGCATATGCCCCGTGTACTTCGGCAGCAGCGACCCTAAGTTTTCCCAAAGAGACGCTGGTGGGCAGACATACGACACGATTACCACAGTCGGAGTCTGAACTAAGCTCACGTCCTCGTACAGCTTCGACGCATCTCTAGCTTGCGTGCTCACTCCAAGCTGCCTCGGACATACGTGACGTTCCAACAAGGTCGTCCCTATGTTCGAGGCCTTTCCGTGCACGAAACTTGAGCTGGACCTTCCACTACAGCGCAAACTCCGAAGCGAACGCCGAAACCACTCATACTGCCATGAAAATATTACTTGACAGACTCTGCCTCTCTTCGTCGCCAAACAAAGCTGAAACCCACTTCCAATCCGGCAGCCTTGGCATTCCCCAAGCGCCACGTGAAGGCGAGAGGCGTGACCGGCGAGCAACCGGACCCAACGGTGATGGACAGCTCGAGCCACATGTGCTTGAGGGGTGGGGGTAAAGGAGGGGAAGGGGGGGAGGGAGGGGGAAGGGGGGAAGGGGGGAAGCATGAAGGGGAGGGGGGAGGGGAGAGGGGGAGGGAGAAGGAGGCGGAGGCGAAGCGTGGGGGGAAGGACAAGAAGATGGAGAGAAAGGGAAGGGAGGCAGGGAACGGAGGATGCAGAGGAGTAGGAAGAGGAGGAGAGGAGGATGAGGAGGAGAAGGAGGAGAATGCGGAGGAGAAGGCGGAGGAGGAGGTGGAGAAGGAGGAGGAGGAGGAGAAGGCGAAGAAGGAGGAGGAGGAGCCAACGCGGCTCGATCCAGAAATGGGGTTCGTGCGTGGAGACACTTGTTGCTGGTGCCTTCGGGAGGCGTCCAGCAGGACACACTACTTGAAGCATACTGGCGCGGCATGGCAGTCGTAAAGGAGGAGGGAAGGAGGCAGACTGACACGATGATGATGAAAGGAATCGTCCTCCTCCTCTTCCTCCTCCCTCATCCCGTCCCTCCATCCCTCCTTCCTTCTCATCTCCCTTCCCTCTCCTAGGGGTGGATGGGGATGGGGGGCAGGCCCAATGGGGAGAAAAACAGAGGGGGGAGAGGCAGGAGGTAAGCGGGAGCAAGATAAGGGATGAGCGTGAGGCAACTTCCGAACGCCTCTGGATTTCCCTGGGCCATCTCGCTCGGGCCGCGCTGGCCCACCCTGAGGGTTCCCTGATCCCATGTACGCCCGCCTTCCGGGGCCCGTCTGGGGGCATCCTCGAGGAAACAACCAATAGCCGATCGTGCTGCCTGTTGATGGGCTGTTGGCTGGCCAGCGCGTGTGCTCATGAGGACAGTATGAAGTCGCTGATGCCATGTTTTGCCCCACTGCAGTCAGGTGAATGTTGCTGGTGGTGAGAATGTAAAGCGCAGGGGGGTGAGTCGTCTTCGCCCGCGGTCGTCGTCGTCGTCGTCGTCGTGAGAATCAGCTCACGTAGCTGATTTTCCTGGCGCCTCCTGGCGCCGGAGGCGGCTGTGTATCGTGGAATGGGCCCCTCGCTGAGGCCGAAACCAGCTGCATCCGGCAAATTTCGTACCCCCCCCTTTCCCAATCCCCCCCTTTCGTCCAACCCGAGTCTGGGGGCGGGGGGTGAGTCGTCTTGACGCCTCCTCCTTCGTGGGACATTCCCGACTGAAATATGAAATCCCGAACGCCTCTGGAGTTCCCTAGATTTCCCTGAGGGTCCCCTGAGCCCATTTACGGCCGCCTTCCGAGGCCCGTCTGGGGGCATCCTCGAGGAAACAACTAATAGTCGATCGTGCTGCCTGTTGATGGTCGTCTTCGCCCGCGGTCGTGTCGTCTTCGCCCGCGGTCGTCTTCGCCCGCGGTCGTATCGTCTTCGCCCGCATCGTCTTCGCCCGAGTCGTCTTCGCCCGCGGTCGTCGTCGTCGCGGACGTCTTCGCCGGGGTCGTCTTCGCCAGCGGTCGTCGTCGCTGGCGGCGCTCGCTCCGCCGCCGCCGCCGCCGCCGCGTCGTCGTCGTCGTCGTCGTCGCCGTCGTCGTCGCCGTCGCCGTCGTCGTTGCCGCCGTCGTCGTCGTCGTCGTCGTCGTCGTCGTCGTCGTCGTCGCCGCCGCCGTCGTCGTCGTCGTCGTCGTCGTCGTCGTCGTCGTCGTCGTCGTCGTCGTCGTCGTCGTCGTCGTCGTCGTCGTCGTCGTCGTCGTCGTCGTCTTTGGCGGCGGCATCGCGCGGACTGGGCCCCTGCAGGCGGGGCGGGTCGGGCGGGCGCGCCCGAGGGCGGGCCGGGCGGCGGACCCGAACGGACGGGCCAGGCGGCGAGCCCTGACGGGCGGCATCACAGCGGGCATCACAGCCCTGCGTTGAGCGCCGCCAGAGACCCAGAATCGGTCGATGTTGAACGATCTCACGTTGAGCGTTGAGCGCCGCCAGAGACCCAGAATCTGACGTTTCGGTTCACGGCCGATCGTTCAAGGTCGAACGATCCCCGCGGTATCAGAAACCAACGCGCAAAACGGCACGACACAGTGTGCTGGCCGGGCGCGGCATCACAGCGGGCGGGCGGGCGGACCCCAACGCGCGCGTCGGGCGGGCCCGACCCTCAGGGGCGGGCCCGGCAGGCGCGAGGGATTTGCAAGCAAGCGTGCGGGCGGACGGACCCTTCCGCCGCCGCCGTCGTCGTCGTCGTCGTCGTCGTCGTCGTCGCCGCCGCCGCCGTCGCCGCCGTCGACGAGTTCGTCGCCGTCGCCACCGTCGTCGTTATCGTCGCCGCCACCGCCGCCGCCGCCGACGTCGTCGTAATCGCCGCCGCCGCAGTCCCCGTCGTCGTCGTCGCCATCGTCGTCGCCGTCGTCGTCGTCGTCGTCGCCGCCGCCGCCGACGCCGTCGTCGTCGCCGCCGTCGTTGCTTTCGTCGTCGGTGCCGCCGTCGTCATCGTCGTCGTCGTCGTCGCCGCCGACCTCGTCGCCGTCCTCGTCGTCGTCGTCGTCATCGTCGTCATAGCCGCGGCCGTCGTCGTCGTCGTCGTCGTCGTCGTCGTCGTCGTCGTCGTCGTCGTCGTCGTCATCGTCGCTGCCGCCGCCGCCCTGCCGTTGTCGCCGCCGTCGTCATCGTCGTCGTCGCCGCCACCGACACCGTCGTCGCCGCCGACGTCGTCGTCGTCGGTGCCGTCGTCATCGCCGCCGCCGCCGTTGACGCCGTCGAAGTCGTCGTCGCCGCCGCATGCCGCCACCGTCGTCGCCGTCGTCGTCGTCGCCGCCGGCGCCACTGCCGTCGTCGTCGTCGTCGCCCCCGCCGCTGGCGTCGCCGCCGCCGCCATCGTCGCCGTCGTCGTCGTCGCCGCCGCCGCCGCCGTCGTCGTAGCCGCCGCCGTCGTCATCGTCGTCGTTTCAGTCGTCGTCGTCGTCGTCGTCGTCGTCGTCGTCGTCGTCGTCGTCGTCGTCGTCGTTGTCGCCGTCGTCGTCGTCGCGGCCGCCGTAGTCGCAGCCGTCGACGTCGTCGTCGCCGCCGCCGCCGTCGTCGTCGCCGTCCTCGCCACCACCGCCAACACCGACGCTGTCGTCGTCGTCGCCGCCACCACCGCCGTCGCCGTCGTCGTCGTCAGCGTCATCGTCGTCGTAGCCACCGACGCCGCCGACGCCGTCGCCGCCATCATCGTCGTCGTCGCCGCCGCCGCCGACGCCGTCGTCGCCGCCGCCGTTGCCACCGCCGTCGTCATCGTCGTCGCCGTTGTCGTCGTCGTCGTCGTCGTCGTCGTCGCCGCCACCGCCGCCGCCGTCGTCGTTGTCATCGTTTTCGTCGTAGCCGCCGATGCCGCCGTCGTCGTCGCCACCGCCGCCGCCGCCGACGCCGTCGTCGTCATCGTCGTCGCCGCAGCCACCGTTGTCGCCGTCGTCGTCGTCGTGGCCGGCGACGCCGCCGCCGTCGTCGTCGTCGCCGCCGCCGCCACCGTCGTCGTCGTCGTCGTCGTCGTCGTCGTCGCCGTCGTCGTCGTCATCGTCGTCGTCGCCACTTCCACCGCCGACGTCGTTGCCGTCGTCGTCGTCGTCGTCGCCGCCGCCGTCGTCGTCATCGTCGTCGCCGTTGTCGCCGCCGACACCGTCGTCACCGCCGACGTCGCCGCCGTCGATCGTCGTCGTCGCCATGGTCGTCATCGTCAACGCCGCCGGCGCCGCCGTCGAAGTCGTTGCCGCCACCGCCGTCGTCGTCGTCGCCATCGTCGTCGTAGCCGCCGTCGCCACCGCCGTCGTCGCCACCACCGCCGCCGACGTCGGCGTTGTCGTCGTCGCCGCCGCCACCGCCGTCGTCGTCATCGTCGTCGTAATCGCCGCCATCGTCGTCGTCGTCGTCGTCGGCGTCGCCGCCGACGTGTCGTCGTCGTCGTCGTCATCGTCGTCGTCGTCATCGTCGCCGTCGTCGTCGTAGCCGCCGCCGTCGTCATTGTCGTCGCCGCCGTCGTCGTCGTCGTCGTCGCCGCCGTCGTCGTCGCCGCCGCATGCCGCCGCCGTCGTCGCCGTCGTCGTCGTCGCCGCCGGCGCCTTCGTGGTCGCCGTCGACCCCGCCACCGCCGAAGGCAGCGTCGTCGCCGCCGACGCTGTCGACGTCGTCGTCGTCGTCGTCATCGTCGTCGTCGTCGTAGCCGCTGCCGTCGTCGTTAGCGTCGTCGCCGCCGCCAACGTCGTCATCGTCGTCGTCGTCGCGGCCAACGACGCCGTCGTCGCCGCCACCGCCGACGTCGTCGTCGTCATGGTCGTCGTCGCCGCCGCCGTCGACGTCATCGTCGACGCCGCCGCCGTCGTCGTCGTCGTCGTCGCCATCGTCGTCGTAGCCGCCGACGCCGCCGCCGCCGTCGCCGTCGTCATCGTCGCCGTCGTCGTCGTCGTAGGCGCCAACGCCGCCGCCGTCGCCGTCGCCGTCGCCGCTTCCGCCGCCGCCGTCGCCGCCTTCGTCGTCATCGTCGTCGCCGTCTGCCCCACGCCAACGGCTGCGTCGTCGCCGCCGCCGCCATCGTCGTCGTCGTCATCGCAGTCGCCACCGTCGTCGTTGGCGTCGTCGCAGCCGCCGTCGTTGGTATCGTCGTCGTCATCGCCGCCGCCGACGCCGCCGTCGCAGCCACCGCCGTCGTCGTCGTCATGGTCCTCGCCGCCGCCGCCGCCGTCGCCGCCGCCGACGTCGTCGTCGTCGTCGTAGCCGCCGACGCCGCCGCCGTCGTCGTCGGCGGCGTCGCCGCCGACGCTGTCGACGTCGTCGTCGCCGCCGCCGCCGCCGTCATCGTCGCCGTCACCATCGTCGTCGTAGGCGCCCACGCCGCCGCCGTCGTCGTCGTCGTCGCCGCTGCTGCCGCCGCCGCCGCCGTCGTCGTCGTCGTCGTCGTCTTTGTCGTCGTCGTCGCCCCCGCCACCGCAGACGGACGCGTCGTCGCCGCCGTCGTCGTCGTCGTCATCGTCGTCGTAGCCGCCGACGCCGCCGCCGTCGTCGTCGGCGGCGTCGCCGCCGACGCTGTCGACGTCGTCGTCGCCGCCGCCGCCGCCGTCATCGTCGCCGTCACCATCGTCGTCGTAGGCGCCCACGCCGCCGCCGTCGTCGTCGTCGTCGCCGCTGCTGCCGCCGCCGCCGCCGTCGTCGTCGTCGTCGTCGTCTTTGTCGTCGTCGTCGCCCCCGCCACCGCAGACGGACGCGTCGTCGCCGCCGTCGTCGTCGTCGTCGCCGCCGTCATCGCCGCCGTCGTCGTCGTCGCCGCCACCGACGTCGTCGTCGCCGCCGTCGTCGTTGGCGTCGTCGCCGCCGCCGTCGTCATCGTCGTTGTCGTCGCCGCCAACGACGCCGTCGTCGCCGGCACCGCCGTCATCGTCATCGTCGTCGTCATGGCCGCCGTCGCCGCCGACGCCGCCACCGTCGTCGACGTCGTCGTCGACGCGGCCGCCATCGTCGTCGTCGTCGGCGTCGCCGTCGTCATCGTCGCCGTCATCGTCGTCGTCGTAGCCGCCAACGCTGCCGACGCTGCCGCCGTCGCCGTCGTCGTCGTCGTCGCGGCTGCCAACGCCGCCGCCGCCGCCGTCGTCGTCGTCGTCGTCGTCGTCGTCGCCGTCGCCCCTGCAACCGCCGACGGCGGCGTCGTGGCCGCCGCCGCCGCCGTCGTCGTCGTCGTCGCCGCCGTCGTCATCGCCGCCGTCATCGTCGTCGTCGCCGCCACCGACGTCGACGTCGCCGCCGCCGCCGCCGTCGTCGTCGTCGTCGTCGTCGTCGTCGTCATCGTCGTCGTCGTAGGCGCCGCCGGCGTCGTTGGCATCGTCGCCGCCGCCGTCGTCGTCATCGCCGTCGTCGTCGCCAGCGACGCCGTCGTCGCCGCCACCGCCGACGTCGTCGTCGTCCTGGTCGTCGTCGCCGCCGCCGCCGCCGTCGCCGCCGCCGTCGCCGTCGTCATCGTCGCCGTCGCCCCCGCCAACACCGACGGCGGCGTCGTCGCCGCCGTCACCGTCGACGCTGTCGTCGCGCCGTCATCATCGTCGTCGGCGCCGCCGACGCAGTCGTTGCCGCCGTCGTCGTCGTCGTCGTCGTCGTCGTCGTCGTCGTCGTCGTCGTCGTCGTCGTCGTCGTCACCGTCACCGTCGTCGTCGTAGCCGCCGACGTCGTCATCGCCATCGTCGCCGCCGCCATCGTCGTCATCGTCGTCGTCGCCGCCAACGACGCCGTCGTCGCCGCCACCGTCATCGTCTCCGTCGTCATGGTCGTCGTCGCCGCCTCCACCACCGCCGCCGTCGCCGTCGACGTCGTCGTCGTCGACGCCGCCGTCGTCGTCGTCGTCGTCGTCGTCGTCGTCGTCATCGTCGTCGTTGCCGCCGACGCCGCCGCCGTCGTCGTCGCCGCCACCGCCGCCGACGCTGTCGACGTCGTCGTCGCCGCCGCCGCCGTCGCCGTCGCAATCGTCGCCATCATCGTCGTCGTCGTAGGCGCCCACGCCGCCGCCAGCGCCGTCGTCGTCGTCGCCACCGCCGCTGCCGTCGCCGCCTTCGTCGTCGTCGTCGCCGTCGTCGCCGCCAGCGCCGACGGCGGCGTCGTCGCTGCCGCCGCCGCCTTCGTCGCCGTCGTCGCCGCCGCCGTCATCGTCGTCGTCGCCGTCGCCGCCGCCGCCGCCGACGAATTCTCGCCGCGCCTCGGGCCTCGCCTCCGACCGCCGCGCGCCGCGGCGGGGCCGCGGAGGACGCGCGCCCTCGCCGGAGGCCGCCGCGAGAGCACGCCGCGCGGGCGCCCGCGGGAGGCGGCCCCCTCCGCGGCGCGGGCGCAGGCGAGCGGGCTGCGGGCGGGAAGAATATTTGCCCAGGGCGGAGGGGGGGGGAAGACGGGGGGTGGTCAAGCTGGGTGCGCTCGCGCCATGTCTGACATGCTGTCTCTCCCTCCCATCCCCTCCCATTGCGGGCGTGTCTCCTAGCCGACCTGGAACTCCACGGAAGACCCCATCGTGTTATGCGCAGTCGGAAAAAGGAAACTCGCGGAACCTGTGCGACCTGGGGAACATCTGTGGCCTGTGGGGCCTGTGGGACCTGCGACACCTGAGGGCCTTTGGAACCTGTGCTCCTGTTTGACCTGGGCAACCAGTCGGACCTGTGAGACCTGCGAGACCTGTGGGACCCGTGGCACCAGTGGGACCCGTGGCACCTGTGGGACATGGGTGGCTTCTGTGGGACCTGAGAATCATGCGACACCTCTGGGCCCTGTGGGACCTGTGGGACCTGTGAGGCATGCGAGACCTGCGACACCGGTGGGACCTGTGGGACCTGTCAGACCGCGGTGGTATCCGTGGGATCTGCGGGACGACCTGCGACACTTGTGGGTCCTGTGGGACCTGTGGGGCCTGCGACCTGTGGGTCCTGCGAGACCTGTGGGATCCAGAAAAGTGGCCCACGCTGGGGTGGGAGCGCCGTCAAGAACGCGAGCACAGCGCCGATCCGAAAAAAAAGCCCGCGTTGCAGCGAGAACACCATTCTGGAAAAATTGTAAACCATCGGATTGTTGTTCTATGTATATATAGATATACCTATACGACCACCCTTCGGGTGATCAGGAGGTTCGGGGGGGGGAGAAACCAACGTCTCACTCGATCGGTCTCACAATCGATCTCATTATCGATGTCACTATGGATATCACAATCGATCTCACAATCAACGTCATCATCATCATCATCATCATCATCATCATCATCATCATCATCATCATCATCATCATCATCATCAACACCATCGTCATCAACGTCATCAACATCATCATGATCATCATCATCGTCATCATCATCATCGGGACACCATCATCATCATGAGCATCACCTCATCACCATCATCATCAATATCATCATCACCATCATCATCATCGGGACACCATAATCGTCACCATCATCATCAACATCATCAGCATCGGGGCACCATCATCCTCATCATCAACATCATCATCATCGGGCCACCAGCACCATCATCAACATCAGCATCATCATCATAATCGGGCCACCAGCATCATAATCATCATCATCACCTCACCATCATATCATCATCAACATCGTCATCATCGGGACACAATCATCGTCATCATCATCAACATCATCATCATCGGGAGACCATCATCATCACCATCATCATCAACAGCATCATCATTCACCTCATCATCACCATCATCCTCGGGACACCATCATCATTATCTTCATCATCAGCATCATCATCATCTCATCATACCATCTTCATCATCATCATCAGGATCATCAACATTATCATCACTATGACACCGTTATCATCAGCAACATCAGCATAATCAACATCATCATCATCGGGACACCATCATCAACACCACCATGGCCATCATCATCACCATCCTCATCATCAACATCGTCAACACCATCACCATCATCATCATGATCACCATCGGGACACCATCATCATCACCATCATCACCATCATCATCATCGACATCATCATCATCATCATCATCATCATCATCACCATCATCATCATCATCATCATCATCATCATCATCATCATCATCATCATCATCATCATCATCATCATCATCATCATCATCATCATCATCATCATCATCATCATCATCATCATCATCATCATCATCATCATCATCATCATCATCATCATCATCATCATCATCATCATCATCATCATCATCATCCTCGGGACACCGACGGGACACCGGCGGGACACCGGCGGGACACCGCGGGCCACCGCGGGCCACTGGCCCCCGGAGAGGAATCATTTGGTCCGGCCGCGCGTCAGCCAGAGGCGGGACACCGACGGGACACCGCGGGCCACCGGCCCCTGGAAAGGAATCATTTGGTCCGGCCGCGCCTGAGCTGGAGGCGGGACACTGGCGGGACACCGCGGGCCACCGGTCCCCGGAAAGGAATCATTTGGTCCGGCCGCGCCTCAACCAGAGGAGACTTTCTTCTCGCCCGCCCACGCAGCTTGCACGCACGAACACGAAACCGAAACCGATTTCCCGGTAGGGGGGGCTCTCCGTTTCACTTCGATCTCACCCCCTCATCCGATATATATATATATATATATATATATATATATGTATATGGAAATATGTATCTATTTACACTCGCATTTCTATTTCTCTATATATATATATATATGTATATATATATACATAAATATATATCGGAGGTGAGGGGGTGAGATCGAAGTGGAACGGAGAGCCCCCCTACTGGGAAATCGGTTGCGGTTTCATGTTCGTGCGTGCCGTGCGTGCGGGCGAGGCGAAGCTGCGAGGGCGGGCGAGAAATAAGTCTCCTGTAACTGAGGCGCGGCCGGACCAAAAATCTCCCTTCCTGCAACCGGTGCCCCGCGGTGTCCTGCCTTTGTCCCGCTCGGGGGCCGGTGGCGCGCGGTGTCCCGCCGGTGTCCCGCCGGTGTCCCGTCGGTGTCCCGATGAGGATGATGATGATGATGATGATGATGATGATGATGATGATGATGATGATGATGATGATGATGATGATGATGTTGATGATGCTGGCGATGATGATGATCATGATGATGGTAATGATGGTGATGATGATGGTGTCCCGATGATGATCATGATGATGTTGACGATGTTAATGATGATGAAGATGGTGATGGTGGTGATGATGATGGTGCCCCAATGATTAATGATGTTGGTGATGATGCTGTTGCTGATGATGATGGTGGTGCCCCGATGATGATGGTGTCGTTGATGATCTTGGTGATGTTGATGATGATCATATGATTTGATGATGGTGATGAAGATGATGATGATGGTGTCCCGATGATGATGAGGTTGATGATGATGCTGTTGATGATGACGGTGATGATGATGGTGTCCCGATGATGATGATACTGATACTGATGATGATGACGATGATGGTGTCCCGATGATGATGATGCTGATGTTGATGGTGAGATTGATGGTGAGGTGATGATGATGATTCTGATGATGGTGGCACAATGATGGTGATGATGATGCTGATGTTGATGATGATGATGATGATGATGATGGTGTTCCGATGATGTTGATAATGATGGTGATGATGATGCAGATGGTGACGATGATGATGGTGTTCCAAAGATGATGATGATGATGTTAATGATGATGATGTTGCGAATGATGATGATTGTCCTGGTGATGATGATGTTGATGCTGATGTTAGTGACCACGATGATGAGATGATGATGATGATGGTGGTGTTCCAATGATGATGATGATGATGATGATGATGATGATGATGATGATGATGGTGTCCCGATGATGATGATGATGATGTTGATGATGCTGATGGTGACGATGATGGTGTCCCGATGATGATGGTGATGATGACGATGTTGATGATGATGGTGATGAGGTGATGATGTTGTTGGTGTCCCGATGATGTTGATGATGATGATGTTGATGACGCTGACAACGATGATGTTGATGATGCTGGTGAGGATGATGTTGATTGTGATATCGATTGTGATATCGATAGTGAGATCGATGGTTAGACCGAATGTGAGATCGATTGTGAGTTCGATAGTGAGATCGATAGTGAGATTGATTGTGAGATCGATGGTCAGATCGATTGTGAGATCGATCGAATGAAATAGATCGAATGAGATCGTATGTGAGATCGATCGAGTAAGATCGATCGAGCGAGACCGATAGTGAGATCGATAGTGAGACCGATCGAGTGAGACGTTGGTTCCCCCCCCCCGAACCTCCTTCTCACCCGAAGGGTGGTCGTGTATATATATTTTTATATATATATATATATATATATAACGGCGCCAAAACACTCCTGAAGAACCCCCACGCGGCCCATGGGGGTCCCCAGACTATCCAAGACGGCCCTCGGGCGGCCCAGGCTGCACCCCTGACGGCCAGCCACTACGGCTCCAAGAGGGCCCCAGGGGACCCCCGAGAGAGCCCCATCAAGTACAAATCGCCACATTCCTTATGGAAAACTGACTTTTTCAGCAAATTCGGCTTTTGGGTCGTCCCTGCGTCCACGACAGCCCCGGAGGCCGGGCCTCCAAAATCATCCCGCGACCGCCCAAGAATCTCCCAAAAAGGCCCCCAGATAGCTCATGACGGCCCCGGTACGGTCCACGAGGCTCCCAAGACGGCCCAAGAGGACCCTAGGAGGGGCCCCTGAGGAGCCCAATACGGGCCAACGTGGACCCAAAACAGCCCAAAAGGCATCCCAAATGGCCCAAGACGGCCCCAAGACGGCCACACAAGCGTCTTACAAGGCCCCAGAAGGCCCCAGGACCCCCCCAGGAATTCCAAAAGGGTTTCCTACAGGGCCGCCCGCGGCAGGGAAACGCCATTCGAACAATCATCGCGAGATCTACGGCGGTCGCTGACTGCGTCGCACACCCCACAACGCACCGCCAAAGTTCCATTCCCTCAACTCCGTGGATTTAATCCACGGGTCCACACTAGTGTGTGTATGTATGTATGTATGTATGTATGTATGTATGTATGTATGTATGTATGTATGTATGTATGTATGTATGTATGTATGTATGTATGTATATATACCTATACGACCACCCTGCGGGTGATAAGGAGGTGAGGGGGGAGGGGGGACCAACGTCTCACTCAATCGATCTCGCTATCGATCTCACATTCGATCTCATGATCGATATCACTATCGATCTCGCTATCGATCACACTATCGATCTGACAATCGATCTCACAATCGATCTCACAATTGATCTCACATTCGGTCTCACATTCGGTCTCACTGTCGATCTCACTATCGATCTCACAATCGATCTCACAGTCGATCTCACATTCGGTCTCAGATTCGGTCTCACTATCGATATCACTATCGATCTCACAATCGATCACACTATCGGTCCCACAATCGATCTCACAGTCGATCTCACAATCGATCTCACAATCGATCTCAAATTAGGTCTCACATTCGGTCTCACCGTCGATCTCACTATCGATCTCACAATCGATCTCACAGTCGATCTCACATTCGGTCTCACATTCGGTCTCACTATCGATCTCACTATCGATCTCGCTATCGATCTCACTATCGATCTCACAATCGATCTCACAATCGATCTCACAATCGAAGTCACATTAGGTCTCACATTCGGTCTCACTGTCGATCTCACTAACGATCTCACAATCGATCTCACAGTCGATCTCACATTCGGTCTCACATTCGGTCTCACTATCGATCTCACTATCGATCTCACAATCGATCTCACTATCGATCTCACAATCGATCTCACATTCGGTCTCACTATCGATATCACAATCGATCTCACAATCGACGTCATCATCATCAAAAACACCAACATCATCATCATCGCCATCATCAACATCATAATCATCATCATCAACATCATGATCGGGACATCGACGGGACACCGACGGGACACCGGCGGGACACCGGCGGGATACGCGTGCCACCGGCCGCCCGGTGGAGAATCATTTGGTCCGGCCGCGCCTCAGCCACAGAGGACACCACCGGGACACCGGCGGGACACCGCGCGCCACCGGCCGCCCGGTGGAGAATCATTTGGTCCGGCTGCGCCTCAGCCACAGGAGACTTTCCTCTCGCCCGCCCACGCAGCTTCGCCTCGCCCGCACGCACGGCACGCACGAACACGAAACCGAAATCGATTTCCCGGTAGGGGGGCTCTCCGTTCCACTTCG
>CAUYUJ010021567.1:36225-137035 GCA_963575745.1 Prorocentrum cordatum | reverse complement strand
CTCCTCCTCCTGCTCCCCCTCCTCCTCCTCCTCCTCCCCCTTCTCCTCCTTCAGGGGTGGCACTCCCTGAGGCCAGTGCCTGCGAGGAGAGCCCACCCGTGGCGGGGCACGAGTGCCAGAGAGGCCTGGGTCATCCCCGATGCTTGGCGGTCGCTCCTCAAGATTCCATGCCCCACCCCAGGCATGATCGCGTCGTTGAAAACATGCACCAGAGAAAAAAAACACTGAGTGGATGGTTTGACCGATAAGGAGATCGACCGGGAACCCGGGAACCCGGAACCCACCGAAATCGGCCAGGAACCAATGACCAGGAACCCAGGAACTTGGAATTGGGCACCGGGGAACCTGGCCAGCCACCAAAGTCGGCGGGACATGTTCGCCAAATTTTTCGATTTCCGCTAGGACCCCTTGAGTGCAAGCACTGATTGGGGAATCTGGACGGGCGTTTTTTGTTATTTTCGGCCCCTTGGGGCCCTCGTCGGTCCTCCAGACCGTCAAAAATCGGCTCGGGATGAGAAGCCGTTCCTGGGGAAAGGGTCTGGTCTTCCAGGAAGGTCGTCTGGAAAAAATCGGGACGTAGCATGCCTGGGAATGCACCCCGATAACCAGCGACGCGGACGGAGCTACGGCATGGCAGATGGTGACCCCGGACATCCTCTCCTGGCGAGCAGATCAAGGCGGAGACTGAGTCTGCTGACGTTTTCGGCCTCCCGGCGCCCCCGCGCGGCGCCCCGAGGCAGCAGAAGGCGTTTTCCGGGGAAGAGACACGGCTCCAGGGGAGGAGGCCAGATTGCTGTGTTAGCCACGTTGGAACACATCACGACGGAGGAGCTCTGTGACGACCACGGCCGTGGATGGGCCGCGCAAAGACATGCTAGTACGATATGTTCTCCTTGGAGGCGCACGTCCGAGCCGATCATGGTATCCCCACCCTGTGGAAGATCGTTTCCCGAGCGGTGTGGACAGGAGGCGCCCGCCACGACGCACATACTCTTTGATTTCTCGGTGCGCATAGTATTAGTATGTTGGGGTGACGCCGAACATGGGGGAGGACGATGAGGAGGAGGAGGAGGAGGAGGAGAAGGGAGGAGGAGAAGGAGGAGGAGGGAGGGGGAGGGGGAGCGAAAGGGGAGGGGCGAGGGGGGAGCGAAGAGGGAGGGAAGAGAGCGGGGGGGGGTCCCCAGAAGTCCCGACCCTTTCCACGGGGCAAGTTCTTCCTCGCGCGCCGTCTTGTGGGCCCAGCGCGAGGGGACCTCGAGGCAGAGCACGACGGAAAGCCGCGCCGCATTGAATGTTGTTCATGCGTAGGAGGTCTGGGTGAATCTCAGGGCCTCGATACCCCTGCTCCTCCTCATCCTCCGTTTCCTCCTTCTCCTCATCCTCCTCATCCCCATCCCCATCCTCATCCTCCCTCCTCCCTCCTCCCCCCTCCCTCCTCCCTCCTCCCTCTTCCCTCCCTCCTCCGCCGCCTCCTGCTCCTCCTCCTCCTCCTCCTCCTCCTTCTCCGCCGCCTCCTCCTCCGCCCCCTCCTTCTCAGTCTCAGGGGCAACGTTTGGAGCGTACCAGGCATTCTAGTATCGATTCTAGGCGGCGATCGGCGGCGGCCCGCGTGGCGCCTGAGGCGCGCGCCCGCGCCTACTCGCGCCTGAGTGGGGGGGCGGAGCGTTGCCGTGGGATTCGCGCCGGGGGGGGGGAGACGTCCAGCTGGAACTGGCGATGCATCGCCGCTGGATCGGCGATGGGCCTCCGATGGCGCATCATCCCCCCTCTGATGGCGCATCATCCCCCCTGGGCCTGGATTACCCTCCTGACGATCGGGGTTTGCCAGAGGTGCCACTGGCCCAGGGCAGGGTTGGACCTCAACCCTGTTTTGCTGGATTTCGGCTGCGTTGTGTGTTTCGTTCTGGGAGGGAGGTGCAGGAAAACAGGTAGCGCAGACCGGAAGACAAAACGAAAAGAAAGCGAGAAACAGCACTAAGGTCCAGCACTGGCCCAGGGTGCCCCCAGGCTTTCCAAAGAGGCCCTTGCGACCTCCATGTTCGGATGCAACTCCTGGGAGGTCAAATTCTGTTGTCGCCCTGGTCCGAAATCCGGCTTAATCCCGCCTAATCCGGCTCAATCCCGCTGAATCCCGCTCAATCCGGCTCAGTCCCGCTCAATCCGAGGCCTCCTCCGGCGTAATAGCTCACAAAGGGGGCTTCGTCCTCCTTAATTTTGCCGACGAAAACCTCTCAGCAGTTGCCGCCTAATCTCAGGAGGGGAAGAAACACACAGACACAATTAATCGTCGACTCCCCAGAAAATATGGGAAGATATGGGAAGTGGGGGGGAAGACAAAACCCAGAAGATATGGGAAGATATGGGGGATCCTGTTTTGTGTGTGTATTCATTTGTGTGTCCTGGGGCCCCTTCATAACCTTGCCGACGACAACCTCCCAGCAGTGGCCTCCCAATATCCATGAGATCGCAGCGCCGCGGGGCAGGAGAGCTGAGCGGGCCGGGCTCCGGCCCGGGCGCGGTGCCCCCCGACCTGGCCGCCGCCCTGGCCGCCTCCGGGCTGCACCCCAGCTCGTCCGAGTTCGCGGCCCTGAAGGCCCCTGGCCGCGGCGACGTCCTCGTCGACGTCCTCGTCGTCGTCGTCGTCGTCGTCGTCGTCCTCGACGTCGTCGTCGTCGTCGTCGGAGTTCACGGCCTTGAAAGCCCTTGGCCGCGGCGACGTCGTCGTCGTCGTCCTCGTCGTCGTCGTCGTCGCCGGTGGCGTCGTCGTCGTCTTTCAGCCCTTACGAGGCGGGTGCTATAGTTCACCAGATCTCCGAAGGTGTGGTTGTCTCGATCCTGGGCGTAGTTTCTCCATCTCGGCCCTCGGGGCCCGCTCTCGGCCCCCCGGAGCATCGCACACGGCCCGGGCACAAACAGCACCCCCCTCGGGGAGGCCTCGGGGGTGGGCAGGACCCCCAACGGTGACTTGTCGATTGGTGAATTGTCCGTTTTCGGTTCTCGAGAGGGCGCCGCGGCCGTTATTTTACAGGCTTGCGCCCGCCAGGTTTGGGCCTCAGGTCGTTTTCACTAAACCACGTTTTACTAAATGGAGGTCTGTCCATCCCTGGAAGCCGTCGAGGCGTCCTCGGCTAGGCTGACCAGCTGGGCGTTTCTCCATTCGTTGTTTTGCCGGTCGGGGCCGGCCCTCGCACCCGAGCAGATCTTGGCCGTTCTTGGCGCCCGCTTCGAGCAGGCGGGGCCCCTCCCTCATGGGACGCAGTGGTGCAGAGCAGCCGCACGAAGCAGAGGTCCGGAGCCAGACCCCCCCCCTCCCCTGACCTTCCAGAGTGCTACAAAATAGCCCTCCAGACCTGTGGACCTCTCGGGACTGCCTAAAACCTCGACGGGAATGTGGACGCCAAGGTCCCAGTGTGATTTTTGTTGCCCTCCTGGACGGTCGGGGTCCCTTCCCCCCCCCCTTCCGCCCAGTGCCGAAGCGCCGAGCAGGATGACGCTCGCCGGCGGGAGCCAGCGCGCCCCAGCAGCGGGTGGGTGCTTCGGCAGCGGGCAGGGGCGTGCATTACCAGTTTGAAACTGTTTGACATCACCTCACCTCGATGCCGATCTTAAGGATTCCCTCAGTTTCCGAGGGCCTATCCCTAAGATTGTCCTCGCGTTTTGCTCGCCCATCTTAGGGATAGGGATAGGTTCGAGGCTGGTTAGTGCAGGAAGGGCAGGCGGCAGGGACGCGCCCGCTCCCGCCAGGGGCGTGCGCAGGCGGGGGGCAGGGCCACGGCGCGCGCGCCGGCGGCCGGGGAGCGGCCCCCCCCCGCCTGCCGAGCAGCCCGTCGGGGGCGGCGCGGCATCGTAGTCGGGTCCCGCTGCAGAGCTCTGCGCCCCGGGCGGCCACGAGCATGCAGGACAGTCTTCCTCCTCCTCGTCTTCTCCCCGTTCCCTCCTCGACTTCTCCTCCTCCTCCTCCTCCGACTCCGCCTTCTCCTTCTCCTCGTCTTCTCCTCGTCTCCTCCTCCTCCGTCCCCCTCCCCCCTCCGCCCGGTGCCCGAGCCGTCCCGAGTCGGGGGCCGGTGCGGGTTTTTGCTCTCGTAGCTGCAGAGGTGCGTCGGAAATCGTTCCTCGGCTCTCCTCCCTCCTCATCCCCACCTGGCGCTGTCGAGGGCGGTCAAGAGGGGGGTGATGACTAGGGGGGGGGACATCATGGCGGGGGTCACGATATCTCCCCAGATTTCATGGCGCCTCTTCTTGTTTCATTGCGTCCCTGGCCCCCCGCCCCCTGGGCCGCGCACGTGCCTCTCATCCCCACCTGGCGCTGACGCGCAGACGAGCTCTCTTGAAAAGCCTCAGCCCCTCGGCGAGGGATGCCTCTGGACCCTTCGACCTTCGGCCCACCAGCCTCGGCGAAGGGCGCCCGGCGCCCTCCCGCGCCCCTGCCCTGCGCCCGGTGCCCTCTGCGCCCCTTCTACAGTCGGGGCCCTGAAGAAGAAACCTTTTTCGTTGGGGAGGGGCTCCGTGCTCCTTGATTGCTTCACAGTTTGCCTTGGGTTTTCCTTCGGTTGCCGATGGGAAATCGAAGTTCAACTTGTGGATGAAAGGAGCCTCGTTCCTTATTTCGGGATCCTTGGGTCAACGCTCCGACTGTAGGCCGCCTAGACGGAGTCGGAGTAAATGATTGGGGTCGGAGGATCGCTCCGCATCGGCGATGCATCGACGATGCGGCTCGATGTGGAGCAGGAGTTTCCCCACGCTGATGGCGTCGATGCATCGCCGACGTCGCGGCCGCATCGCCGATGCATCGCCGATGCGTTGCCGATGTATCGACGACGCGCCGCGATCCTCCGACCGGATCTACTCCGACCCCATCTGGGAGGCCTCTGATAATAGCACCAGGACTTTGACGTCCGTATTCCTGTCAAGGTTTTTCAGCAATCCAGAAATCTTCTCAAGGGTACCCTTGCATCCTTGCCCTTCGGCCAATCCTTGACGCTCTCGTGGGCCGCGCCCCGCTCGAAAGGCTGCGAAATGAGCGTCCAAGGCCCTTGCGTCCTTATCGTGCATCCTTATTCCATGGGCTGACTGTAGGCCCGGAGAGCTACTTCTCAGCACTCTGGAAGTGGGGCCGGGGATCAACGCGCCCTGGACGGCCGCCGACTTCCCGCGGGCGGCGCTGGTGGCCGCCGCCGCCTTCGCACGCCGCCGCCCACGCCGCCGCCCGCCGCCGTCGCCGTCGTCGTCTTCGTCGTCGTCGTCGTCGTCGTCGTCGTCCTCGTCCTCGTCCTCGTCGTCGTCGTCGTCGTCCTCGTCGTGATGTCCTGAGACCGCTGGCTCTGTTTTTCGACCATGTTTGGGTTCTGAGAACGACGGGAATGCTGGGGCGGTCGGTCCCTGATCGATCGTCGCCGCCCCCCGCGGCGGCGGGCACGAGGGGGCACGGCAGAGGGGTTGGGGCGGGCCTCGGAGGGCTCGGAAGTCCTCCGGCCTTCCGCGAAGAGCTGCCTCTGTGAGCCTCCGGAGGCACCGGCGGCTGCTAGGAATGCTGGGGGGCTTCCGAGAAGCCCCGCTGCCTGCTGAGAAGGCCTGCCCCCATTTTTCCCCCCACCAAACCACCCCAAGCCAACCCGAAAGCCCCATTTGCCCTCCATTTGCAGGGGGGGGGTCGGGGAACATTGACAAAAAACCATGGAACCCGTACCCCCCCCAACCCGAAATTCGGGTCAAATTCGGGTTTTCGGGTTGGGTTGGGGTGGTCTGGTAGGTAGTCACTTCTCTCCCCCCTCCCCCCCCGGGGTCGACCTAGAACGGTGTGCTGGCGATTTCGTGGGCCGCTCTCGTTTCGGCTTCGCCTTTCAGCAGGGGCGGACTGGAGGCAAGCGACAACGAAACGACAGCAACAATAACGAAAGAGGAAACGAACACGGAACGAAACACTCAGGAGGGAAAACGAACAACGGAAGCGAAACACACAGACACAATTTATCGTCGATGTCCCGGAAAATATGGGAAAATATGGGAAGTGGGGTGGAAGACAACAACCCAGAACATATGGAAACTATGGGGAATCCTGTCATTATTTGTGTGTGTGTGTTTATTTGTGTGTCCTGGGGCCCCTTGAGAAGCAAAGCACGAACACGGCAGCAGCGAGGCGGAACGAAGCCAGAACGGAAACGGAAGACGCCCGGCGGGGGGTCGGCAGCGCAGGCTGGGGCCCTCGAGGGCCCCGCAGTGGGCCCTGTAGGGCCCAAGAGGGGGCCTTGAGGGCCCTAGGAGGAGGGGAGGGGGGGGAGAGGGGGAGGAGGAGGAGGAGGAGGAGGGGGAGGAGGGGGAGGAGGAGGGGGCGGAGGGGGAGGAGGGGGAGGAGGAGGGGGCGGAGGGGGAGGAGGGGGAGGAGGAGGAGGAGGGGAACAAGAAGTGACATAAACATAACAACTCGGAGGTCCGCGCGGTTTTCTCGGATCGGCGCTGTGGCCCCCCTCCCTGGCGCGCGGAGCCCGCCAGGGGCGGCGCCGGAGGCGCCGCCGGGGCCCACGGCCCTCCTCCTCCTCTTCCTCCTCCTTGTCCTCCTCCTTTTCCGCCCGTCGCTGCGCAAAGGGCGTGGCGCATATTGTGACCGCCCGTGCGTGGCGCATGGTGCCGGTTGCTTGCGGTTGGGATATATCCCCACCGCCTGGCCTTCGAAGTGCCAGCGACATATCCCCGCCCCTTTCGCTTGCAATCGCCAGCGAATTCTCCTCGCACCCCTCATTTGAAATTGCCAGCGTAATAATTTCACCGCCCCTGGCCTCAGACTGGCTAGCTGCGTATCCCCACCCCCAGGTCTTAAAACTGCCAGCGACATACCCCCACCCCCCGCCCAACAACTGGCGACGAAATATCCTCAACGTCTCAACGTGCAAAATAACCGCACGCCCGCCCGTTAACTTGTTAGCGAACTATCCGCATCCCTTGGCTTTACATTGCCAGCGTAATATCCTTAACACCGTGGTTCACAAGTGCCAGCGAGATATCCCCACACGCCTCATCGACATATACCCCTACACGCCCTGACGTAACATACAGCCAGCGGAATATCCTTACACCCCTTGCTTGAGATTGCCACAGTAACATCCTCACCGCCCCTGGCCTAGACTTGCCCGCTAACTATCATCACCCCTTGCCCCAACAACGCCAGCGAAATATCCTCACCCCCTGTCCTAAAACCGCCGGCGAAATATGTTCAACGTCCTGACGTGCGAAATAGCCTCACACCCTTCTGCTAAACATGCCAGCGCAGTATCCTCACCCGTGGCCTAAAGCTGCAAGCAAAATATCCTCAACACCCTGGCTTAACTTTGCCATCGAAATACCCTCACACCCCTCAGCCAAATATGTTCCCCCAGATGGCTTAAAACTGCCAGCGACATCTCCTCACACCCCTGGCCTACTCGCGCCACCGAAATGTCTTCGCACCCCCAGGCGTAAAACCGCCAGCGAAGTATCCTCACCGCCCCTGGCTTGCACTGCCAGTTCAAAATCTTTCTCCCAAACTGCCAGCGAACAATCGCCACCCTCCCGACATAAAACTGCCAGCGAAGTATCCTCACACCAATCGAATAAAACGTCTTGCGAGATATCCCCTCCTCTGGCCTAACACAGTCAGCGCAATATCTACATACCCTTGGAGTTTAAACCGCCACCGGAATTTCCTCACACCCCTCGCTTCAAACTGCCAGCGGAGTATCCCCACCGCATGGCTTAAACTTGCCTGTTAAACATCCTCAGCCCCCGGACTTCGAAGTGCCATCGGAATATCCCCGCATTTCTTGTTTGAAACTGGCAGCACGATTTCGGTATCGCCCCTGGCCTAGAACTGCCAGCTAAATCTCCTCACCCCCTGGCCCAACACTGGCAGCGAAATATCCTGAACCCACGGCCTTTAACGTGCCATCGGCATATCCTATCCGCCTCTTGCCCAAAAGTGCCAGCTGGATATCCTCACTCGCTGGACTTACAACTGCCAGCGAAATGTCCTCAACCTCCTGGCTGCCACCGAATTATCGTGAACCTCCTGACTTGTCAGCGTCAGCGAAATATCCTCACACTCCTTTTTGTTATAACTGCCAGCGGAATCTCCTCGCCGCCCCTGGCCCAACATTGCCAGCGAAATATGCTCACCCCCTTGCATAACGCTGCCAGCGAAGTGTCCTCACACCCCTGGTCTGCCAGCGAAATATCCGGATCTCTTTTTCGAGCAAAATTGTCAGCATACTTTCCTCACCCCCTAGACTGAGAGCTGCCAGCGGAATTTTCTCACTGTTCCTGGCTTTGAACTGCCACCCGAATATCCTCAGCCCCCGAAATAAAACCGCCATCGAACAGTTTTGGTGATTAAGTTGTCAGCTCAGTCAGTCAGTCAGACAGTCCAGTTCCCGAAAGACAAATTGCGGCTGCGCCCGTAAAAAAGAAGACAGAAGAGGTGCACTGAAATTGACAAGTGGTTGTTCAAACAGGCATACGTCAGCCTCCCTCTTACTGGGACGGCTGCGTGGAATTTGGGAAGACGGAAGCGGCTGCAGAGGAGGAGGGGAGGAGGACAAGGAATCTGGACACGGATGCGCGCGAATGATACGAAGGACAACGAGGAGGAGGACGAATTGTAATAATAATGTTAGCCACCCTGGAGTCCCAGTTGTGTGTTTCTAGCAATTTGCATGTGGTGATAGCTATGTGAAACAATGTAGATAGGTGGTGAAGTATTATTTGTGGGGCAGTATTTGTGGCGTAATGTATGTTGTGCAGTCTTTGAGGTGCGGGCTATACATTCCAACCTTAGGGTGGTGATCTATACGATGTGTATACATACACGTGTGTATCTTTTATATATGTATATATATATATATACACATGTGTATGGTGTGCACACTACGTGGCTCAACACATAAGGTGCAACCTATGTGATGCGATACAGGTTTTGCAATCGATGGAGCGCAGCTGTAGCTATGTAATTTATGTGGTGCATGTATCTCTCTCTATATATATATATGTTTACATTGGGTGCAGTCGACGTGGTGCAATACATCTTATGCAAACTATGTGGCGCAGTCGATGCAATGCAACACACGTAGTGCACTCGCATGTTGTGAGCGAAGCGCGCCGCAGGCGCGAAACAAACATCTGGCAATACACGTGCTGCAAGCTATGTTGCGCAATCCATGTGTTGTAATCTATGTTGTGCAGCCTACGAGGTGCATTATATGAGGTTCTTTGTGGTGCAACCCGTGTTTTGCTATACATATAGATATATGTACATATTGTACAACCAATTGGTTTCAAAACGTGCTGAGCAATATATGGTGTGCAGCCGATGTGGTACAACAAATGTGATCCAAACTATGCGTTTGTGCAGATTTTGTTGTGCAACCCATTTGGTGCAATCCGTGCTATGCAACCTATGTTGTGCAGTTTCTGTTGCGAACGGTCGAAAAGCGCGCCGCAGGCGAGCTTGCCGAAACAATTTAGATGGTAAATTTCAACGGCGGCGACGAGGCGGCGACGAGGCGATGACGAGGCGGCGACGGGGCGGCGAGGGCGACCACATAACCGCCAGACCGACCACACGGCCCAGACGACGAGTGGCGACGTGTCGGCGACGTGGCTGCGACGGCGACCACATAGCCGCCAGGCCGACCACACGGCCCAATTCCTCGGAGCAAAACATATTTTGGGGAATAGTACGGAGTAGAACGAGGAGGAGGAGGAGGAGGAGGACCAGTTTAAACCCAAGAGTCATCAACGATGTTGGAATTAACCCTCCCTCCAAGCTCCCTCTTCGTAGGCCCCTACAACGGTTTATTTTCATTGAGGGAACTGCCTCGCTGGAAGGAAGACAACCGTTTGTAGATCTTGAAGCATGCCAGAAATTTGCTCTTGGGATTTCAACGCCACGTATCAACCTGACTGCTGCATTTTGGCGATCCGGAATCGTGCCATGATGCCAGTATCTGGATTTCAACACCGCGAATCAACATAACTGTTGCACCCGCATAATTCTGGACCCTTTCCAAAACACCGCTTTTGGTACGTTGTTCATGGGAAGCCGTGGACTCTTGCAATTTTTTTTAACGAATGTGCGATGCGCTTAGGCGAGAGCCACATTTTAAAAAGGAAGCGCCCTCAATCCGTGAAACTCTGCAATTCGTTTACAAAGAATGCGCGCGGCGCTAAGGCGAGAGCCACATGTTGGAAAACGACCCGCCCTTATTCGTGAAACACTTGCCAATGTTTACATCGAATGTGCGCGGCGCTAAGGCGAGAGCCACATTTTGAAGACCACCCGCCCTCCATCTGTGCAACTGTTGTCACTTTTTAAGCTTCAGGGTCATAAGTGGTGAGGAGGTCTCAGGCGAAACGCCCGGCCCGCCCTAAAAACTGGCCTCGGGGTGCGATAGGGAGGAGTTATATATAAGGAGAAGGAATGGAGGGAGAGGAGGAGGAGGAGGAGGAGGAGGAGGAGGGGAGGAGGAGGAGGAGGGGAGGAGGAGGAGGAGGAGGAGGAGGAGGAGGAGGAGGAAGAGGAGACGGACGGAGTATTAGAAGGAGGAGGAAAAGGATGAGGAGGAGGAGGAGGAGGAAAAGGAGGAGGAGGAGGACGCAGACGAACACGGAGACGCCGCAGGAGGAGCCTCGGTGCCCCGGCCACCTGCCACCCGCCGACCCCACAGGCGGCCCTGCAGGCCACCCGCTCCGGCGGCACGCCAGCCGCCGCTTCCGGCGGCGCGCCCGCGCCGGGAGGCCGGCGGCGCCGCTGGTTGGAGGGGGGAGCTCGAGTTGGTTTCCCTAAGATTGACACCAAAACCAATATCGGCGGTGTTCCTCCACCGAGGGAAGAAGATCCCGATCTCGGTGATGGTGGTAATATTCTGGCTTCCAAGGTGACCGGAATATTACCACCAACACCGAAATCTAGGATCATCTCCCCCATGTGGAGGCAGCCCCCTGTCTTGGTGTTGGTGCCAATTCCCAGGCATCCAAAGCTCGAAAATTCTCGCGAATATCTTGGACAGGCGCTGGGCCCCGTGGCGGCGCCTCCGGCGCCGTCTCTGGCGCGCTCCGCCAGCCAGGCAGGGGGGCCCGGAGTAGATGCAAGAAATCAGCGTCGAGCTCCGAGAAATGTTGCAGAGGCCGTGCGTTGCTTCTATACTGTGAAGTCGGATGATTCGACATCCGTTGAATCGGCGGAGCCAACTTTCCTGGATCTGTATCCCTCTTGTTCACTTAGGGCACCTGCAGCCAACCTGTAAGCTTGTCTGGCTGGACATAACTCACACCAACATCCACTTCTATTGCCCCCTTAGCACCCCTAGCTGCTATCTACATGAGCGACGAAGGGAACACGAGGTCGTCTGCATTGACATTTGCGCATAAGTTGCCAACGTAAGATCGGGCGCAAGCGCCATCGCTTCAGCGTAGCGTGCCGCGCTGGCGGCCCGCGCAAGCCACCGCGTAAGGTCGTCATATCATCTCACGTAAAACTCGTTTCTCATCATCGCCCAATTGGTTGACTAGCGTAGATTTGGCGTCGACTCAGGTCGCTAGCGTCTCTGAGCGTCGATTCGCAGGAGCCAGCAAGATGGCACTGGAGGTTCCATGAGTTGCCACTGATGTCTGTTCCTCTGGATGAGGCGAGAGGACGACGACGACGACGACGACGACGACCACGACGACGACCACGACGATGACGACGACGACGACGACGACGAGGCCCACCTGCGGCGCGCGGCCTCTCGGCGCGCCAGGCGGAGCGGCCGAGGACGCCGCCCCGGGCCGCAGCGGCGCGGCGGCGCCGCCGGGCCCCTCGGAGGCGGGCCTCGCGCGGCGCCGGCCCGCGCCGCGGGGCGGCGGCCGCAGCGCCGCGGACCCCCTGAGAGTTCCGGTGCGGAGTGCCGGGAGCACCGTCGTGGGGGTCTGGGCCAGAGGCGGGGGCCCCCGCACGCGGTGGAGACCACCCTCCTCCTCCTCCCTCCTCCTCCTCTTTCAACTTCTCCTCCTCCTCCTCCTCCTCCTCCTCCTCGTCCATTTCCTCCTCGTTTTCCTCCCCTCTCCGCATCCTTCCCCCCCCCTCCCCCTCTCCCAGTCCTCGCCGGCGGCCCCTGGAGCTCCAGGCGGAGTGCCTAGGGGTCTGGGCTTGCAGGGGCCCCCGCACAGGTAACCACACCTTCCCAGCTTGAAACTGGAGCATATCTAAGTCCCTATGTTTGGCTTCACTTTGCCTCGATACCGATCTTAAGGGTGCCCTCAGTAGTCTTTGGGCCTATGCCCGAATATTGTCATCGCTTTTGGCTTGCCCATCTTAGGGGTAGTGATCAGTTCCAGGCTGGTTAACACAGTGTGGTGAGTCGGTGGGGATTCGGGGTCACCGCACGGTTTTGGGACGTAGGTCGTTCGGAATCGGGCGACTGGGGCCTCGGAGGTTCCAAAACCGTGTGGTGACGGACCCTGCGGTGAGGTCTTTGTGGATTTCGACTTAACCGCCGGGTCTGTCACCACACGGTGTTGGGACCCCCGATTGAGCAATGGCTTGGCATCGCTCGGACGTGTGCATTTTTATCAGCGAAGAAGGACCATCGAGGAGCATCTTGGATCATCTTGCGGATCAATAAACGCACGAACTCGAAAGATACACGAGGAATGGGCGTCCGAGCGATGGCGAGATGGGGGCAACGCCGTTGGAAGTGCAACAGTTCGCTTGCGCGAACTGTTGCACCTACTTTTGCGCGAACTGTAGCTGGGGGGCAAGAGCTGCTGCAGTGGGCGTCAACTATTGCAAGGTCTGCCGCCGCCGCCAGCCCCAGAGCTCCGACGGCGTTCTTGGATCACCGTGGGAGGTGTAGAGGCGAGCCTCTGGGCTCGGGAGTGTTTTGGGCCCCGGGGACCGTCAGAAACCATCTGGGGTGAACAACTGCACCAGGTGGACCCCCAGAAGGGTCTGGAGACAGAGTTCGAGCGAATTTGGCAACATTCCCTCTCGTGGCCGATTTGCTGGGGCCTCGACCAGGTCCGACCTCTCGGCTGCTTTAAAATTAGCCTGGACGGTATTCTTAATTAGCCGTAATATTGACAAGCCCAAATGTGATCACGATCGTAGGGATGCGCCCTCAGAAAATGAGGGAATCCTGAAGATCGGCGTCAAGATCAGGTGATGCCAATCGTAGGGATAGGAGTATGCTCCAGGCTAGTAAGCGACGGCAAAGAAAAGGGTTGACGGCACCGGCACTCGCGCGTAAGCTGCCCGCGTAAGGTCGCGCGTGAGTTCCTTCTTCTCCACGCGGTGTGTCACGTTGGCGGCCCGCTTAAGCCGCGGCGTAAGGTCGCTACGACATCATGAGTTAAGTATTTTTTTTCGTCGCACAGGTGGGCCTAGCACTGGTCCTAGGTGGGTTGCACGCGCCCTGAGTTTGAAGAGCAGACAACGGGACAGGGGCATAAACAGGATTTCGCGGAGGTTCGCCCAGACTTCTTGGATCAGCGCCGGACCCCCTGGCACCCTCCGCGCGCGAATGAAAGGGGTAAAGCCTGTCGCTCCTCTGAGAGCTGATGCTTACGCAGTTTTGTGCTCCTCTTTAAGTGGCCTAGGGTGGTTCGATACCTCAAGTCGGCGGAGCTGACATCGCCTGGGTGTTTTACCCCCTAAGCCACTTAGGGTACTCATAGCCCACTTGTAAGCTATTGTGGGCAGATATATTAGCATCCCCTCTAATCCCCTATCCCCTTAGCAACCCCCGCGGTAGTCCAAGCGGTCTTTTCTCGGCGGCGCGCCGATTGGAGGAGTCTGAGGAGGTCATTCGAGACAATGGTATATAATTGGGCTTCGGGGGGGGTCCCTCGTCGCCACGGCTGGACGCAGCTCGGGAAGCTGGTGGGTTTGGACCCCAGGAGTGATATGGGGTACGACTTGGTGCCGTTGACTAATTTCGCTTTGCCCGAGGAAGAGAGAGGGGGCAGGCCTTATTAGAGTGCGGCGGGATTCCCAGAAGTTTCCAGGCCGTCTCACAGGATTCCTGTGACCGCGGAGAAGGTTCAGCAGGCTTTTCAACATCGTTTTTCTGAGCCTCGGCCATCGGAGCCTTCTGAGAAGGCCCGCCCCCTCTGCCTTCCCCCGTGAGCGCGCTGCCGATCTTTTCAAACCCAGGCCCTCAACCAGGCTGAGAAGTGTCTTGTTGTTTTCGGGGAGAGCACGGACAACTTCTAAGAACGCTGGGGCACTTCCGAGCCTTCTGAGAAGGCCTTCTCCTTCTCATCCCCCCCTTCGCTCGCCGCCGAGTACGTCGGCCTCACAGATGGGGGTCCGAATAGGTGGGGTCGGAGGATCGCGCTGCGTCGGCGATGCGTCGGCGATGCGGCTCGGTGTGGGGCCCGATTTGCTTCACGCCGACGGCGCCGACGCGCCGCCGACGTCGCCTATGGATCGGCGATGCGTCGCCGATGTGTCGGCAATGCGGCTCGATCCCCCGACCCCATCCACTCGGGCACCATGTAGGATGCGCCGATCGGGGGAAATTCGCGTGGACCGTCGAACGTCCATGCTCACCATTCGTTTTTGTTCAGCATGATCCCGAGATGTTCTTTGAAGCTGGTCTAGGGGCCATCGCCAGCTTGTAGCCGGTCGTGTGTGATCAAGGGCAAGGCGATGTGGTTTTGCACCGTTTAGCCTGCGCTGCATAGCTTGCGTCACGTAGCGTTCACTCTGTAAGGCCCAGACGGGATCATTAAACATGGAGTAGACGGTGACGATGTTTCGAACGAAGCCACGCCGAAATCAGGCGTATCGCAAGGACGTCTCAGGCGAAACCGCGCCCAAACCAGGTCAAGCCAGGCAAATCGGTAGGATGTGTCAGGCGAAACCGCGCCGACCCGAGGGAAACCGTGAGGACGAATCAGGCGCAACCGCGCCGAAGCCATGCCAAACCGGGCCAATTGCGAGGACGTCTCGAGTAGAATCGTACCGAAACCAGGGCAAACCATGCAAATTGCAAGGACGTTTCAAGCGAACGCGCGCAGAAACCTTCAGGCTAATTGTTGAAGTCAGGCCAAAGCAGGCAACCCTTGAGAACGTCTCAAGTGGAACCGGTCCCACACCAGGGGCCAAACCAGGCAAAGTCTGGGGATGTCTCAGGCGGGGTGCTCTGCTAATCTAGGCCAAACCAAACCAAACCAGGTCAACGCACGGGCCAAACCAGGCACATTCCGAGGACGCCCTGAGCGAAACGCTCCAACCTTGCTCCATCTATTCTAATTTGTAATACGAAGTCATGGATGACCCAAGGGGGTTATGCCGCAGGGGACCGCAAGGGGGTTCCGCCGCAGGGGGTCCCATCATGACTGTGGTGTGGACGCAGCAGCATGCATTTGTCTTTCGGTTGTTGATCGGGCATCGGTGTGGCGTTCGGACCATGCTCTTCAGCCGGTTGGGAGAGCTCGGCTCTGAGTCTGATGCTGGGTGCGCTCGGTCGAGGCTGCACTGGCCGCTGCGTCCATGTCTCGGCTAGATCATCATCATCATCACCATCATCATCATCATCATCATCATCATCATCATCATCATCATCATCATCATCATCACCACCACCACCATCATCATCATCATCATCACCACGGCCATCATCATATTCATCAGCAACATCAGCAGCATCATCATAATCATCATCATAATCATCATCATTTCACTCATAAACACAGTCATGCTCATAAGCGTACTCATCATCATCATCATCATCATCATCATCATCATTTTCACCATCAGCATCATCATAGCCATCATCGTCATCACTATCATCATTATCATTATCATCATCATCACCACCACCATCATATTCACCACTATCACCATCAGCATCCTCATCATGATCATCATCACCATCAGCTTCACCATCAGCATCACCATCACCGTCCTCACCATCATCACCATCATCATCATCATCATCATCATCATCATTATCATTATCATCATCATCATCATCATCATCACCGTCGTCGTCGTCGTCGTCGTCGCCATCGTCATCATCATCATCATCACCATCATCATCATCATCATCATCATCATCATCATCATCATCATCATCGCACTATTCATGATCATCGTCGCCACCACCGGACTCACCACGAGCGGCCGAGCACGCGCCACTTGAGCCGCAGGGCCTGCGACCCGTGCGGTGGCGCCCGCAACCGCCTCGGCCCGAGCCGCTCCCCGCAGCCCGCCGGTGGGCGCCGACCGGCGGCCTGCCCGATGAGAACCCGGCGGCGGCGCCGCCGCCGCCATTGTAGGCCGCTGCCGCGCCGGCCGGCTTGGGCGGCATGCCGGCTGCGTTCCTGGACGTCTCCGGCGCGGCTGGCGGCGACGCGCTGCCGCGGCGCTCGGAGCAAGCAAGCGAGCACAGTTTCGGGGGAGGAACAAGTACCCATATCTCTACCCTCCCCTCGTCGCCACCGCTGTATTCGCCTTGAAATCCTGGTCAGAACGCACACTGGGAGAGGTCCGGGAAGTTGGGGTATCGGTAAATTTCGGTCTCCCCACAGCTCTCGGAGGAGGGCAGGCGTTCTGCTGGGGAGGCCACCCCGACCCCACCCGAAGGTCCCAGGTCCCAGGTGTCTGCGGGTTCCATGGTGTGTGTGTGTGCTTCGATGTTCCAGAACCCCTCGCGCACTGGGAACTGGCAAATTGACAGGCCTCAGTTGGATTGTGTGGCTCTGAGGGTGGCCAGACAAGGTGCCGATATCGCTACCCCTCCCTCGTCGCCAGGGGTGGGTTCGCCACGAAATCATGGTCAGAACGCACGCCAGAAGAGGGCCGCAGAGTAGCGTTAAGTCGGGCGTGTCCTTCTACAGGACGAATCTGTCAAGATAGCAAAAAATAGTCTGGGAACGACGTTATTTGCTTGCTTTCCTTCTCGCATGTTTTCACTATTTGTTTGGGTCTTTTTAGTTTCTCGCGCAGAATCCGCCTGTAGGGGGACACGCCCGACCTCAGAGTAGCGACATCGAGACATCTTTTGACACGTTCAGCATCGGCAGACAAGGTGCGGATAACGCTACCCTTCCCTCGTCGCCAGTGGTGGGTTCGCCACGACAGCCTGGTCAGAACGCACCCCAGGAGAGGGCCGCAGAGTAGCGTTAAGTCGGGCATGCCGCTCTACAGCAGGAATATTCAAACATAGTTTAAAACTAGTCTGGGAACGACTTGTGTGTCTGCATGTTTTCACGATTTGTTAGAGACTTGTTAGTTTTTCGCGCACAATCCGCCGCCTGTAGGGGGATACGCCCGACATAAGAGTACAATCAACCCGCATAGTAAGGATGGACAACCTCCCCAAGGGTACCCTTGCATCCCTGCCTCCTCGGTCCATGCTTCGCCGCTTTCGCTGTCCGCGCCCCGCTCGAAAAGCTTCGAAATGGGCGTCCAAGGCCCTTGCATCCTTGTCGCGCATTCTTTCTATACTAGTTGACTGTAGCGCTACCGAGACCTCTTTTAATAACACGTGCAGTAGCGGCAGATTCTTCCGCGTGTCCGCTCGGATTTTTCGCGGATCGGTGCCGTGGGAGACCCCCTGGCGGAGGCCTCCCTTCTGGCCCCGACCCCCCCCCCCCGGCGGGCTCGGGCGTCGCCGGGGAGGGGGAGTCCAACGCCGAGCCCCCAGGAGTCCGCGCGGACCTCTGGAAGTTCCTGCTCACAGTCGGACGGAGGTCCCTGCAGTTGCCTCCTAATGTCTGTGCAGTTTCTCCAGGCATCCTCATAGATCCGGGGCAGATGTGGCCGTAGCATCGTGCCGCTTCGTCGATGCATCGGCGATGCGGCTCGATGCGGAGCCCGATTTTCTCTACGCCGACGCAGCCGATGTAGCGCCGACGTCGCCGATGCACCAGTGATGCGGGGCGATCATCCGATCCCACATCCGATCATCGAGGATCAAAGAAGCCCTAACCCTCATGACACGAGGAAGACGCGGCGCCACTGAAGTCCCCGTCTTCGCATCAGGGATAATAAATTTGGTTGGTTTAGTTCGATGCATCTGCAGACAAGACCCGCTATCACTAATGTTCCTGGACCTCCCAACTCACGTCCCCTTCCAACGGGCTAGGGATCACTTTTTGGGTTGCGTCATCCGAGGCTGGGAGTTATAATACCGAGAACCACCGCCCGGGGGATCGATCCTCGCGCACCTCCGCAGGCCGTGGACGTGGATGTGTTCGGGCCCCTGTGGGGCCAATCCATATGTGTGTATATATAAATATATGTCCGTAGCCATATCCAGATCCATTCCCATATATATATATATATATATGTATATACACATATGTACATATAAGTTTATATGTGTTTACATACATGTATCTATACATGTGTAAATACACATGTGTGTACACTCCCAGACCCATGAATGTATACATACATATACATATATACATTTCCATAATCACATCAAGATGCATCTCCATGTGTTTATATATATATATACATATAGAGAGATGCTCGGGCCAAGCTCGGTCTCCCCCTCCAGGCACGTCGCGGTCCGCGGGCCCGGCGGCGCCCGCGGCGGCGCGGGGCCGCTGCGCGGGCACTCGGGCGGCCGGGGGGCGTCCAAGGAGGGTTTGTTCAGGAGGGAAGAAACACACACAGAGACAATGGATCGTCCACTCCCCAGAAAATAGGGGAACATATGGGAAAGAGGGGGGAAGAAAAAAAAACAAGAAGATATGGGGAAATGAGGGGAAAACATTTATTTGGAGGGTTTGGTTTGTGGGTGGATCGGCGGCGAGCGCGGGGGGGGGGGAAGTGAGAAGGAGAGTCAAGCAGTGGCGAAGCGTCCTGGCTCCCCTATAGCCCTACCAACACACTGTTCTGATAACCTTTTGTGGTTTCCACGAAGTGTTCTTAGAACACTTCTGGCGGAGTCTGTCTTGTTTTATACCATCGGGTTCATGGTCTAAGAACATTGTTTTTGTTCTTAGAGCATTTTTGGGTTTTAAGAGCATTCCGTGGTAGGACTATATATAATGCCGGGACGGTCGGTCCCTGCTCAAGAGAGGGCCTTTTGCAGGAGGAGGCGGGCCTCTTCGGAGGGGAGAGTGTGAGGAGGGGGGGGTGCGAGGAGGGGGAGTGCGAGGAGGGGGGGGTGCTGGGAGGGGGGAGTGTGGTGTGAGGGGGGGGCGCGGAGGAGGGGGGGGGGGGAGGGGAGGCGCGAGGAGGGGGGGTGTGAGTATGGGGTCAGGAGGGGGGAGTCCCGAGGAGGGGGGGACGTGAGGAGGGGGGGAGGCCACGAGCGGCGAACGTGTCCATAGCCACGCCCTCGCGGTCTGGATGGCGGGGCGCGGTCCCGTGGACTGTGCGCGGTCACGGGCACACGCTCCGCGAGGAGGGGCAGCCGCAGCACAGGCAAATTCCACATCCACGGGGCCGCGGCCCGGGGACACAGGCCCGCGAGGCCGCGGACGTCTGGGCCTCCCAGGATGGGGTCGGGGCAGGTTCGAGCAGTGGCGAAGCGTCCTGGTTCACCTGCATGGGGGCCCACCAAATCATGTTCTAAGGACCGTTTGTGGTCTGCACGAACTGTTCTTTAGAGCAGTTCTGGCGGGTGCTGTGTCTTGTTTCAAGACGTGCGTTCTGAGAGCATAGTTTTTTGTTATTCGAATTGTTTGGGGTTTACGAAAATTCGTGGCAGGCCTATAGGACTGCTGAGACGGTCGGTCCCTGCTCAACAGATGGGGTCGGGGGATCGCGCCGCATCACCGATATATCGCCGATGCGGCTCGCTGCGGAATCCGGTTTTCTCCACGCCGACGTCGCCGATGCATCGCCCACGTCGACGATGCATCGCCGATACATTCCTGATGCATCGCCGATTCATCGGCGACGCGGCGCGATCCTCCAACCCCGTCTGTTCGGACCCCATCTAGGAGGCCTCTAGATATGGATGTCTCTCCCGCCCACGATGAATGTCATGGCCGGGGCCTTAACACCTTCCAGATCTCATGGCCGCTCTTCGTCCTCTTCTGTTTTTCTTCTTCTTCGGCACACTCGGGTATGGGTGTGTCTCCCGCCATTCGGGATCCCGCAAAGGGGGAGGGGGTCGTGGGAAGTGTGAGGTCGATCGGTTTGTGTACCGATCCGCCCAAAACAGATGCCCCCCAGCCGCCTGCAACTCCCGATAGTTGCCGATAGATGGCATGAGGAGGGTATCTGTTTGCGGCAGTCCGGTGCACCAGCGGAATGAACTCGTGCCTCCCTCAGGGTCACCCTCCCTTTGGTGGGTCCCGACCCACGATGGATGACATGGCCAGGGCCGTGACATCTTCCAGATCTATTGGCCGCTCTTCTTCCCCTCTCTATCTCTGTGAGAACAATCTTCTGGACATTCAGATTCGTTTATAATTGCGATAATTCGTATGATTAGGGTTTCGTTAACATTGTTGTTGTTTTCATTCGTCTTCTATGGATTGTTGCTGTTGTTGCTTGAAGGTTGTTCTTCCCCTTCTTCTGCTCAGATCGTTCCCTTGCCGCCCCCCCCCCCTCTCGTCCGCGCACATGCCTCGGGCCACGCTGCGCCACACCCCCCTTCCCCCCTTTCCTGGTCCTTCCCGGCCCCCCGGCCGTCGGCGCTGCCGCAGCCACCCGAGGTGCCGCCGCGCTCCCGCAGGCGTTCGGCAGGGCCCGCCACGGCAAGGACTGGCCGAGGGGCCCTGTTTCCACCACAACCAGAAGTTGGAGGGGGAGGGGGTCCTCCTCCCCTCCCTCCTCCTTCTCCTCCTCCTCCTCCTCCTCCTCCTCCTCCTCCTCCTCCTCCTCTTCGTCCTCCTCCTCCTCTTCCTCCTCCTCCTCCTTCCCCTCTCCAACTTATGGTGGTGGTGGTGGGAAACCGGCCCATTACTGACGGGGCTCTCTGCTGCGGCGCCCGCGTAGATCGGCATCTTTGTACAGGTAGGGGACCACATGCGAACCCTACCCCTACCCCCCACGATTTCTGAGGGGGGTTGGTGGGGTGTGGGGGGGGAAGGGGGTAGGGTTCGCATGTGGTGCCCTAACAGGCCTTACAGTCGACCCGCATACCAAGGACGGGCAACCTTTCCAAGGGTACCCTTGCATCCTTGCCTCCTCCATCCATCCTTGGCCACTTTCGTTGGCCGCGCCCCACTCGAAAAGCTTCGAAATGGCCTTCCACGGCCCTTGCATCCTTATCGCGCATCCATATCATACGGGCCGATTGTATTGAACAATTCAGCGTGGAGGTGTTTCGTAGTTGGCGGTCTCTGGGGACCCTCGCAATCATTTCAGTACTGGCCCGGGGGAGAGTGTCCCGGACTCCTGGGGGCCCCGCATGGAGCCAAGAAGTAGATCGGATCTCTGGATCCCCCTATCCCTACTGGGTAAGCCTTGGCCCCTCTGTCCGGCCTAGCCCCCAGGTGGGGATATAACTAGCCAGTGTTGTCTATTTGAGTCACGCGGAATCTGCGCCCTCGCGGGGGGGTGGGGGGGGCAGGCTGGTGGCGCTGACCCAGTGTGGACGGGGATGCAGCGGAAACCCATGCCAAGAAACACTGTGCTTGCCTCCAGGGTGCCCTGGGTTTCTCGAGTTTCCATGGTTTCCATGGTTTTGCCAGAAATCGTGACGCTCCCGCACCAAAAGTCAATCGACGTCCTGGGGTCTCAGGGTCGGGTTTCCTGTCAAAGGTGTCTTGTGGTCCAGCTCCTACCGCAGGGGGAAACGGGCCAACGCGAACGGGAGTCCGCCGTCCCCCCCCTCTGATCCCGGTTGGCTGACTCGAGTTTGTGAGCCGCGAAGGGCCACGGGTCAGCGCTGTCCCCGGGCTGCGCGTCCCCATGTCTACATACGGTATATATGTATACACATATGCATGCATCCATATGTATATAACTATACACAGGTGATTGCAAGCACATGTGTAGGTATACACATATGTGCATACAAGTCCATGCACACATAACACTATATATATATGCATGCATACATTCATGTATGCATACATATACACATCAACATATACACATGTACGGCTACACACTTATACACTTTCATATATATATATATACATATATATGTATACATGCAACATATGCACACGCATGCACACCTGCATGCATGCATGCGTGTATGCACACAGCTTTGTATGCATACGTGTACATCTATAGATATACACATCTATATATATATATATATATATGTGTATGCATGTACAGATACATACATACGTATACACATTGCCAAGTTCTCGCGAGTCCCACGGGGCGAAGCTGCATCCCGCGCTACCGCTACCCCCGGCGGCGCCTCCGGCCTTGCCTCTGGGGCGGAGAGAGGGGGCGTCCCACGCTGGCCCAAGGAGTCCGCGCGATGCTCCGAACGCTTCCTGCATGCGATTGCTCGCTGTTTGCCCATGGGGGCTCCGGCTCCGACTCCGCATGGGACGCGCGCCGTCGTCCAGCGAGTGCAGTGAGCGGGCCCCAGCCCACCCGCGCTGCCCCCGAGGGGCCTGCTGGCCGACCGGCCGGCCTCGGCGCGTTCCTGCCCCCCTTCCTTCCACGGAGGAGCGGGCACACCTTGCCAGAGGTATGCGCAAGGCGCGGCCTTTGGGGTGCCGTGCCGGGGCCCCAGCGTCGCCACAGAGAGACCCGGGGGGAGAAATCGTCCCCGGGGGGATGGGTCGAGAGGTTCGAAGATTTGACAGGAATTGAGTCGACGGTAGGTTGATCTCGGCCTCCTAGATGGCGCCCGAGTAGATGGGGTCGGAGGATCGCGACTCCTGGCTTCTGGGGGGGAGACCTTTGTCGCCGCTACAACCGTGATCGGCAGCTGGATTCAGAGGAGGGCCGTTTGAGATACTGGTAGCTGGCCTTCTGGTGGGCCCCTCGCCGCCACGGCTGGACGCACCGTGGGAAACTGGTGCGTTTGGACCCTGGGAGGGGTCCTGGGACCGATTTTGAACTCCCAGTGTCTCAAGCCGCTTTGCCCTTTGCTCCGACGGATGCCCACGGAGTCTGAGTTCTGTCGAGGTGCCGAGTGGCTCGCTTCCGTGAGGACCGGCAGCGGCTGGTCGATCTTGCCATTGAATCTCTTCTTGGCGTCCTGCTCCATGTCGTTCGTCGGCTCGGCCTCGAGAAGGAGAGCCGTCTCCGCACCCATTCTGCTGGAGCAGAGTTTTTTCTCGGTCCACTTCATGGAAACTGCATCTGCCAGAGTCCTGCGCCACTGATTGCTTCGAGTTGTAATGGCTGTGGCAGGTAGTCCACCTGGAGCTCGGCTGACGAGTGGTGGATTGGCGCACAAGGCACTAAGTTCGCGGCATCAGCGCTCAGCAGGCGGACGCCGCTTCTGCGGCACAGCCCCGCGAGGCAGTTAGGTTGGCGAGCCCGCGCCCAGCAGTTGCTCGAAAGCGTCCTGTAGCCAAGTGGCCTCGTCCTTGTACAGTCGAATGTGGTTAGCAGGTCGAACCTTCCTAGTCAAGTGTGCCCTTGTGATCGGTGTTTCGCCTCCCGTGTCCTCTGCATTCCTGGCGCACCGCGGCCCTCGGAAGGGTCCTGCCCTTTTGCGCGTCCTCTTGTCAAATCCGGCCTGGGTCAGGGGTGGCGGCTCGCAGGCCCGAGGCGGTGCGGCGATCTCCCGTGTCAGGCTGGAAGACTCGTTACCCCGAAAGCGCACGGCGGTCAGCTGGGCTCGGGTCTCGCCGGAAGATGCCGCTCAAAGCGACCAACTGAGCGACGCAGACGAATCGGGTTGGGCTTCGCCTCCGTTCGCGCACAGGTTGCCCGCGCAAGGTTGTGCGTAAGTGCCCCCGTCTCCAATGTAGCGCGCCGCGCTGGCGGCCCGCGCAAGCCAAGGCGGAAGATCGCTGTGTCGTCTCGCGTGCAGTCAACGCGCCCAGTAAGGACGCGCGCCTTCGCCTAGGGTACCCTTGTGTCCTTGCCTCTGCAAACCGTTCTTTGCCGTTTTCACCGGTCGCCCTCCGCCCAGCAAGTGCCAGCTTTGGCCTCCAAGGGTCTGGCGTGCTTACCACCCGTCCTTCATACACGTTTCGACTAGAAGTCCCGTTTGTCTTGGTCGCTACATGGCAGAGTCCGCAGCTTTGGTGCTTATGCCTCTGGCGGCAGCACCGTCAGCGCGGGTGGGCCGCCCCCTGTGCCATGCGTTCTTCGGTGCGCAGGCCCGTGCGACGGGGGGCGCGGCCGGCAGGCGGAGCCGCGGGCCCGAGTGGAAGCGATCGAGGGTTGGAGGGAGGAACAGTTTGAGGACGATGGTGACGATGGTGACGAAGGTGATGACGATGGTGGTGTTGTTGTTGGTGGTGGTGATGGTGGTGGTGGTGATGTTGCTGATGCTGAGACTGATGCTGATGCAGTGCGTGCTGATGATGATGCTGATGCTTCTGGTGATGCTGCTGCTACGGCTGACAATGCTGATGATGAGGATGATGATGCTGATGCCGATGCTGATGATGAGGACGATGTGATGATGATGTTGATGGTGATGATGATGATGAGCATGTTCATGATTGTGTTGACGATGCTGATGGTCATGCTGATGATGGTGATGCCGATAATGATGATGATGGTGATGCTGATGCTGATGCTGCTGAGTATGATGATGATGTTGACGAAACCGACGGTGACGATGCCGATGATGCTGATGATGCTGATGATGGTGATGATGCTGCTGATGACGATGCTTACGATGAGGCTGACGATGATGTTGACAATGACGAAGAAGATCATGTTCACGATGCTGGTGACGATAATGATGACGCTGATCATGAGGTGGATGATGATAATGCTGCTGCTGATGATGATAATGGTGGCGGTGATGGTGTTGGTGATGGTGAGGATAATGATGATGTCGATGATGCTGATTACGGTTATGATGATGAGGATGAGGACGATGATGATGATGATGATGATGATGATGATGATGATGATGATGAGGGTTATGTTGTTGATGACGAGGGTATTTTTTATTATTATGCTTGATTTGTTCGCAATTTTCGTTGTATTCCGAATATCCAACTGTAATATTTATACTACGATTACTCGTGCACAGTGTGCTCATGGTGATGGTAATGATGTGTTGAACGGAAAGCCTTCGCAGTTGAGGATAATGATATGGCAGGTGATGCCGATGTTGATGTTGATGCTGCTGCTGCTGATGCTGATGCTGTTGCTGATGATGATGACGAAGATGATGATAATCATGATGATGCTGATGATGATGACGATGGTGACGATCATGGCTGCTGATGGTGATGATGCTGATGATGGTATGTATGATGATGATTATGAGGATGATAATTCTGATGACTATGATGATGTTGCTGTCAATGATGATGATGCTGACAACGATGATGAGTATGATTATGATGCTGTTGATGATGATAATGATGATAATGATGATGGTGATGCTGATGATAATGATGGTGATGCTGATGATAATGATGATTTTGATGATGATGATGATGATCATGATGATGATGATGATGATGATGATGATGATGATGATGATGACGATGGCGATCACGGTGATGATGATGATGATGCTGCTGATGGTGATGATGATGGTGGTGATGATGATGATTGTGGTGGTGGTGTTGTCGAGGAGCAGGAGGGGGAGGATGACGACGACGAGTTGGAAGAAGACAGGTTTGAGAACGTGGGGGCAGGGGAAGGATGACGAGGAGGACGGTGACGAGGAGCGAGAAGGACGAGGAGGAGGAGATTCCAAGGAAGAGGAGGAGGAGGAGGAGGAGCAGGAGGAGGAGCAGGAGGAGGAGGAGGAGGGCGACGACGAGCAGGAGGAGGAGGAGGAGGAGGAGGAGGAGGAGGACGACGACGACGACGACGATGGGGAGGAGGAGGGGGGGCAGAGGGGGCAGCATGGTGCAGGACAACGGGCAGGGCGCAAGCGGCGCCCAGAGGACGGCGACGGAGAGGAGGCGCCTCCCTGCCCCCCCGCCGAGGAGTCTGGGTGGCTCGCGTGCGAGAGCCCCAGCGACACGAAGGACTGGGGGCGGGCGCGAGTCGGAGGCCTCCAGGCGTCGGCTAGATTCGTCGGGACGATCGGAATGGGTACGGAATGGATGGGTACTCGGAGGTGGACAAACCTCCTACGCTGACACGTCGATTAGCGAATGGGCCGTTTTCGATTTGCGAGAGGGCGTCGCCGCCGTCATTTGTGCGGGTCCAGGTCCGTCGGTTTCGGTCCCAGGCCGTTTTCACTGAAGGGTGGTTTACTAAAGGGATGCTTGTCCACGGCCGAGGTACGATGCCCGATAGCAGTTCTTGTTTATTATGAACAGGACTCGCTGTCCGCGCCGCCGCGGATTTTGCGCACTGAGGGCACAAGGCCGCCTGCCCAACAGCGGCCGCTGTCGGTTTTGGACAACATGTGTTGTTGAGCAGTGTACCCATTCTTTTCCGTACCCGGTTCGGCCGTCCCAAACGTAAGGTGATCTTTCGCCGCACTGATTTTTGATGCCCTAGGCCTCCTAGATGGGGTCGGAGTAGATGGTGTCGGAGGATCGCGCTGCATCGCCGATGCATCGCCGATGCGGCTCGATGCGGAACCCTGCTTTCGCCATGCCGACGGCGCCAATTCATCGCCGGTACATCGCCAATGCATCGCCGATGCAGCGCGATCCTTTGTCCCCATCTACCCCGACCCAATCTAGGAGGCCTCTATCCAGACGTCGACTAGAAATCAGAGTGACCTTTCGCCAGAGTGACTTTGATGCGGGCCCAGTGGGGTCCCCCGATCGCCGAACGCAAAGCGGCAGCAGCGGCTTGCGCGCCCAGGTTTTGCTAGCCCGCGTTCCTTGTTGAAGCCGCGCGCCAATGGTCACTCTTACCCAGGGTCACTCTTACGTGTAGCCGACAAACGGTGGTGAGTCAGCGGAGGTCGAATGAGAAGCACCTCCATGAGCATGCAGTTTTGGAGTTCCGCGCGGAGTTCTTGGATATGCGCTGGACCCCCCTACCCTGGCACGCGGAGCGCGCCAGAAGCGGTACCGGAGGCGCCGTCGGGTGGCCCCAACACAAACCCGAGGAATCCGCGCGGACCCCCGAGTTTTGTATGTTTCTGTTCTTGTCTTTGCCCGGAGAGTCAGCGCAGAGCGGTCCGTGGGGCTTCTGGGCTTTAGAATCAAGTCGGGTATGTCCCTCTACAGGGGTAATATTGATATCCCGAAGAATAATATGGGGACGTCTTTTTAGTCTGCGGCCGCACGGGGTTGCCGTGCGGCCGCTTTCTGCTACGCCGCCGGGCGCTTAGTGTAATGCAATCTGTGTGGTGCAATCTACGCGGTGCAACTAATTTGCTGAACTTGAAGTTGTCTTCTCCATTGCTCGAGCAAACATCCCACCCTCCCACCCGCAACTTGGTCAGCAAAACTCACCAGACCGTGGCTGCAAGTACCCAGCGAAGCTTCCTAGCGAGTACCTGACGCCGACGTCGTCGTCGTCGTCGTCGACGCCGTCGCCGAAGCCGAAGCCGTCGTCGTCCAAAGGGGAGAAGGAATACGTTGCGCGAACGTCGTCGTTGAAGGAGCGCGCGAACGTCGTTGAAGGAGCGCGCGAAAGTAGCTCGCACGAGCTCGTGCGACCGAAATGTTGAACAAAAACATTGGTTTTTTAAGGTTCGGACAGCGCGAGCGGGCAACATTTTGAAAATCCGTGCAGGTTTTTTTCGACGACCTACGGTGCGATTCGTGTGTTTTTATGATACGCAGTGCTGAAATTCTCAAGAAACCCGATGGGTTTTGAAGATTTCGGCGCGCGCGCGAAGAAAAAACGAATGTGTCCCGCATGGCATTATTTGACAAGGATTATGCCTCTGGCAAGCGCGCAGCCGTTGTTGAAGAAGTTCGAAGCGCAGGAAAAAGTTGCTCGCAAGAGCCCTTTTGACAGAAATGTTGAAAAAGTAGTGGGTTTCCTAGGGATCCGCAAGAGCGCGCGGGGTGAATGTTTGAAACTTAAAAAAGAAAATGTTTTAAAAATGGGTGTTTGATGCTTTTATGTTAAAATCGCTACGAACACTAAGGTTTTGGAAGGATTTCGTCTTGCGCGCGCGAATGTGTCCCGCATGGTATTATTTGACAGGGATTCGCGAACAAGTGTTATGTTAGAAAGAAAAATGTCCCCGCATAGTGTTATTTGACAGGGAACCGCAGGGGGGGGGATACCGGCTTGGCTGGGATGGTATGAGTTCACATTTAGGATGAACATGTGGTCAGAATCATATGTGATTTGCAGCACGCGCGGGGGAAGCGATAAGTCTGGGGGGGGGTAGAATCTATTACTCTTTCCTAGAAAGGAGAATCTATGCAATGCAGCCTATACGGTGCAATCGATGTGGTGCAATCTATGTGACGGCGACGGCGGCGACGGGGGCGCACCGCCCGCAAAAAAGCCTGCCACTGGCCCCGAGCGGCGGCGACGGCGACGGCGGCGACGGGCGGCACCGCCAGCAAAAGCAGCCCTTCATCCCGAGATGGTTAAGCCAAGTAAGAGTCCCTGAGCGCAAGCACTCTGTATATCTCTATATATATACGCATATCTCTATATAACATAGAGAGAGGGAGAGAGAGTTTGGCGAGTCAGAACACATTCCCATCACTCTGACTGGCATCACCTCACCTCCAGGCTGCTCTTGAGGGTGGGTTCCCGCGGTTGCTGAGGGCACATCACTGAGCTCGTTTTTGGTTGCCCTTTGCCATCCGCCCCCCAGAACTCGGGTCTGCCGCTGCCTTTAGACGGCGCCGGCGTGAACCTTGACGGTCCGGTTCTCGTGGGGTGCTTGCAGCGGAACCTCGCGCCAGATTTCGGATTTCAGAATCGGCTCCAGCGTTTTTCTGACGGCCTTGTTGGGTATAGATCCGTGCCCCCAGAATTCGAGCCCTGCGCCTCCCAGTGCCCTCCCCTCGGCGCCACGGTTGGAGTTGGATCCGACTCGAAATCTTGAGTAGACCGCACCCCAGGGGAGGGCCGTAGCGTGGCGAAACACGCCTTTTCTCATTTCCCGCAGGGGCTGCGGCCTTGTCTTCATGGTTTTTCCCGACGCGCCCCCAGGATGCCCGCGTCCCTCGCCGCCACGGTCGAGACCTGCTGCAGGAGGACAGGGCGCACGCTTGAGCAGAGTGGGCAACGCTCCGTCGGCGTCGGCACATGCAGTTTCGCGGGTGCGCTCGGATTTCTCGCATCGGCGCTGGGCCCCCGGCGGCGCCGCGATGGGAGGGGGACGCCGGCGCCGATGCCAGGAATTCGCTCGGACCTCCGAGAGCGCATGTCCAGCCAGACGCAGCTCCTGGGAGGTTAAGTTCAGCATCGGCGCCGGTGCATCCGTAGGCAAATACCCGACCCACTCCCGCAGAGTCCCCTTGCATCGGGCTTGGTCCTGCTCACGATCGGGCCGGATCCTGGGCCACTTCTGGCCTGATCTGGCCCGATCGCCCCTGACTCCTTACTCGGGCTGACCAGCCTTCCCTACTCCGAGTCCCTTACATGACAAGCGTTCGGGGGGCGTCACCCCCGCCGACAGCCCCACATCGACCCTCGTCGCGGACAGCCACCGCGCGCCGAAGGCGCTCCGACCCCGTCGCGGCGCGACGACGAGGCGAGGTTGACCCCCGTCGGGGGGGTACCCCCCCACACCCACAGATTGAGAAACCCAGAGTAGTCTTGAGTCGGGCTTCTCCCCCTACAGGAGGAATGCTCAAAATTAGATTGTTTTTTGTTTAAAGGAAAGAAAATAGTCTGGAGGCAATTTTTTGTACTTTTTGAAGATTTGGGGGGCATTTTTCCTGTATTTCTAATTTGTCGCCCAAAATCCCCCCCGCAGGGGGACAGGCCCGACCTACGAGCAGTCGTCCTCGCGAAGACCTCCCAGGCGATGCCTCCGACAATAGCTCCGAGGCCCCGGAGCTTGCGTCCGCCCCAGGAGGAGGGGGAGGCCCCGCAGACTCCGCGCGGGGGCCCGGCCGAGCCGGCGTGCGCGGGGCGGGCGCTCCTGGGATGGGCAAAAAAACCCTTCTGGGGGCCCTCCTCCTCCTCCACGCTGCCCCCTCCACAGCCCCCCCCTCATCCTCCTCCGCCTCCTCCCCTCTTCTCATCATCATCATCATATATCATCCATCATCATCATCATCATCATCGTCGTCGTCGTCGTCGTCAGTCGTCGTCGTCGTCGTCGTCTGACCACCCCCCCCCCGCACGCCTGTCCTTCCATCGTCCCCATCGCCATCCCCTCATCGTCGCTCTATCCCTATATCATCATCACCATCATCATATCATCATCCCACCACCACCTCTCCAGCATCATCATCATGAGCAGCAGCAGCAGCCTCATCATCATCAGCAGAATCATCATCATTCATTACGGTCATCATCATCATCATCATCATCATCACCATCGTCATCACCACGATTATCGTCACCACCACCACGACACGCGAGCGGAAGAGAGAGCGCGCACCATCATCATCATCATCATCATCATCATCATGAGCAGCACCACCAGCATCATCATCATCAGCAGCATCATCATCATCACCATCATCATCATCATCACCATCAGCATCATCATCATGAGCAGCAGCATCAGCATCATCATCATCATCAGCAGCATCATCAGCAGCAGCATCACCATCACCATCATCAGCAGCATCAGCATCAGCGTCATCATCATCATCATCATCATCATCATCATCATCATCAGCAGCAGCAGCAGCAGCATCATCTTCATCCCCATCCTCCCGCTCCGCCTCTGCCCTCACCTCCTCCTCCTCCTCTCCCGCTCCTCCGTTTCCTCCTCCTTCCTCCTCCCTCCTCCCTGCCTCCTCCCTCCCTCCTCCCTCCCTCCCTCCCTCCCCATGTTCCCCTGGGAGGCGGGAGCGAAGCCTGCCAAAGACGGGGTCGGAGGCTCCCGCCGCCTCGCATAGGCATCGCCGATGCGGCTCGACGTGGAGCCTGGACTTCTCCACGCCGACGGCGCCGATTTTTCGGGCCGAACGAAAGGGGGGGATAGGGGAAGGTCGCTGGTGGAAAAGAGGGGGGTGATGACTAGGGGGGGGTGGATATCATGGCGGGGGCCATGATCTTTCCCCAGATCTCATGGCGCCTCTTCTTATTTCATTACGTCCCTGGCCCCCCGCTGGGCCGCGCACATGCAGCCGGTCATGATTTGCACCCCCCCCCTCTTGGGCACCCCCCTCTTGGCCGCTCCCGAAAAGGGGGGGTACGAAGTCTGCTACGTGCAGCTGGTTTCGTCCCCGCCGCCGGGCCCACTCCTCGGTACATGTTCGCCTCCCGGCGCCGGGAGGCGCCGGGAAAATCAGCTACGTGAGCTGATTCTCGACCCCCCTTTTGCTATCTCCCCCTGTCGCCCGGCCCGACACCAGCGTCGCCGATGCATTGGCGATGCATGGGCGATGCGACGCGATCCTTCGACCCCATCTGCTCGGAGCCCATCTGTTGGGCCTCCGCGGGGGCGAGCTCCGGACCCCACCCTCGCCGATCAGCGATTCGATTATTGTAGTGGCCTCCGGCCAGTGCCGCCGATCCGGGGCGCTCCTGACGCTATTGTTGTTGAAATGGACGATGACGACGACAACGGACGACCAACGGTCGACGAACGGGATAGTTACGACGACGACCGACGAAGGAGTTAATGACGACGAACCGACGACGACGACGTTGACGACGACGACGACGACGACTACGACGACGACGACGACGACGACGACGACGACGACGACGACGACGACTGACAGCGAACGGTTGCCGACGGCCGACGACCGACGACTGGTGACGGCGACGGGTGGAAGGTTCTTCGTTCATCGCTTTCGCTTCCGAGCAATACCAAGTCAGGCCGTGCACCTCTGGCCTGGCAGCACCCGAGTGAGCGCCTCTTGGGGCCTCTTGGTTCTTGGGGCTTCTTGGGGACCTTTGGGGCCTCTTGGGGGCCTCTCGGGGTCCTCTTGGGGGCCTCTTGGGGACCTCTTGGGGGCCTCTGGGGGCCCCTTGGGGGCGCCTCCGGGGCATCTTGGGGGCTCTTGGGGTCATCTTGGGGTGGAGGACTAGAAGGGTCCGTGCGGATTCACCCTCTTGAGGCCATCTTGGGGGCCTCTCGGGGTCGTCTTGGGGGGCCTCCAAGGCTATATTGGGGCCCTCTTGGACTGTCTTGGCTCCTCTTGGGGGCCTCTTGGGCTGTCTTGGGGCGATCTTGGGGGCCTCTTGGACCGTCTTCGGCGCTTCTAAGACGGAAAAGGCGATAATGTTAAAATGCTTCAAAACCTATTCGCAACTTGATTTATCGTTTCGCTTATTCCGCCGGCTCTGGAGCGCTATTTGGGGCCTCTTGTGGCCGTCTTGGGGGCCTCTTGGGGGCTTCTTTGGAGCGTCTTGGGGCTCCTTGGCGGCGTCTTGGGCTCCCCTGGGGCCTCTTAGGGGGCTCTTGGGGGGCCCTTGGGGCGGGAGGGGGGGGCAGTCGATTGCAGCCACCCCCCCGGAGGCCAATAGCCTTCCCCCTGGGGATCGCCGGGGACCCGGCCGGGACCCGGCCGGGGGTCAGCCGGGTTACTTTTCGTCCGGGGGCCCCCAGGGGCCGCCCCGCGCGCGCGAACTAGAAATATTGTGAAGTAGTTACCGGAGATCTTAGCACGCCTCTGGCCCGTTGGGCCGGCGAATTTGACACGGATCGTGCCACCCCAGCACGCGCGCAAGGGCGTTCGAACGAGTTCGACATGCGCGCGCGCGAAGCCCGTTTGGTAGAATCTTTTGAACATGTTGAAGACCGTATGGTTGTCTTCAGAACTCGCAAGAGTGCGCGCACACGCTTTTGTTGAACATCCGTGTTGCGAAACCCTTGTATATATGTATATCTATTCAAACAATTAGACGTCCGATTTTGACATCCTTCCAACACCGACGGTGTTTCAAGGATTTCGGCATGCGCACGCGACGACGCCTGCGTGTGCACTTTAGCCTTTTCTGTGCAAAGGGTTCTCGCGACGGAACGCGCGCAGGCGCCTTCGCACGATTGCGGCATGCACTCGCGCGAAGCCCGCTTGGCAACATGATCTGAGGATGTTGGAAACCGATGGTTTGTTTCAAGGATTCTCGTAGATCGCGCGCACGTTTTTTTTGAAACCAGGGATCTTGGGGGCCTCTTGGACCGTCTTGGGGCGATCTTGGGGGCCTCTTGGACCGTCTCCGGCGCTTCTAAGACGGAAAAGGCGATAATGTTAAAATGCTTCAAATCCTATTAGCAACTTTATTATTGTACCCTCTTGGGGCCCTCTTGGGGGTCCTTTTGGGATCTCCTTGAGGCGTCTTGAAGGCCTCTTGGGCCGTCTTCAGGCCATCTTGGGCGTCCAGAAGCGCTCTTGGGTCGTGGCGGGCGCCTCCTGGACCGTCTTTGTGGCCTCCTGGGCCCCTTTTGGCCCGTCTTGGGGCAGTTTGGGATTCCCGGGGGGGGGGGGGGGAGAAAGCGTGTCCCCCCCCAACAGAGCTGAAGCTCGCTTTCTTAAACTCACACTCCAGATCGGCGGATTTGTGTGTATCTATTTGTGTGTCCCAGGGCCCCTTCAAATTCGCCTGCCCGACAGCGGCCGCTGTCGGTCTTGGGCATCGCCCCCCATGCTTTCCGTGTTGTGCCCACTTCGGACGTGCCAAGCGTTGCTGCGCCCATTGCCGCCGTCGTCGGTGTCGCCGTCGTCGTCGGTGTCGTCTGTCCGTCCGCCCGTCGTCGTCGCTTTCCGTCGTCGTCGTCGTCGTCATCGTCGTCGTCATTGATGGTGGTCATCGTTGTCCGTCGTCGGTGTTCGTCGTTGTCCGTCGTCCTTGTTCGTCCGTTCTCGTTGTCGTCGTCGTCGTCGTCGTCGTGGATCGCCTTTGTCATCTTCATAGTCGTTGTCGGTCATTCTCCTCGGCGTCGTCGTTTCGAGTGTTCTGGTGAATTTGTTGGAGGGTCCAGTGACCACAGCTGGACGCATATCGAACAACAGGTTATGATTTGTTTGCATGGAGGGGTCGGCGGACCAGTGTTGAGCGGATCTGGGCTGGGGCCAGAGAGTCGCCGTTTTGGTTCCCGTCTTCAGCAACCCCTTTGACACCCCTCTGCGTCTCCAAGGGGGGGGGGTCACCGCGGATCAGTGCTGAGGCTCGAGTGGTACGCGCGGCTCAGATCTCCAGAGCCCGTGTCGACCAGGGAGGTGCCACCTCCCCTTTGGGTCTACAGTCCGAAGACGCTGAGTGGAGGTGCAGTTCGGGCTCGGATGGGGCTCGCTGTTCCATGGTTATGTCCCTCTTCTCTTTTGTACCTGGAGCACTTCCAGTGGCCAAGTGGCGTCGCTCAACCTTCGGGGCTTTACTTGTGGGTAGTCGCTCGACTGTGCGCAGATCCCAATGCGTCTGAACCGATGTTCGTTGTTGGGACTTTACTGGGGCTCGCCTCGCGGATCTGTTCGACTCTAGATCTGTTCGAGTTCGACTCGACTTGTGGAGTCCAAAACCCGGATAGCAGGGCAAGCGAAGGGCGTGGAAGACCGTGGCGAAGCGCTCTGGAAGAACCTGGAGAGATCTTCCGAAGGACCTTCTGGAGAGCTGGGCACGCGTAATGGGAGGTCTCTTCGAGCTCGACTCAATTTCGATGCAGGTTCGGCTCGAGCTCGACTCACGTTCGCTCTTGTCGACGGACGTTCGCCGCAGCGTCGACGCAGGAGTTGGGCGGGTGCCTCCAGGAAGGTCCCCGGAGCGAGCATTAGCCGAGTCTTGCCCCCCCCCCCCTCCAGACTGCGTTGCCCGTCTGCGAGTTCCGCGTCGTCCCTCCTCCCGCCTGCTCCATCCTTGGGGGGCGCGCAAACACGACTGAGCGATCCATTCGGAGGTGGACAGACCTCCTACCCTGACACGTCGATCCAGAAATTGGCCGTTTTCGGTTCGCGAGAGGGCGTCGCGGCCGTCATTTTTGCGGGTCCAGGTCCGTCGGTCTCGGCCCTAGGTCGCTTTCGCTAAAGGGAGGTTTGCTAAAGGGAGGTTCGTCCACCGCCGACCCATGGATTCGCTGCGCGGTCGCCAAATCCATGGATCGGGGGTGGGCGCCCTACCCAAAATGCGGCCGGTGCCGCTTCGGCCGGCGGCGGAGGTCCGCGAAGCGGGACCCGTCGCTGATCCACGCCGCCTTGATCCATGTGCGCGATCGCCCGAATCTCTCTTCACGTCCCCTCTGCGTGCGCGCTCTCTCTTCCGCTCGCGTGTCGTGGTGGTGGTGACGATAATCGTGGTGATGACGATGGTGATGATGATGATGATGATGATGATGATGATGATGATGATGATGATGAGGCTGAGGCTGAGGCTGAGGCTGAGGCTGAGGCTGAGGCTGAGGCTGAGGCTGAGGATGAGGATGAGGATGAGGATGCGGATGAGGAGGAGGAGGAGGATGAGGAGGAGGAGGATGAGGATGATGAGGATGATGAGGATGATGAGGATGATGAGGATGATGAGGATGATGAGGATGATGAGGGGGAGAGGACCGGCCGACGTGCTTGTATCTTGGGGGGGGCCTATTGGGGGTCCCCTCATCGCTTCGGCCGGATCCGCTTCGGCATCCTGGTCAGAGCACACTCTAGGAGATCCCAGGGTTTTCGGCAGTGCTGCTTGCGTTGTGAAGCTGTTCCTCAGGTTTTTGAGATGGTCCAAATCGCTTGAGAGCTTCCAGAGGGGGGAAGGAGGAGGATGAGAAGGAGGAGCCACTCCTGTCTGCGTGGCCATCGGCACTGCGGGATCGTTGTGCGAATTTCTCAGATTGAGGGGGGGGGAGCTTGAGCCCCCCTGCCCCACCCCCGTCGCTTCTCCGCATGCTTCTCGCCTCTTCCTGGAGTGCTGGTGCTGGGCCCCGCACAGGCCATCTTGATCTGCATAGTTGCCATGAATTTTTGCTCCGGTATATTACTGGTGAACTCTGTCAAGTACATCTACGCGATATTCGGATTCAATTTCCCGCTCTTCGTGGCCTCCTCGCACATGGTGTTCTCATGGGCCCTGACTTCCTTCATTGTCGGTGCCAGATCCGAGAAGGCTCAGTTAATGTCGCAGGCGCAGAGGTTGCACAAAGTCTTCCCCATCGCCGTCCTGAACGCAAGTTCCATCGCGTGCGCCAACTCCGCACTCCTGTTTATCTATTCCCAGGGCGACAGCAAAAACCTGGAGGGTGCTGATGCTCCGCCTCCTCGGCTCCCCCCTCTCCGCCTCCCCCCAGTGCCCGCTCTCCCTCCCTCCGGGGGCGTCGGGGGCGGACCTCGATATCCCCGCAGTTTTTGGGCCGCCCTGGCATCCTTCGTTTCACGAGATGATCCAGAGCACCACTCCCCTGTTCACGCTGCTCTGCGCGGTGCCAGGGCGAGGGGAGGAGGAGGAGGAGGAGGAGGAGGAGGAGGAGGAGGAGCAGCAGCAGCAGCAGCAGCAGAACGAGGAGGAGGAGGAGCAGGAAGGAGGAGGAGGAGGGAGGAGGAGGAGGAGGAGAGGAGGAGGAGGAGGTAGAGGGAGAAGGAGGAGGAGGTGGAGGAGGAGGGAGGAGGAGGTGGAGGAGGAGGAGGAGGAGGAGGAGGGTGGAGGAGGGAGGGGGGGGAGGAGGAGGAGCAGAGGCAGAAGAGGAGGAGGAGGGAGCAGAGGAGGAAAAGGAGGAGGAGGAGGGAGGAGGAGGAGGAGGAGGAGGGAGGAGGAAGAGGAGGAAGGAGAAGAGAAGAGGAGTAGAGGAGGAGAGGAGGAGGAGGAGGAGGAGGAGGCGGAAGAGGAGGAGGAGGAGGAGGAGGAGGAGGAGAGGGAGGGAGGACGAAGGAAGGAGGAGGTGGAGGAGGAGGAGGAGCAGGAGGAGGAGGAGGAGCAGGAAGGAGGAGGAGGAGGAGGAGGAGGAGGAGCAGGAAGGAGGAGGAGGAGGAGGAGGAGGAGGAGGAGGTAGAGGAGGAGAAGGAGGTCCAGTCCGGAATCCGGAATCAGGAAGTCTGGATTCTGGCATCCGAGGCCCAATCCGGAATCCAGAATCCGGAATCTGGAATTCTGGATTCTAGATTCCGAAGTCCAATCCGGAATCCTTAATGCAGAATCCGGCATTCTGGGTTCTGGATTATGGATTCAGAGGTCCAATCTGGAATCCGGAATTCTGTATTCTGGATTCCAAGGTCTAATCCGGAAGCCGGAATCCGGAATTCTGAATTCTGGATTCGGATTTTGGATTGGACCTCTTCGTCTTGACTCTCCGGATCGCCACTCATGCGGAGGGGGTGGGATGAGGATGAGGAGGAGGAGGCGGAGGATGAGGAGGAAGAGGAGGAGGATGGAGGATGGAGGAGGGAGGAGGGAGGAGGGAGCAGGGAGGAGGGAGGAGGGACGAGCGAGCGAGCGAGTGGCGCAGCAGCAGTCGGATCGATAGTTGCGGCCGTGGATGGGGATCGCGGGAGGGCGGGCAGAGATGCCAACCCTCCTGCTAGAATACAGCGACAGAATGGGCGCCAGGCCGTGCCCATGGCAGTCAGCGCCTGCAAACCAGGCACCAGATGAGCACGGTAGCTACATTACGGCACAGGCCGACTGAAGGCAAATATGCCTGGGTGGATGAAGAGGGTCCACGACAGGATTTCGCGGCCCAAAGAGAATTTGTCAGACGAGCCCGAGTCTCCCTCCCCAGCGCCACAACCCACAACGATGCTCGAGGCTGCCGCAGCAGCAGAAACAGAAGAGCACTGGGCAGTGGCACTTGCGTGGTCAGGAGACTCGGGTATGAGCTCGAGCTGGACACCCGTGCCAGGGTGCCTGCCATTCTCCGCACGAGCAAGCTTCCTGAGGTGACCATTGCGTGTCGCCTGCACTTGCGAAACACCGCGGCACATCCGACGAAGTCCCCGACAACAGCCATCAGGGAGCACCAAAGAACAAGCACAACTCAGGCAGATGATGATTCTACCGTGGCGTACAGGTCGGTGCTGCATGTCGCTAAAAACTTCGAGGCCGTCTTCGGCCGATCCAGAGGGGCCCCTGGACCAGGAAGAGGAAGAGGAGGGCCCCTAGTCCCCAGGAGGCTCAGAGGAGGAGGCTCCAGGCAGAGGCCCCAGGATCGTGTTAGCAAGCTCCAAGGCGGGACCAGCGGCAGCCGTCGAGTCAGAGCCCACAGCCAGGCCTTGCTCCGCTATCTTCTTAAAAACCATGTTGGCCTGCCATTGCTGAATGGCTGTTGGCTTGCATTCGCGACTTCCCCCCGTTCTCAGACCTTTGAGTGTCTGGTCGGTGGTCGCTGCCATGTTGCAGCGCCTACATCTCCATTCGGCACGAGCCTCTACATAACAAAGTTCATGCTGCGAAATCGATAACTTCGGCGCCGTACTTGGGGCCTGCCTGGGGGGAGGTTGCGGGGTTTCGACCTGGTCTCCCGCAGTGCTAATTATCTGGGTGGCACGTGCTAATACATCCCAGGTGAGCTGATGCTTTTTTACCTGTGCCCTCTCGGCCTTGACATAAACATCTGGAACTAGGTGCATGCCCGAACCTAGCCTGGCGAAAAAATCGGCCCATACATTTCCAAGGTAGTCTTGGATGTCTGAGCTCCTGCACGATAGTATATCATCTGGCCCTCGGTGCGCTGGGACCCATCGGAAACTTGGCCTCTGAAGGCCATCGCCGTGAAGCTCGAATATCTTGCGCCATACATCAGCATGCACATGTCGGGCAGCCGCCAGATCAGGATCCCACGAGCACCCTTCACGAACGAGCCGGAGGTGATCTGTGACCACTTCGGCCCCTTGGGGTGCAACTTCTATCGCACGAAGCGCCGCATACCTCTCAGCGCGGGGCACCGTCTGGCGCCCAGGCAAAGGCCCGTAGAGGGCCCTGTGGGGCACGCCCCACTGGTCAACCTCAACGGCAGCCCATCCACACCGTCTGAGTGCTGGGCTTGAGTTCGCAAGCCCTGAACCGTCGGTATAGATGCGCCTGCCCCAGGGCCCCGTCGTTCCACCCCAATGAACCGTGGGAGCTTCGGGAATCTCTGGAACACTGAGGGTGTAAAAAGGGAGCCCATGCGCACGCTCCAGAGTGTCCCAGTCGGCCTGTAATCCAGGGTACCCCGAGTCCCTTAAAGCCTCTCTGTGCTCTATAATGTCATCGGGAAGGGGCTCTACATCAAGATCCTCTGGGGGCAGAGTTAAAATTGGGCATTGGCACAGCTGGTGTCCTAGTGTAGCGTTGGGGTTCGGGCAGAAATCACAGGCGGGCGTCGCTCGACATCCTGCTGCACATTTCCCCGAGGGCGGTCAGCATCCTGAACCCAAGAGTAAACGAGCGCATCCTCTCCTGACGTCGTCCTTGATGCGTAATACTGCAAGACGAAGGCCGCGCCGCCACACTTCTTCATAACCAAATGCTTCAGGAATGTGCGCCAATATCCGTTTCATCTGCCATCGGCCGATGGACTCTTGCAGCAATCGCTTGACCTCCATGGGCGGCGTGTGCAGGAAGGAAATCATGGACCCTTTATCATGAAGGGATCGGCTCGGTTCGGTTCGGTCCGGTTCTGCAGCCGGGTCGGTTTTGCTTGGCCGGTTCGGTTTGGCATCGGTCCGGTTTCGGCCGGTTCGGCTTGGGTCTGCCGCCGGTTCGGTTCGGTTCCGGTTTTCGCGCGGTTGGGTCCGACCGGTTCGGTTCGGTTCGAGTGGCCGCTCCGGTTCGGTTCGGCCCGACTGGTCAGGTGCGACGTTGGGCGCCCCGTCTGCGCAAGCGACGACCCAGTTTGAAAAAAGGGAGGAGGAGGAGGAGGAGGAGGAGGAGGAGGAGGAGGAGGAGGAGGAGGAGGAGGGGGCGGAGGCGGAGGAGGGAGGAGGAGGACGACGAGGAGGGGAAGGAGGAGGAGGAGCAGGAGGAGAAACGTGGAGGCGTGGAGGCGCGAGGCCCTCCAGCGACGTGCCCCGACGGGGGTCGCAGCCCAGAGGGGGGTCGCAGCCACGAGGGGGGTCGCAGCCCCGAGGGGGGTCGCGCCCGCGAGGGGGGTTGCACCCGCCAGGGGGGTTGCACCCGCCAGGGGGGTTGCGCCCGCCAGGGGGGTTGCGCCCGCCAGGGGGGTTGCGCCCGCCAGGGGGGTGCACCCGCCAGGGGGGTTGCACCCGCCAGGGGGGTGGCACCCGCCAGGGGGGTGGCACCCGCCAGGGGGGTGCGCCAGGGGGGTTGCGCCCGCCAGGGGGGTTGCGCCCGCCAGGGGGGTCGCACCCGCCAGGGGGGTTGCGCCCGCCAGGGGGGTTGCGCCCGCCAGGGGGGTCGCACCCGCCAGGGGGGTTGCGCCCGCCAGGGGGGTTGCGCCCGCCAGGGGGGTCGCACCCGCCAGGGGGGTTGCGCCCGCCAGAGGGGGTTGCGCCCGCCAGGGGGGTCGCACCCGCCAGGGGGGTTGCGCCCGCCAGGGGGGTTGCGCCCGCCAGGGGGGTTGCGCCCGCCAGGAGGGTTGCACCCGCCAGGGGGGTTGCGCCCGCCAGGTGGGTTGCACCCGCCAGGGGGGTCGCACCCACCAGGGGGGTTGCACCCGCCAGGGGGGTTGCGCCCGCCAGGGGGGTTGCACCCGCCAGGGGGGGTTGCACCCGCCATGGGGTGGTCGCGCCCCCGCCCGCCTGGGGGGGTGCACCCGCCAGGGGGGTTGCACCGCCAGGGGGGTTGGACCCGCCAGGGGAGGTTGCACCCGCCAGGGGGGGTGCCACCCGCCAGGGGGGTTGCACCCGCCAGGGGGGTTGCACCGCCAGGGGGGTTTGCACCCGCCATGGGCGGGGTGCACCGCCAGGGGGTTGCGCCGCCAGGGGGGTCGCACCCGCCAGGGGGGTTGCACCCGCCACGGCTCCTTCAGGCGGGGTTGCGCCCCCCCATGGGGGGCGGGTTTTTGCACCCGCCAGGCGGGTTGCACCGCCAGGGGGGTTGCGCCGCCAGGGGGGTTGCACCGCCAGGTGGGGTTTGCACGCCAGGGGGGGTCGCGCCCGCCAGCCAGGGGTTTTGCACCCGCCAGGGGGGTTGCACCGCCAGGGGGGTTGCACCCGCCAGGGAGGAGTTGCACCCGACCGAGGGGGGTTGCACCCGCCAGAGGGGTGTCGCGCCCGCCAGGGGGGTTTGCACCCGCCAGAGGGGTTGCACCCGCCAGGGGGGTTTGCACCCCGACAGAGGGGGTTGCACCCGACAGGGGGGGTGCGCCGCCAGGGGGGTCGCGCCGCAAGGGTGGTTTGCACCCGCCAGGGGGGGTCGCGACCGCAGGGGGGTTTGCACCGCCAGGGGGGTTGCGCCCGGCCAGGCCTCAGGGGGGTTGCGCCCGCAGACGGGTTTCCGCGCCCGCCAGGGGGGTTGCAACGCCCCAGAGGGGTTTGCACCCGCCAGGGGGGTTGCACCCGCCTGGGGGGTTGCACCGCCAGGGGGGTTTTTTTTTCGTGTCTTTATTTTTGCGCCCGCCAGGGGGGTTGCACCCGCCAGGGGGGTTGCACCGCCAGGGGGGTCAGGGGGGTTGCACCCGCCAGGGGGGTTGCGCCCGCCAGGGGGGTTGCACCCGCCAGGGGGGTTGCACCCGCCAGGGGGGTTGCACCCGCGAGGGGGGTTGCACCCGCCAGGGGGGTTGCACCCGCGAGGGGGGTTGCACCCGCGAGGGGGGTTGCACCCGCCAGGCTCAGGGGGGTTGCGCCCGCCAGGGGGGTTGCACCCGCCAGGGGGGTTGCACCCGCCAGGGGGGTTGCGCCCGCCAGGGGGGTTGCGCCCGCCAGGGGGGTTGCACCCGCCAGGGGGGTTGCGCCCGCCAGGGGGGTTGCACCCGCCAGGGGGGTTTGCACCCGCCAGGAGGGTTGCACCCGCCAGGGGGGGTTGCACCCGCCAGGGGGTGGCACCCGCAGGGGGGTCGCGCCCGCCAGGGGGGTCGCGCCCGCCAGGGGGGTGCACCCGCCAGGGGGGTTGCACCCGCCGCCAGGGGGGTCGCACCGCCAGGTAGGGGGTCGCCCGCCAGGGGGGTTGCACCCGCCAGGGGGGTTGCAACCGCCAGGGGGGTCGCGCCCCGCCAGGGGGGTTGCACCCGCCAGGGGGGTCGCGCCCGCCAGGGGGGGTCGCGCCGCCAGGGGGGTGCACCGCCAGGGGGGGCCGCACCCGCCAGGGGGGTGGCCGCCAGGGGGGTTGCACCCGCCAGGGGGGTTGCACCCGCTGGGGGGTTGCCCGCAGGGGGGGTGCCGCCAGGGGGGTTGCACCCGCCAGGGGGGTTGCGCCCGCCAGGGGGGTTGCACCCGCCAGGGGGGTCAGGGGGGTTGCGCCCGCCAGGGGGGTTGCACCCGCCAGGGGGGTTGCACCCGCCAGGGGGGTTGCACCCGCCAGGGGGGTTGCACCCGCCAGGGGGGTCGCACCCGCCAGGGGGGTTGCGCCCGCCAGGGGGGTTGCACCCGCCAGGGGGGTTGCGCCCGCCAGGGGGGTTGCACCCGCCAGGGGGGTTGCGCCCGCCAGGGGGGTTGCACCCGCCAGGGGGGTTGCACCCGCCAGGGGGGTTGCGCCCGCCAGGGGGGTTGCACCCGCCATGGGGGTCGCGCCCGCCAGGGGGGTCGCGCCCGCCGCGAGGGGGGTCGAAGTCGCTGTCGCTGTCGCCGCCGCCGCCGCCGTCGCCGTCGCCGTCGCCGTCGCCGTCGCGGGTCGCCAGGGGGGTCGCCAGGGGGGCTGCCAGGAGGGTCGCCAGGGGCCCCCCCGGGGCTCCCCCGCGGCCCCCCGACGACGACGGCGACGACGACGACGACGACGGACGCTTGCCGACGCCCGCGCCCGCCGACGCCGCCGCCGTCGAGGAGGAGGAGGAAGCGGAGGAGGAGGAGGAGGAGGAGGAGGAGGAGGAGGAGGAGGAGGAGGAGGAGGAGAAGGAGGAAGAGGAGGAGGGGTCGCGGGAATCTTCGGGAGGTTCTGGGGTCATCGGGGTCCCGGAGTCCTGGGGGTCATCGGGGTCCTGGGGTCCGGACCAGAGGGGAAAGGGGTTCGGTTCGGTTCCCGTCGGTTCGGTTCAGGGGCCGCCCGGTTCCGGTTCGGTTCCGGTTCTGGTTCGGTTCGGTCCTCGCCGGCTCGGTTCTGAATGAATTCGGTTCGGTCCGGTTCGGTTTTCTACGTTCCTGGTTTTGGACCGGTTCGGTCCGGTTCGGTCACGGTTCCCGGTTCTCGGTTCGGTGCGGTCCCTTCATGCTTTATCATCGACAACTTGGTGTGCGGATATCATAGCCCAGCCAGTTCTAGATAGCGAAAGCAAAGTCGCACTCATGTGCCCGTGGCACTTGGCCCATGTGAGCTTATGTTCAAACTCGCGCTTCATAACTCAAAATGCTCACTGGAGGTCGGCAACTGAGAATATGTTGTCCCATATCGTGCTGGCAAACCTGACAACTAGCAAGATGGTCGCGCCATATATCGGGTCATAGAAATCGTCCGCCTGTGCGGGAAGCCAAGCTGTGATAGACACGTGCTGGGGCGCTCCCGCGAGTGCAGCCGCAATGGATCTGAGTGAATTGAGGGTAGCGTCGGTGATGCCGCTCACTCCTGCTCCATGTGCGGCAGCTGGTAGCAGTCATGTTCTCCACAAGGTTCGGACTTTGTGGTTCGCTCCTCTCGCAAGGGCGCGAAGCTTGGGCTTTCTAGCCATCCGTCCAGCAAGTCTTTTCTTCTCAATCACACGCTTGGCCTTGGGCCCAGACAGATCATGTCCAAGGTTACGCATGTGAGGATGCATCTTCTTCCTGAGACGTTTGGCGAAAGGTGCGGTTACTAGCTTGGCAGCCGCATTTGTCGCAACACATCCACTTCTAGCCGCTTGAATGACCAATCCCAGCTCAAAAGTACCTTCTGTAAAGTATTTGACGGCCGCGAACACAACCTTCGATTGTCTGGGGTCTTCCCCTGCCCATTGAAAGCCCGCGTCGTCCATGAGCATGCGCGGCGCGACTGAGTCAAAGAGGTCCCTCATCCGAAGCAGAAGCTGTTGCAGTAGCAAGTGTACCATCGTGGCATAAGAAAGTGACCCCGCGCACGTACAACTCGTGGGCACTGGTAGTTGGCTAATCTTTGCCAAAGGAGTCGTAGTGGTACCCAGCGCATAAGCAAAGTCGACTAGCTTCTGCAGTTTAATCATCTCGAAACATTTGCACATGTCGATCAGCACCGTTACTGACGTGTGCCCTTTGTATCGTGCAACTTCTGCTTGTCGGTTGTGAGAAAACGCTGAGTCCGATGATGCTGCAGCAGGCCTCGCGCCCCAGAAGTCAGAATTCTGATTAGCGCGCTCCCAGCTTCTCGACGCAGGTCTGCGGAGTCGGGCCCGTATACGCACAATCGTGTTGATTAAAGCCACCAGTCGGTGGCCTCCTGGTACTTTGGGCAATCTGACAAGGCGTGCCTGTAATCTTTTATCTGGCCTGCAACGTAGTCGCTCGCGCGCCTGCAAGAGAAGGATAAGTGTCTGAAGTCCGTAGTCTGATACAACATCCATCGCCTTGGGGTGGAGGTTGACCTGTCCAAGTGCTGAATTAAGTTTGAACTTGCGCAAGACTAGGCGTAGGTCTGCTACGCTGACTTCTGGGAGCTGGTGCCATGTCGCGAAATCTGGTGGCAACTTCAGGCGTCTGGAAGCGTGGGTGGCCTAAATCCCAGCCCAAGTATCCATGCAAGCATCGGCAATTTCAAAGGGTTGTGGCTGCTGGGCGTGCTCCAGGACCTCCTGCAGGTCTCGGAGCTTCGAGAATCGGTGCGCTTGTCTCGCTCCATTGTTGAAGGTTGTCTTAGCCCACTCCGTCCAGTCTGCCGTTTTGCATGCGCCGATGGCCTGCGCCACTCTCTCCACTTCGTCGATGACGAACTGTGCATTCTCAAGAAAATCGTCACAGCAGAACTGGTGGGAGAGGTCACGTACTTGAGCACGTTCATCCTCGCCGAGGTGCTGCATAATCCATGTAGCCTTCGACGCCCTATGGAAGAAACCTTGGAGGTCCCATGCCAACTTCGCAAATAGCTTGAGTTCCATGTCATTAGCTGCCGTGTCGGCAGTCATGCTGGGCCTAGCGTCATAGGCTCCAAAGGTAGATAAGGAGCGTGCCCAACTTGAGTAATCATCAGTCGTGTGGTTGGTCGGCATCATTTGGCGCGGAAGCTTCCCAGGTACGTCAACATCAGTCTGGAGCCGCTGCACCGCCAAGATCATCCGCAGCTTCATAGCTCCCATGTGCCGAAACCAACGTCCAATCATATTGTAGGCCTGGAGCCTCTGAGATGGCTTGTGTTCAGGTGGAGCCACTTTCTTCCAAGACCAGGTTGCTGGGCCCGCCCTTCCAAGGTAACGTGCTCGGTCATGGTCCATTATATCATGCCTGTCCAGTAGCTCTTCTTCGATCTGCGTCAAGACCGCATCCCAGGCGTCGGCGAGGGTGGTGGCATCTTCGGCTTTAGCGATGAGCTCCCTGGCCATGTCCCACTCGACGACTGGCGGGGACCTCGCACATCCTGGCTTTGGTTTCGTGTCGACGGACGCAGGTTGATCAGGCACTCGCACCCGCATCTCATGTTCTGCATCCTGGAGCGGAACTCTGACGGGCATATGTGGAAACAAGTCCGAGTCTTCATGCGCAAAAGCTTTTCCTGCCCGACAAGCAACCCGCGGATGCATACACATGTAATCGTACATGGTTCCAGGTTTCGACTGCAGGCAGGTGGGGCAGTTGGGGTGGATGACGATGCCCCCGATGGAATTGAACCACTGCCGAAGGTCGTCCACCTGCACGTTCCAGTCTCCCGCTAGCAGCCAAGGCTGCTCCCGGGCCTCAAGCTCACAGATATAGGTGGCGACCTGCCGAAGAATCTCCACGTTGGCGTCCGAGAGGCCCTGGCCGTCGTGAAGGTAGATTGATAGCATGGCGATGCCCTGCTTGACGCCCCAGTGGACGTGGGCCGCAAGGACCTTTCCAGGAACCTACTCGGCTGAGGACCTCCCTGGTGCAAGAGTCACACGGACCCTGGACGGTGCCAGGATGGCCCTGCCCCCATGCGTTCCCCCATTGGCGGACGGGGGGGCTGGGGCCCAGAGGCTTGCAAAACCAGCTCGAACTGCCTGATGTTGGACGTCGGCGAGGCGCTCGTGGTCGGCATGGTGCTCTTGTACGCATATCGCACACGACTGCGCCCACGTCAGCTTCAGCAGATCAATTAGCGGCCCATGCGATGATACGTTGGCCGTCGCGATCGAGCTCACGGTCCTGGTGCATATCGAGTCAGGGATAGACATATCAACCGAGGCCCTCTCTGAAGTGGGCGGGCTCTGCAGTGTAGCTGGTCAGACCGCCACCATGATGAGCCGCAAATGCCTGCAGCTTGGGCCCCTGGCAGTCCTCTGGCCTGGCACGTCGTAGTTGTCCAAGGTCGAGCTTGAATGGCTCATCTGTCTAGGGCCCCATCGGAGGTCTGAGAGATCTGTGGATCTCAGGGCCCTGCTGACCAACATCCCTCACCAAGACATCGTCCGTCAACGTCCTACAGCTCCCCAAAGCAGGGTCAGCGCTGGCACTGGGGATGGCATGTGGCCTGCATCTGATATTAGACCTCCCAGTTCTGTGGTATTGCTTGGCCATAGTTCCAGCATGCGTTGCGAGCCAGCTGATACAAAGGTACTTAGTGACTGCCAACCGACCGCATGATGTACCTGGCCTGTCCAGCAAGTGGCGACGTATGAACCCAGCCCAGGCTCGAGGAGCACCTGGGCGTGGGATCTGATCCAGCACGTGGCGGCTGAGCCTGCGATTGCCAAAGATGGCCAGCAGGACTTTGCGATCTGACTGGCGACGACTGAACCCTGCCCAGGCTCGAGGAGCACCTGGGCATGGGATTTAGCCCAGCACGTGGCGACTGAGCCTGCGATCGCCAGCGCTGGCCAGCAGGACTTTGCGATCTAACGCCGTACTGTAGCGTGCGTTCTAACGCCCGTTCTGACGCCCGAAGTTGAAGCCCACGTTGTTGGCTGCAAACGACATGAGCTTCCCGTGCAGGAAGAACCAGCTCGCAAATCAGATTCACCAATGTGAAGCCAACGATCCAGATGACGCTGACCTTATGACCGCGGCTGGAGCGAGGCTGTGGTAGACCTCGTAATGGCACACATCGTTCGCCACAAACTCCGTGTGCACTGCGTCCTTGACATACGTTTTTGTCCAAAGGTGCATCGAGCTCAACATGTGGATGTGATAGAGTTGAGGTCGGTTGACCCAGCCCTTATTGTGTCTTGCGCCGCTTAGCCAATGCTTCAGCAGCTTCAGCATATCGCTTGCACATCTCGCGCACCTCGTCATCGTCATCAGGTGGCTCTTCATCAGTGCATGCCTGAAAGAATTGACGCAAGCTGCCGATGTCATCAGTACCCATTGGCACAGGAACGCGCACAGCATCGTCCTGTCTTGTTGCTCTGTCGGGTCCTTGGGACCCCCCTGGCTGCTGGCCTGGCGGTCCTCGTTCGGCAGCCTGTTGCTGGGCAGAGGCTTTGGCGGCATCTGCTCTGGCTTGTAGCTGTCGAAGGGCCCCAAAGGTGGACTTGGCCTTGTCCAGGAGAGTGGCATCTGCCCCTGCAGATTCGAAGAGCTGGCCGAGCTTCTCGACGGGCCGGCCCAGGGCAGGCACCATGGCCTTGGGCGAGTACGATTCTGGAAGAGGCGTCGGCAGCTGGGCCGAGACCGCGAACCGCTGGTGCTGCAGGTCAGTGATGTCCGTGGCCAGAGTATGAATGGACTTTCTGACGCCTTCGATCTTGGCTTCGAGCTCCACTTTCTGGATCTCCAATTCTGCCAAGGTCTCCTCCTGCTGCAACCTGCTCTTAAGCAACTCATCGATGCGAGTGGTGAAGTGGTGCATCTGGGCGGAGTGCGGCTTGTTACTGACGATCTTGGACTTAATCGCCGTTCGTTCAGCTTCAAGTGACTCGCGCACCGCCACAACAGCAGGCTCGGTGAGGTTGCCCAACGCTCGGAGCGTCTGGCTGATCTCATTGAGGCGCTTCTGGTCGGGGTCAGCCGTGTCGTTGGAGACCGTGCCCACTGCCTGCCCATCATTTGCCGCCGACAATTGCTCACATAGCTTGGCAATCTCAAGGCCCTCGGCCTTAAGCTGCTTGTCCTTCTCGACAGCGAAGTTGGCGACTGCTGCTTTCTGCCGCTGCTTGTCACGTTCCATGGCTGGGGCCCTGAAGCTCGGCGCCGACTGTAGAGGCTTGGTGCCTCCGAACGCAGCACCTTCATTGCATTGGCAGCTTGAGCAAGCGCTGAGGTCCCCTCTGTTCCACCACTTCTCTCCTGTCCGCGGGTGAACACACCAGCGGCGCAGCCGCGGCGCGGCCCAAGCTCTGCGAGAACCGATCTTCGGCAGGCGCCCGCCATCCACCATGTGTCTGCTGTAGCTGGAAACAGAGCGAGATCGGGAGGTACGGCCCCGAACGCGCAAGTCGTTGTGAAGAAAGCGGCACCTCCAGCCTGGGCAGGCGCTGGGGAGGCGCGGAAGCGGTGAGGGCCGTCTGCCCCCTCCTGCCAAAATGTCAAGTCCAGAGCCAACGCTACGGACTTGAGCCAACGTGGCTACGGAAGGGAGGAGGGAGGAGGGATGACGGAGGGCGGCGGACGGAGGACGGATGAGGAGGAGGAGGAGGAGGAGTTGGAGGAGGAGGAGGAGGCGGCGGAGGAGGAGGAGGAGGAGGCGGCGGAGGAGGAGGAGGAGGAGAAGCAGCAGGAAGAGAGGGAGGAGGAGGGGGAGAGGGGGGACGGAGGAGGAGGAGAGGAGGAGGGAGGGAGGATGAGGATGGAGAGGCGGGAGGGGAGGAGGAGGAGGAGGAGGAGAGGAGGAGGAGGAGGAGGAGGAGGAGGAGGAGGAGGGGTCCGTAGCCATTTTGGCTCAAGTCCGGAGCCGTTTTGGCACAGGACCTGACCTCGCTGGCAAGGGGGAGTCGCGGCCCCCACAGTGCCCCTCGTTTGCCAGGTCAGACGAGGTTTCGCGTTGTGTGAGCTCCTGTTGGAGCAAGCACCTCCCGCTCTTCCAGTCACGTTCCCTGACGCGACATGGATGGCAAAGGTGCTCGCAGTTGGACCTGCACCAACGTGCGGTGCGGCTACAAAGGTAATTTCCAGTGGCGCAGCAGTTGTCGCATCTGTGGCACTGAGCCTCACAAGCCGAAAGTCGCAGCGCAGCGAGTGCCCGCAGGCAGGTGGAAGGATGGGCCCCCTCGTTCCGCTCCTCCTGCTGTCGTCCTGTCTGAGGAGCTCGTTGCCGTGTATGCCAAGATGGACCTTGCAGACTATGCCATCGTGTCCCAAGGATGGTCCGCAAAGCAATTGGCTCGAGTTGCCGCGGCTCGCAGCCTCTCCAACGGCGACGTGCTACCCACTGCCCGCGCTGCTCGCCAGGCGTCCGACGCCGTTCAGCAGAAGCTCGAGCAGGCCCAGAGCAAGCATGACAAGGCGGCGGCTGCGGCGGCCAAAGCCATACAGCACGTGCAGCAGTGCGCCACCAGCTTGGCTGAGTGCAAGGCCAAGGCTGATGAGGCCGCCAGCAGGGCCGCCGCTGCCTGCGCCGCCGTCGGCGGCCGCGCAGCAGCAGCCACCGACCCGCCCGTGCAGCTGCAGCCCCTCGCCGCCTCCCTCTCGGACACGCTGCCCGACGCAGCCGCCGCGCTCAAGCCCGTCGTCGACCTGGTCAAGCAGCAGTTGAACCAGCAGCGTACTGACGCTGAGGCCGAAGCCGCGCGGCAGCAGCAGCAGCAGCATCAGCAGCAACAGGAACAGCCTTCTCCTGCTGGCGCTGGCGTGCCTGGCGTGCCAGATGCAGCCTTCTGGGAGCATTTCGGCAAAGCCGAGTTCTTCGACAGCTTCCTCACAGCCCAGGGAGCCCCCGTCAGCGGCGACGACGACGCCATGGGCGTGGGGGGGGGGCCGACGACAACGATGGCGCAGACGAAGACGAACCCAAGAAGGTCAAGGTCGGGCGCGCTCTCTACACCAGCCTCTTGCAAGCCATGCAGGACCACGCGGCCAAGAAGGCCCGGACGTTGGCCACTAACTCGTCTTCCTAACACGTGGACTTTCGTCACCGCCAACGTCTCAGGTCGTGCAGGGGTTAGAAACCATTCTCAATTCACAGTCAGTCATCGACGCCGATGCCGTCGGCGTCCAGGAGCACCACTTCCTCGAGTGCGCAGGTTGGGAGCAGAGGCTCAGACACATGGGCTGGAGGGCTTCAGCTTCTGCAGCTATAGCCACAGGGCAAGGAGGCACCACAGGTGGCCTCTTTCAGATGGTGCAGCAGCGACATGGACTTTCGCTGCTGGTTGGACAAGCTCCAGTTCTTGGGCCTGCGCGAATCGCAGCCAGGCACATGTCGGGAGCAGTGCCGGGAGGCATTCTATAGGCAGTGGTGTACATGCATGACTCGCAGGGTTTGTCCGTGCTCCACTGTGATTTGCTGTGCAGGCTGGGAGCGGTCATCAGGCAGTTCGGTATGCCTTTCATTCTCTCTGGAGATTGGAATCTGTGCCCAAACGAGTTGATGGGCTCTGGCTGGGTGGAAGCTGTCTCAGGACACATCATATCCCCTCAGTTACCTACATGCACTGGTGGGAAGGGCAGGGTACTGGACTACTTCATCGTGTCGGAGGGTCTACAGTATCGTCACAAGCTCACCGTGCTCACAGACGTCGGCACCACGCCGCACTTTCCAGTTCGTTTGTGTCTTGAGGGACTGCGACAAGTCCCCACGCTGCCACATATTCGTGTACCTCGTATGTTCCCTCGTCAGCGACCTCAAGGGCCTATGCGTCAAAGTACCCATTGGCAGTCAGTTACAGAGTTAGTGCACGCACAGGTAGACACTCAGGAGTTGTGGGAAAGCTTTGCGCACACCATGGAGCTCGCGTTTGTTGACATCTACCAGATCAGCAGTGACGAGGCGCACTTGAACCAGGGTAGGGCTAGGCCGCTGAGGCGCCAGCGTGCCGCCGCGCGCAAGTCGTCAATCATGCCCTACCCGCGTCCCTCGCCCTTCGCCACATGGTGGGGGCCTGTGGCGCAAGCATTTACTGCCGAGCAAGGGGCCAAGTTCACCGATGCCAGTGCGCAGCCTTGGGTGAGTCTGCTCTGGGCCGCCCCCTCGCTTTCCTGGGAGCTCTCGGCGGTGCTCGCCGACCATGCCAGACAGCTCTCATCCAAGCATTAGCGCGCGGCGGAGCAGCACAGGGACCCCAGCTGGAAGTGTTGGGTCAGGTCTCACAGCTCTGCAGGCGGGGGAGCCTTGTTAAACCTCTCGAAGCCACCCACCCCGTGGCACAGCAGCCCTTGTTCTAAACACAATGGCTCCCTGCCGCCAGCGCCTGCCAGTCACGAGGAGGAGATGGCGCTTTTGGTGTCCGAGTGGGGGGCGTGCTGGGAGGTTGGGTCCTTGGCCGATCCGCTTTTGTGGCCCTCGGATATGGGCCCTCACTTGCCCGATTTCAATCTGGATGACCTCAAAGCGTGTCTCCGAAGCTTTCGAGCCAGCAGCGGTGCTGGCTACGATCAGATCTCGCCCCGTCAGTTGCTTGAGCTTCCAGACGAAGGCCTCGAGTGCTTTCGACAGCTAATTTTCACTATCGAGAGCAGCTTTGACTGGCCACGGCCGTGGTCAAAGGTGGTCTTCAAATTGAAGCGCGCGGGAGGCTTGAGGCCCATAGCTTTAATGCATGTCACGTCCAGAGTGCAAGGGCGCCTTCGCCGCCCCCTCATTCGGCATTGGCAGCAGCAGAACTTTCGGGAGTTCTGGTGGTCGACTCGGGGGAGGGGCTCGGATCGGCTTGTCTGGGTTCAAGCTGCCTTCGCCGAGTGGGCCCAGGGGCGCGGCCTTTTTGCAGGCACGGTCCCGCAGGACCTGCACCAAGCTTTTGAACCTGTTCGGCACGAAGAGCTGCTCAAGGCGGCTCAAGCCACGGGATTCCCTCTTCGGCAGTTGCGGTTGTTGGTGAGCCTGTATCGGGCTCCGCGGGCCCTGGACCATGCTGGGGCCACCTCGGCCCCCATCCGCACCGAGAAGGCTGTGCTTCCAGGTTGTCATTTCGCCACCGTCGTGCTGCAGTTGGTGCTGCTCGCCCCGCTTGACGCGGCGCAAGCAGCCTTCCCCCTCCGCGCTGCTCGAGAGGTCCAGATCGGAGTGGTGGTGGACGGCTCGGGGTTGCACAAGGTCGGATCCTCTGAGCAGGTGCGAGACACTCTAGTGCAAGCCACGCGTATGCTCCACCAAGAGCTGGATGCTGTGCATCTTCCAGTTAGCAAGCCCAAGTCTCGCGTGCTCGCCTCCTGTCCACGGCTTCGCGCGCAGTTAGCCCTTGCGCTCAAAGCCAAGAGTGTGCTCAGTGTGCAGAGTGAGGGCAATCTTGGAATCGATTATGCTGCAGGAGGTGCGACCAAGAGACACGCCAAATCTGGTCGTTTCACTGCCGCGACGGTGCGTCACAAAAAGATCCCCAGCTTGTCTAGCAAGTTATGTAAGAGGCGAGTGCATCATATGGTTCGCGCCGCCGTTCAGGCCTCCACCTCATACGGGTCGGGGGTGATGGGCAGCAGCGGACGAGAGCTTGCGCAGGCTCGTTTTCATCAGGCGTCCGTGCAGTCGCAGAGGGTGGCAGGACGCTCCATCACTCTCATGCTACAGTTGTCTGGCATCCCTCTTCTTCCTCAACGTCTTTCCTCTTCTTTCTGTCGCTACCTCGCTCTGGGACGGTTGGGTGCCCGGAGGGGTGGTGGTGCAAGGCCTCGAAGGCGCGTGGCAGAAACTTCAAGAGCACGGCTCTCCTTGGCAAGCCATTCGGGGCCCTTTTTCAGCCGCTGTCGCCACGGCCATGCGACTAGGTATCAAGATGAACGGTCTCGAGTGGCAGCATCCCAGCGTGGGCGTTTTCTCGGTTGAGGCGTTGTGTCCCCGCACGGTCAAAATTATCCTTGAGACCGTCGTCGAGAGCTGGCTTTGGAGGAAGGTGGCCAACCACCTTCAGATGCCCGGGTTTGAGCAAGGCCCTTTCCTCGCTCCTATCAAGGCTGGTATGTCCAAGCTGAGAGCATGAAAGAGCCTACGTAGTCAGTGTTGTTTCGGGCGACCAATGGCCGCAAGACAGGCAGTATCAGCTCGGTTTGTCCTCTCGACAGGAGTGTCAGGTCTGTGGCTCGGGCCCTGGGACCCTTTTTGCACAGGCATGTCGGTTGCGCCGGCCATCAGGACATGCTTGAGCTAGAGCAGGAACCGCCTGCGTGTACGCAGGCTATGGTGATAGCAGCAGGTAATCCTCTTGTTCGCCTCCTCCTCGAGAGGCTGCTTGTGCCGCTGCATGCCCCCCCTCCCTCTCGACCCACCCCCCCTGAGGAACTTTGGCCCCTCGGAACCCCCGATCTGCTCGGAGGAGATTGTTTTCTCGACGGGAGTCTCTTCGATTCGGACCTCCCACCCACCGCGCGCTCACTAGGCTGGGCCATCGTCTCGCTCCATGACGATCCGAGCCTGCCCGTGCCCCAAGTGAAGCGCGCGGTGGTGGCGGGGGGGCTTCCAGCTGGTCATTTCGACACTGACGCGTGCGAGCTTTGGGCGTTTTTCATGGGCGTGAGGCAGGCCCTCCCCGATGCCTGTTTCTGGACCGACTCCAGTTTTGTTTTCCAGGGCGTGTGGCATCGTGGGCGCCAGTTTTGTTGCTCGTCTAAAGCCGCGTGGGCTGATATCTGGAAGCTCGTCCGGCACGCCATCGACGACAGAGGTGGTCTCGAGGCGCTGCGGCTTAACAAAGTCAAGGCGCACACCACTCGCGCCGACGTCATTTCTGGTCGCCTTTCGGCCAGGGCTCAGGCGGGCAATGAGTTGGCCGACACTTACGCCAAACAAGCTGCAGAGTACGGCTGAGTCGGTCAGCCGTATCGTGATCTGTTCCATGGTCAGTTTAAAGTTGTGTGCGCCCTGACCCGATGGGCTGGCGCTTGCGGGCCCCCTATGGCCGATCTGGATTGTCTGCGCGCCCCCGTGTCCAAGCGGGTCAGGGCGCCCAAGGTTGATGTGCCCAGGCTGCAAGTAATTCCTCCTCCTCCCGCGGTTTCGTCGGTCGAACACCGAGCCGATGTCGCGATCGCGGTCCTGAGGAGAGAGGGCCACGCTACTCACCGTGCCTTTCCCTTCACTCTCGCGGGGGGGAGGCGGGGGGCGGTGCGTGCCCAGTGCGGTGCTGGCGGAGTCACCGTGTCGAAACAGTTTCGCGAGCCGTGCCCGCCAGTGCCCTCAGTCTGGGGTAATCGTGTTTTGCGAGGCCTTGAGCAGGGCAAGTACAAGCAAGGGAAGGAGTGGATCCTCCTCACTGAAGCTTGGAAACCCGCTAGTCTGGAGAGAAGCGGTAAGGGCGTGGGCCCAGGCCGCCCTCAGAGAGAGCACCCTGTCGCTGGCCCCTTGACTGGATGGCGCCCCCAGTCGAGGGTGACAAAAAGGTCGCCTTGATGAGTGCTCTCCTGAGGTTTTCGTTCAACGGAGGCCTTCCTCCGTCGGGGCTCGCGAGCGCCTACTGCGCGCGCAGGAGGAGGAGGAGGAGGAGGAGGCGGAGGCGGAGGCGGAGGCGGCGGAGGCGGAGGAAGAGGAGGAGGAGGAGGGGGAGGAGGAAACGGAAGAGGAGGGGGAGGGATGAGGATGTTGAGGAGGAGGCGGATTATGATGATGATGATGATGAGGACGAGGAGCAGGAGGAGTAGGGAGGAGGAGGAGGAGGAGGATGCGGAGGAGGAGGAGGAAGAGAAGGAGGAGGAGGATGAGGATGAGGATGAAGATGCTGATGATGATGACAATGACAATGACGATGATGATGCTGCTGATGATGATGATGATGATGATGCTGATGCTGATGCTGATGATGATAATGATGATGCTGATGATGATGATGATGAGGAGGAGGAGGAGGAGGAGGAGGAGGACGTGGAGGCGGAGGAGGAGGAGGAGGAGACGGAAGGCGAGGAGAGGAGGAGGAGGAGGAGGAGGATGGGGAGGAGGAGGATGAGGAGGAGGAGGAGGAGGAGGAGGTGGAGGAGATGAGGCGGAGGAGGAAGAGGAGGAAGTGATGGAGGAGGGAGGACGGCGGAGGGATGGAGGGATGGATGGATGGGGAGGGAGGGAGGTAGGAGGAGGGAGGGAGGGAGGCGGGAGGGATGGGGGGGAGCGAGGGGGAGGAGAGATTTATAGGGGGGGAGGCGGGGGATGATGAGGAGGAGGAGGAGGGGAGGAGGAGGAGGAGGAAGCGGAGGAGGAGGAGGAGGAGGTGGATGAGGAGGAGGAGAATAGGAGGAGTCGGAGGAGGAGGAGGAGGAGGAGGAGGAGGAGGAGGACAAGGAGGAGGAGGAGGAGGAGGAGGAGGAGAGGAGGGAGAGGAGGAGGAGGAGGAGGAGGAGGAGGAGGAGGAGGAGAGGAGGAGGAGGAGGAGGAGGGGGAGGGGAGGAGGAGGAGGAGGAGGAGTTGGAGAAGGCGGCGGAGTTGGAGGAGGAGGACGGAGGCGGAGGAGGAGTAGGGGAGGAGGGGAGGAGGAGGGAGGAGGAGGGAGGGAGGAGGGAGGGAAGACGAGGGGGAGGATCAGGAGTAGAAGGAAGAGGGGGGAGGAGGATGAGGAGGAGGAGGAGGAGTAGGAGGAAGAGGAGGAGGAGGGAAGGCGAAGGGAGGGGAGGAGGGAGGGAGGGAGGAGGGAGGGCGGGAGGGAGGACGAACAGTTGGACGAGGAGGAGGACGAGGAGGGGGAAGGGGGGGAAGGAGGAGGAGGAGGAGGCGGAGGAGGAGGAGGAGGAGGAGGAGGAGGGGGAGGAGGACGAGGACGAGGATGATGAGGAGGATGAGGAGGAGGAGGAGGAAGAGGAGGAGGAGGAGGAGGAGGAGGAGGAGGAGGAGGAGGAGGAGGACAAGGAGGAGGAGGAGGAGGAGGAGGAGGAGGCCGTAGCCATTTTGGCTCAAGGGGCCTGCTCCTGAACTTCCCAACCTCGCTCAAGGGCGGCCACAGAGGGCCAGGTTGGGCGCGCGCCCCATCTCCAGCACGGCCATCCGCAGTTGGCCGCCACTCGCCATCCTTGTGCGATGGCAGGGCAGTGGCGCTGGAATGCAAGCACGTCGCGCTGGGAGAAGAAGGGCAAGCAGCAGCAGCAGAGCAGGGCGTACGTCGTCTGCGAAGCGTGTTCACGCTGGAAGTGGGCGGACCGCCTCAAGAAAGATCCGCTGTGCGTTTGTGGCCAGGTTCTTGGCCATGATCCTGCTGCTGCCCATGATGAATCTACACGCAAGTACACCATCGATGACTTCATCAAGTTGCTCCAAGAACGGGGAGGTGAGTTTGCTCTCCCGACGTTTGCCAGCCGCGTCAAGGAGACCGTCACCGTCAACGCCGCCAACGGGCCCTCCCAGAAGTCCCTCAGCGAGTCCTTCAAGCTGCGCCAGGAGGCAGTGGAGAGGGCTGCGAGGCACAAGGATGCTGCAGATCAACGAGTTCAGCAGCTCCGAGAGCAACTTGACGAGGCCGTCCAAGCCCAGACGGCCGCTGCCACGGCCCACGAGGAGGCCAAGGCAGCAGCAGCGGCCGCGGGCCGCGCCTATGCAGCCTTTGTGGGCCAAGGAGGTCCAGGTGCTGCAGCAGAAGCAGATGAAGACAAGTCCATGGCCAGCGAGGGATCCAATCTCAGCGACCTCGACGACCTGGACGAGGGTGACTACGAGGTCATGCGCCAGGCAGCGCAGGCCAAGCCGAAGCTCCAGCGCCTGTTCGCCAAGGTCGAGGAGCGCGCCAAGAAGAAGGCTCGCCGTGGCGCCAGGCCGCCAGCCGGGGGCGGAGCCCCCCCGCCCGCCGCCCCAGGCGACCACGGGCCTGCGGCCTGGCAGCCCATGGCGGCGGCTGCAGCGGCGGAGCTCCAAGCGAACGCCCGCGCGGCCGCCAACCAGGCCGAGGGTGCCCATGCAAGTGTCGCTCCGCAGGCTGGCCCAGGCACAACGGGGGGGTAGCATCACCATCTACCTCGCCAATATCACAACATGGAGTGAGAAGGCTGGCAAGTTTTGTTTCGACCAGAAGTTACCATTCGACTTTCTGTTTTTGACTGAGGTTCATAAGTCTGCAGGGGACTTGAGGCCGATCAGAAAGAAGTTTCGGAAAGCATCCTGGTCTACCTACGTTTGTCCAGCCTCCTCGACGTCTAAAGGGGGCACGCATGGGGGTGTACTTCTTGCAGCACAATCTAGATACCATACACATTCCAGATTCATGGGGGCCAAGGGGCACAAGAAGCCGATTGTTGAAGGGACTCAATGGGCCAGTTGTGTCTTGAGGCTTTCCAAAGTGGATATTCTTCTCATCGGGGTCTACCTCTGGGACTCCATAGGGTACAAGCAGGCCGATAGGGAGATTCTCAGGGAGATCATCGCCTTCATTAGGGTCATGCGCATGCCTTACATTCTAGGAGGTGATTTCAATATGGACCCGTCTGTCATAGAGGGGGCCAACATCCTTGAGTACATGAATGGCACGATCATCGTGCCCGACATTCCCTATACCAATGCGGTGACCAAAACCATGATCGATTATTTTATTGTTGATGATCGTTTGGCTACGAGCATCACCGTCGAGGGGCACCTGGAGGGCCCCTGGAGCCCGCATTACGGGCTGACCTTGACGTTGGAAGTTGAGGTTTTTACCAAGCAGATATGGGCCCTTGAGCGGCCAGCCCCCCTCCCACGGGCCCTGGGACCAGCACGGCCGTGGGCGGACTACTTCGGGAAGGCTTTCCTCCAGGTCCAGGGGCCCCAGTATGCGCAATATCCGACGTGTTTTGGACACCATGATGAGATACTCACGCACACCTTTGCAGTTCTCTGTAGGGCAGTAGAGATTCAGCAGCGAGGTATTGCAGTTTCCGACATCGAGTATCAGGCGGGGCTTGTGCCGCGTTTCGCCTGGAAGCCGCTCCTGCCGCCAGCGCCCAAGGAGGGCCGCACCAAGTCGGCCTCCAGCCAGTGGGCCACGCTCGGCATCCGCGCCAAGGAACGGGACCAAGCTAGAGATGATAGCGCACACTTTCAGAGGCTGCAGGAGTTCTTGGGGCATTTCTTTGACAAGATCCCCCATCCTGAACTATCACCAGAGGATTCTTGGGCTCTTGAGGCTTATCTTGGGGGTTACTCCGACAAGGACACACAGGCTAAGGGGCTGGAGATCATAGATCGGGTCCAGCACAACTTCCACCACTCTGAGCTGATAGAGTCTAAGGAGGGGTTCAAAAACTTTATCCTGGAATCGCTAAAGAAAGGGGGAGGGGCCGCCCATGCCATTACTCGTGCCCCTGGAGCCCACCCAGAACCACTTGAGGACCTTGAAGGCCCTGACGGGGAGATCATCACCGACCCCTACCAAGTCATGAATAAGAAACTTGAATACTGGATGAAGAAGTGGGACCCGAGGGACAAGAAACATCCTGCCCCGTTTGAGCCACATTGGGTCCGCAAGGTTCGTCTCCAAGCCATTGAGGATTGGCAGTTAGACTACCACGACTGGGACACCAGCGATGTTTTTAACGTGGTGGCCCTCTACAAGCCCTCAGCAGCACCTGGAGGCGACGGATGGTCAGTCCGAGATTTCCTCTGCCTGCAGGACGAGGGCCGCCAGAATTTCACTCTTTTAATCAACCAGATATGTCGGCGGCAGCAACTTCCCCTCCAGGTCCTACTCAACCTCATCTTCCTCCAGCCCAAAAATGCAGAATGTGACCGGCCCCTGACCCTTACGAATGGATTGTATCGGGTGCTTTGCAAGCTTTTCAGGACGGAACTTTCCTCGTGGGACCAGGACTCCGCGGGCTTCTGGGACCAGGCGCTCAAGGGGAACGACGCACTCAGGGCTGCAGTGTTATCGGAAGTAGCAGCAGAAATAGCATCGGCAGGAGGAGTATCTATGGTGGAAGCTCTCCTAGACCTAGAAAAGTTCTTTGACTCAGTGGAACTTGAGTGGATGGTCCACTCGGCCTTGCGCCTCAACTACCCGACCCCCCCGCTGGCATTGGCGCTCATGGTACATCGATGTACTAGGGTCCTTACGTCGGCGATAGGGTGTTCAGATTTTGCAGTGCCTGACAAGTCCATGCTGCAGGGCTGCGGGCAAAGTTGCTCCATGGCACGCGCATTCTTGTATCACGTCCTAGATAAGTTCCATCGGGACTATTTGCCGCTCAGTTTCCGCACCTGGGTGGACGACCTCCGAGTGCGCATGTGGGCATCATCAGAGCATATATTACGAATGTTCCCTGCCGCCATTGTTTCATTGGGGCATGACCTCGAGAGGCAAGGATGCAGGCTTTCGCCCAAGAGTTGTTTGATGGCCTCCAGTTCGACCTTGGCCGCAGGCGTCGCCCAGCGTCTTGAGAATGCAGGGGTTGCTATTTCAGTACAGCGTCAAGGTAGGGATCTTGGAGTTGATGCCACGCTAGGACGACAACGTAGACTTAAAGTACGTAAAGCTAGACAAGCAGCAGGATATACTCGTCTTGGGAAGATTCGAAGGCTCACTAAGAAGATTAAGAAGGCCCGAAGTTTGGTCACTACTGGGGCCCAACCTCAACTTGTCTGGGGATTCCAGGGACAAGGGGTGGCTCCCACGGCTCTCAGGACCCTCAGAGGCAGACTCGCCACCACTATGGGAATTGTCACTAAGTCCGGGTGTACTACTACTGCGTACGCCTTAACACCTAAGGGGCATCTGGTCATGGACCCAGGCTACTATATTCCCTTGGGTTGCTTGCAGCTTTGGTTTTCCATCTTGAATCAGGAGGAACATTTACACCTGGGGGTTGAACGAACATGGCCTAAGACCCATGCTCGACTCCAGGGGCCAGCTAGGTGGAACAAGGTATATAGCCTCATGTCGTCCGTGCTGGCCTACCTCTTGGACTTCCGTTGGGAGGTCTCGCATCCATGGAGGTGGACCAGCCCGTGCGGGCAACAGTACCACATCAAGCCAGGTAACGGCGAGACCAGTCCCGCCACGGGCGACCAGTCCGCTGTCATAGATATTTTCACCGCGCGCATCACCCAGAAGTACTGGGGACAGGCCGCCGAGTACTACTGTGGGGGAGGAGGAGATTCAGGAGTGGATGTTCACCAGTTTCGGCAGCACGTTGGAGGATGGAGGAGGAGTTCGAAGCACCTGTTTACTGCCGCCTATGCTGTCGCCAAAGGTTTCATCTGGCATGGGGCCAGAAGGTTTAAAGCAGGCATGGCAGGTTCCCCAGGCTGCTGGAGATGTGGAGCCCCCAGTGAAGATGCTTTTCACGCTTATTGGAATTGCCCCGCCCTCATTTCCCTGGGACATGAGCATGATGAGATCCGTGACTCGCAACACCTCCTCCCTAAAGCACGGGCTGAACGAAATATTTTCCCCATCAAATGGTTCCGAGGACTCCAGCCGCAGGAACAGACGATCGGGTTTTTAGCATCCAGACCTAGGAACAGCCAGGTGTACGGTACGGGCTGCCTTCTCACGGGCCGCTACAGTTTCACCGAGACCAGGCTGATCGGCACGGACGGGTCAGGTGGAAAGTTCTCTGCTGACCCCCGCCTTCGACGAGTAGGATGGGGACTCGCTCTCATGGGACGTGATAATTGGACCCACGGAACCCTTTGCGGTCTTGCCGCAGGAGCCCAAACCATCAACCGAGGTGAAATTACCGCTGCCATATACGCCTTGGCCCTTGAAGGGCCCATCGTCATCGTTACCGACAGTGATTATCTCATGAAAGGCGTCCGCAGGGGAGAGCAGTGGAAACATAAAAACAATACCGACTTGTGGTGTCTCTTTTGGCAGGCCTATAATGACAGGACCCACCACGTCGCCTTTAAGAAGACCAAGGCGCACGCCACGCTGAGCGACATCAGCGATGGCACCGTGCGCCCCGACTTTTACATTGCCAACGTTGCCGCCGACGCCGTTGCGCGCAGAGCAGCTGAGTTTTTCGGATTTACTGAGGAGGAGGTATTGGAGGTCCAGGCCAGGGATAAGGAGATGCAGTTGATCAGGTCCCGTCTTGCATGTATCCAACATCTTAACTGGAAACACGGCCCCAATCTTAAGCAGCAGAAGGTCCCGAAAAGTGCCAAAACCCGACGGCTTCGAGAAGCCGAGATGAGCCCGCACTCTGTCATCAAAGGAGGGGGTACCACAAGTTGTACCCGCTGTGCTGCCTTTTCTGCTTTGCCTTCTCCAGGATGGGTTACGCAGGTGTGCCTACCCAGGAAGTGTATTTTTGAAGTCCACCCCTCCCACCACCCCAACATATGTATGGTTAAAGGGGTGGTGTTCTGTTCCAAGTGTGGGGGGTGGGCTGCTTCCCGAGCCACCAAACTTTCAGGTCCTTGCGAGAAGCCAACAAGTACGGGGATCAAAGCGTCTCGTCGGTTGTTGCAGGGACAGAAGCCCAAAGGGCTTCTCGAATGGCCCGTGGGACAACTTGCCCATTTAAGAACGCAGGTTGCGACCCGCTGTGGCCTTCCACGAGAGAAGATAATCTCGTGAGTCTTTGTCAGAAGGGCCCTGGCGCGCAGGGAGCCCACCTTCTAGTGCAGGTCAATAGGTCAATAGGGAGGAGGAGGAGGAGGAGGCGGAGGAGGCGGAGAAGGAGGGGGAGGAGCACCCCGATGGCCTGCCCACGGGCCCTTACCGCCCCGTCCCCAGCCTGGCTGGAGAAGGCGGCACGGCTCCACGGCCCCGGGCCGGGGGAGGGGCGCACCGTGGGTCCGAGTAGGTGGGGTCGGAGGAGCGCGCCGCATCGCCGATGCATCGGCGATGCTTCTCGATGTGGAGCCGATTTGCTTCACATCGACGTTGCCGATACATCCCCGACGCCGACGATGCATCACTTGTGCATCGCCGATTCATCGCCGATGTATCGGCGATGCGGCGCGATCCTCTGAGCCTATTTGCTCCGACCCCATCTAGGAGGCCTCTAGTGGAAGCGCAGCGTTGGTGCGCATGCCCAGGACGCTGAATCACTAACTCAAAACAGACGCCCAGTCCCAGAAACGCGGGGGCCAAGACAGAACGCAGGCTCCTCGAGACTCCAGGGAGGGAGATTTTTTTGGGTAGGGTTTTTTGTTACCAGGGCGACAACGGCGAGCGCAGAACATACCCCGAAATCTCTGGCCGATCTTCGAATCCTCGGTGAATCCGCGATTTTGGGATTGGGGATCTGCTTTTTTAGGGGGGCAGGGGGGAAACACAGACACAATTAATCGTCGATCCCCAGGAAAATATGGGGAAACATGGGAAGTGGGGGGGAAGACGAACACCCAGAACATATAGGAAACTATGGGGAACCCTTGGATTTGTGTGTGTTTTTTGTGTGTCCCCGGGCCCCTTCACATGTACTTTTCCCTCGCCCACGATAGAAGGGGCGCTCGGAGCGAGTCGGCTTCACGCAGCAGCGGCCCTTCGCCGGAGCGGCTTCTTACTGCGAGCCGACGGGGGGCCCGCGATGGCCGAGAGTGCGGTGCGGCAGCCGCGGCGTGCGGCAGCCGTAGCCTGCCCCCCCCGCGGCCCCCCGGGCGGGGCGCGGCGAGCACGAGGTCGCTCCTCTCGCCCAGGGCCGCTCTCGCGCGTGGCCGCTGGGGGGGGGGGCTCTGCCTGCCGGGGCGAGATCCTTCGGGGGTGGACAGGGCCCTTCCTCCTCCTCCTCCTCCTCCTCATCCTCCTCCTCCTCCTCCTCCTCCTCCTCCTCCTCCTCCTCCTCCTCCTCCTCCTCCTCCTCCTCCTCCCCTTCTCGGGGGTGGGCAGACCCCCCACCCTGACACGTCGATTAGTGAACCGTCCGTTTCAAGCTCTCGAGAGGGCGCCGCGGCCGTCATTCCCCAGGCGTGCGCCCGGCTTGGGCCCGAGGTCGTCTTCACGAGACCACGCCGTGTGCGCAAGGGCGTTCGGTCCGTCCCCGAGTCACCTGGGGATCTGGGTCTGAGGCTCGTGGCCGAGGCTGCGCGTGCCCGAGGCTCTGGACCTGGGGAGCCTGCGCGTGGCCGAGGCTCGCCGTGGCCAGAGCAGTCGGGGTGGACAGACCTCCTACCCTGACACGTCGATCAGCGAACTGGCCGTTTTCGGTTCGCGAGAGGGCGTCGCGGCCGTCGTTTTTGCGGGTCCAGGTCCGTCGGTGTCGGTCCCAGGCCTTTTTCACTAAATGGAGGTTTGCTAAAGAGAGGTTTGTCCACCGCCGAATCGTTCCTTCCACGGCGCTCCTCACGGCAGGAGGATGGCCGCACCCTCAGTCGGCGACTGCAAACGGTATGGTTAACGCCCGGGTATGAGATGTGTTCGGCACCACTGGGGCCCGAGGAGCACGACGCGGTCCTCGTCGGGCCTCTTCGGGGCGCGGCGGAGAGCTCCGTCGAGGTCCTCGGCCGCCCCCAGGGTGACCCCCAGGGTGGCGGTTGCAAACCACACCCTTTGCAAACCACACCTTTCGGAGTCGCCGACTCGGATCCGATGCTGCGGACAAGAGTCAGGAGGGAAAGAGCCACACAGGCACAATGAATCTTGGATCACCAGGAAGATGAGGGACCAGAACATGTGGGAACATGTTGGGGATCCTGGGACTCGTGTGTATTTCTTTGCGAGCCCTGGGCCCCTTCAAAGGTGCAGACATCGCGGGGCATCGCGGCAGGAGCCTCACGAGCCCCACTGGGGCCCCGCACGATGTGGCGGAGGTGCCCGGGGACGGGCGCGCAGCGCCCCGACCTCGGGGCCGCTCTTTCTCCGCTGCCGCCCAGGGGTTCGGTGGCGTCGGTCGCTCGGGGAGGGGGTTGGGTTGGGTACTGCGGGGCCCAGGCCAAGGAGGGGGAGGAGGAAGAGGAGGAGGAGGAGGAGGAGGAGGAGGAGAAGGAGGGGGAGGAGGAGGAGGAGGAGGAGGAGGAGGGGGAGGAGGAGGAGGAGGAGGAGGAGGAGGAGGAGGAGGAGGAGGATCTCCTGGCCCCCTCTTCCTCTTTCTTATGCGTCCCGTTGCCCCCCCCCCCTCCCCCCCTCGTCTGCGCACACGCATCGAGCCACGATCTGCGAAGCCCCCTCTTGGACCCCCCCCCTCCTGGACGCCCCCCACTGCAGGTGCTCCTCGAGGGCGCCCGCTTCTCTTCTCGGGGCTACGCCACCATGCTGCCCCTGTGCGGCGGCACCGTCGTCAGCAGCGCCTCCGAGCTGAACTTCTCGTGGGCGGGCCTCGCGCTCTCGGCGGTGGCCGTCCTGCTGCGCGCGCTGAAGCAGATCCTGCAGGGCAGGCTCCTCTGCGACGAGAGCGTGGACTCGGTGACGCTCTGCTACTATCCAGTCGCGCTGCCGCGCGCCTTCCGCTCGGCGGGCAGGACCCGCGTCCAGATCCACGGCGTCCCGCAGTTTCGGGCTCCCTTCCCCGCACCCCCGAGGCGCAGTGGGTGCAGTCGAGACCCACGCCAAGGAACACCCCCCCTTGCCTCCAGGGTGCCCTGGGTTTCCTGGGCGCCGATGGTTTCTGATCACGTAGAGCGTGACGTTGCCACACCAAGAGTCCATCGACGTCCTGGGGTCTCAGGGTTGGGTTTCTTGTGGAAGGTTTCTTGTGGACTGGCCTCCACTGTATGGATAAACGTTTGGCCCCCAGAGGCAAGATGCTTATCCATGATCACTGCGTCTCTGCCTTCTGGCGCCCCTTCCCAGGAAATCCAAGACGCAGTGGATGCATATACACATGTTGCCCACACGCTCGGTACCACCTAGACATACTTCTGCTCTGTGATTGCATTCTTATTCATCGTCTTGCCGATCGGCGCGGGCCCTCGCACGCCTCCCTTTCCCCCATGGAGTAGATACTGGCTGTTTTAGGCGCCCATCTCGAGCGGGTGGAGTCTCCCCCATAGGGCGCACTGTTGCCATCAGTCGCGCTAAGAAGAGGTCCGCAGCCAGAGGTCCGGAGCCAGACCCCCTGCTGATGGGCCTGCTTTCCACCACCATAAGTTGGAGGGGAGGGGGTCCTCCTCCTCCTCCTCATCCTCCTCCTCCTCCTCTTCGTCCTCCTCCAACTCCTCTTCGTCCTCTTCTTCCTCGTCGTCGTCGTCCTCCTCCTTCTCCTCCTCCTCCTCCTCCTTCTCCTCCTCCTTCCCCTCCTCCTCCCCCTCCTCCTCCTCCTCCTCCTCCTCCTCCCCCTCCTCCTCCTCCTCCTCCTCCTCCTCGTCCTCCTCCTTCCCCCCGTCCAACTGATGGTGGTGCTGGTAGTGGAGAACAGGCCCGTCACCCGCCCCCCCCTTTCTGCTCCCTGTCGAGGCGCCGATTCAGGAAGCGCTCACGCGTGTGCGTTCCGGCCCCCGCAAGGGCGGCGTGTACGCTCGGACACCTCACGCGGTACAGGCTCCGCGGCGAGCGTTTTTTCTGGCCGTGCCGCGCGGGGAACAATCAGGAGGGAAAAACACACAGACACAATGAATCGTCGATTCCCAGGAAAGTATGCGAACATATGGGAAGTGGGGGGGAAGACAGAGACCCAGAAGATATGTGTGAAAATATGGGAAATTGTTACTTGTGCACACTTCTTTGTGTGTCCCAGGGCCCCTTCAAGCAAGACTTGTGCATCACGTGTTCGTGCCGGTGGCGTGCTCGTTGCCATGTTTTTTTCCTTCGCGGGTGGCACAGCCTGCCTCTGGTTGCCCGGCGTCCGACTTGGTTCGTGCGCCTGCGCACCCAAGAGTGTCTGTGTCGGACATGCGCCTCCGGCATCAGCACGTGGTGCCAGTGTGCCCTTCTGCGCCCCAGCTTCCCAGAGCTCCGTCGGCGCTCAGCCTCGCATCCGCTCCGCCCCAGCTTCCCAGCTTCGCACCCGCTCCGCCCCAGCTTCAATCCTGGCGTGATTTTTCCTAGATCTCGGCCGGGGGGATCGTTTTCGAGCCCGTCGGACCATCAGACACGGATCCGGGGCGACACCTTACCCTCCGGGAGGGGTCGGGACCTTTGCGGCCGCGGATTCAACGGCATCACGTTTGCGGATAACTGCAGCGAGGGTTGGTGAGGCCCTTTTGGGAGGCGTTCGGCCAGCCCCGAGGCCAGAGAGCCTGCCCCCCAACGACGAAGCGCCGCCACCTCGCGCTGGGCACCGAAACCTCCCATGCAGCATGGCAATTGAACGCCGATGCGGGGCGCACCTCCTGATAGCTGCAGGCGCTACACGTAAGCTGTCATTGAAAATGGACGCCTGACATGGTCATGCGACGTGCCCACGCCAACAACGAAAACGTGAGGCGACGCATGTTCAGATACTGCGCTGGGACCAACATAAAGCATCGAACGTGTCAGGCCCGATATCAGCATGTGGCGCGCGCAGTCCAAACTTGGAAATTGTAGGGGCGGCAGCATTTGTTACAAACATTGCCACGCCTCCCCACGGCGTCTTCAGGTTTCCCTGAGGGGTCATAGGGGGAAGCTTCAGGCGTGCCGCTGGACACTTCTTTGATTCCCTAAAGAGCGGGCAAGTCTTGCAAGGGCACCTTCGCAAGTTTGCCAAGAGCCTGTCAGTTTCTCCAGGTACCTGGAATGTTTCTGGGGCGTCCATCGGGTTCTTTGAGGCTTTAGCAACTTTCCGGAGGCGCCGAAATCAATTCCGAGAGGGTTCCTTTGCCATTTCCTGAGGACGCCAGAAGCATTTGTTGCCGGCGCTGCAATCGCTGCTGGAGGGCAGAAGGCAATTTCTAGGGGGTGTCGACCTCACACCTAGAGAGCGCCAGAGTAGCTCCTAACGGCGTGTGCCGAGGCGAACACTAGGTGGCGGCTGCCCACGAGGTCGCCGAACCGGACGGTGCCAGCGCCTCTTCAGGTTCGATGCAATTCCAAGAGAGAGAGAGAGAGCGAGAGAGGGACAGGGAGGGAGAACGAGAGAGAGAGAGACAGAAAGAAAAGGACAAAGAGAGAGAGAGAGAGAAAAAAAAAAACAACAACAAAAAGAAAGAAAGAGAAGCCAATGATATTATCAGACATCGGCGAATTGATACCCAGAGGGCTCCAAAGCGTCGAACCAATATGTGGACGGTGACAGAACCAATCCTGAAGGGTTCGGATGCCACTTCTAGCTGTGCCGAAGCCACTTTCAAAGGTCGTCGGAGCAATTCCAGAGAGCGCCGAAACCACTTCTAGAGGACACCGAAGCTCTCACAGGGCGCGGAAAACACTGCTAGACGTTGCCGGAACTATGTCTGGGCGTTGCCCAAGTGTTTCCCAGAGGGCGCAAGTACCATTTTGTGAGGGCGCCGATGTAATTTGTACAGTGTGCCCAAGCCTATCGCTTCAGCTCCGAAACCGCTCTTAGATGGCACCACAACCACTTCAAGAGGTCACCGAAAACACTCGTATAGGACACCGAAGTTGTTTGTAGTGGGGGTGAAGCCGCTACTGCAGCACTCCAGGAACATGCTTAGATTGCGAGATGGTGTCGAAGCCAGGGTGCCGAGACGTTTTTCAGATGGCGCCCGAAGGACGTCCAGGCGGCGCCGGAGCCCGTTTCGATTGGCGCCGGATGCGCTCCTGGGTTCTTTGGATGCCTGCCAGAGAAGCCACTCCCATGGGGTCCCGAAACCACTTCTGGTGGGAAGGGAGCCCTTCCTAGAGCGCGCCGAAACCGTTCCTCGATGGCGGTGTCGAGGCCAGGGGCCGCAGCGACTTTCAGAGGGCGGGGTGGGGCTGCCCGTGCACACCCACCAGCCGCAGCAACCGACGCGGCGGCGGACATGGCGCCGTTCAACCTCCTGCTGTTCGCGTCGAGCAGCGTCGTCGTCGAGGGCAGGGCCCCCCTGCGCGGCATGTACTCGTCGCTCGGCGCCGGAGGCTCGGGGGAGTCCACATACCCCTCCGGGCCTCCCGAGGTGGGGTCCGAGCAGACGGGGCCGAAGGGTCGCACCGGGGCCGCCGATGCCTCGCCGACGCAGCGGCGAAGCGTCGGCGAGGCGGCGCGATCCTTCGGCCCCATCTGCTCGGAGCCCAGCTGCGGGGCCTCCAACATCACGGGTGCGAGCGCCGGACCGAGACCTCCGATCCATTGAAACATTCCGCGTGGCGGTTTGACGCCGTTTTCGGCCTTCGGGAACCCTCGCTCGGTCGCGGGACCATCAAGAACGACCCAGGATGCAAGTGGCCCGTACCGAACAACATCAAAACATGCAGCAGTCCGGGATCGGTTTGCAGGTAGCGGGGTTCAGCGTCACCGGGGCCCAGCCAGAGCGCCAGATCGTGGTGACATGCTGTGTTAGGGTCGGGCTGGGCTTTCGGGGGCCGTTCGGGGGACTTGCCTTCTTGCTGAGCTGGGTCATGGGAAGCCGCCCGAACATACGTGTGCGGCTCATTTTCTAAATCGGCTGAACGGGTTTCGTGTTGAGCCCGCTCGGTCCACGCCTGCAGACTAGGCTCATGATGTTCCAACTTACTTGAGCTTTGACCGCCGGGACAAATTCGAGCAAAGTGCCGAAACTGGAGGGTCTTCACGTGTCGGGCCCTGGGGGGCGATACTCATTCGACGATGTTTCCATACTTTCCTGGGTGCTCGAAATGATCTCTGGGACTTGGTTCTCGAGTACGATGGGAACAACATAAGCAAGGGCGCCCTCGAGGGCGCTAAGTTATTCGCGCTTCGCGGTTCGGCCCCGATTCCTTCTCATCCTCCTCTCCTCCCCTGGGAGGCGGCGCGAGAGCGCGAAGTGATTCGCACCTCGCGCTTCGCGCAGCGCGAAGCGCGAAGTTGGGAGCCCTCGATAAGACTAGGCACCAGTCCTATGGCCGCGCGGCGGGCCGGGCTGGGGGGTCTCGAGAAGGCAGCGGGGAGGCCCGCGAGCCCAGCCTGACAGGCCCGGCTGCCAGCACTCGCGCCGCAGAGGCGGCAGAGGCAGAGTATCGCTTAATCGATTTACCGGCCCCCCGCCCCATCCCCATCCCCTTCGAGACTCCCACCAAGTTACCCCCCTGTTGGGGATACACGCCTCGAAACCCGAAGGGAACGGCCTGTATCCCCATCTAGGGGGATAAGGCGGCCAGTGGGGCCCAGGCCACGCCACTGGGGATAGGGATCGGGTAAACGATGCGCAGAGTAAGGGCCAGCCGACCTCCTGGCGGGGTCCTCATACAGTGGAGGCCCATGCCAAGAAGTACCCTGCTTGCCTCCGGGGTGTCCTGGTGCTCTTGGGCTTCGACGGTTTTGCCACGGAAAGCGTGACCTTCCCACAGCAAAAGTCAATGGGCGTCGTTTTTGGTGGAAGGTTTTTTGTGGGCTGGCCTCCACTGTGCATGAAGAGTTTCTCTCCTGGCGCGCCCCAACCGTCACCCCCTCCAGACTGCGTCACCCCATCTGCTCGACAGGGCTGGCCAGTTTCGACTCTCCCCTTCTCTCTCTGTGTATAGATATCTACACATTTGTATTTGGATCGCTGTCTTTATGTGGTTGTTGTTGGTGTGGTTGTTGTTGTGGTTGCTGTTGTTGTTGCTGCTGTTGTTGTTTAGGTTGTGGTTGTGGTTGCTGTTGTGGTTGTGGTTGTTGTTATGGTGGTTGTTGTTGTGGTTGTCGTTGTTGTTGGTGTTATTGTTGTTGCCGTGGTTGAATATTCATACCTAGAGAATCTGTATTGTCGATCACAGGAGACGGCTACATTTTCTTTGAAAGCGAGGTTTCCGCGCGAGTGTCGGCTTGAGTGTAACTGTGGGCCCCTGGAGGCCCGGCTACAACTGTAGCGGCTACAACGACAACGGCTCCCGCTCGATACCTCCTCACAATTTACCCCGAGACATCCTGGTCAAAGAGCCCCCCCGAACTGAGGAACGGCGCTCTTGCTCCAGACTTCCTCGCAATTCAGCCAAGTTGGCGGAGGCCCAGCCATGACGATGAGGGCTCCTGCTCGATACTTCCTCGCGATTTACTCCGAGAGCCCCTGGCCAGAGAGGCCCCCGATCTCAGGAACGGCGCTCTCGCTCGAAAGATTTTTCGCGGTTCAGGCAAAGTGGTGGAGACCCAACTACGACGACAAGGGTTCTCGTTCAATACTTCCTCAAATTGTATCCGCAAAGGCCCTTTGCCAGAGAGGCCCCCGAACTCAAGAGTGGCGCTCTCGCTCGAGGCTTTCTCGTAATTCAGGCAAGTTGGTGGAGGCCCAGACACGGCGACACGGGTTCCCGTTCGATATTTCTCCATATGTATTCCGAGAGCCCCTGGCCAGAGAGGCCCCCGAATTCAGGTCTCGCTCGAGAGTTCCTCGCATTTCAGCCAATGGCCGACAAGGAAGACATTCCCCCCGAAAGGGGGTGCAATCGAAGACGAACTGGGCGGGTATTGAGGGTTGGGGTATACAGTATGCAAGACGCGGGTGCCAGTAAGAGCGAACAGTCTTAAAATGATTGTTGTTCTTGCCTCTCTCTCTCGCTGTCTATCGCTCTCTCTTCTCTCTCTCTTTATTTCTATTGTTATGCCTTTCTGTATGTGTATGTATGTGTATATATATATATGTATATATATAGTTATACGTTTGCTTCCGTCATCTCTCTCTCTATCCCTCTCTCTCTCTCTCCCTCCCGGCAACATTTTCGCATCCGTTTCTTATATTTTTGCACTCTGGATCTGCAGGGGTGGGACCCTTCCAAAAAGCTGCTCCCTCCCGATCCGTGACCCCGGAGGACCCCTGGAAGCCCACTGCAGAAGGCACCCCCGGGCTTTCCGGGGTTCCTGGACACCCCTCCTGGCGCTTCAGGCTCGGTCGCTGGCCCTCGAACTACCTCAACGTCGGCTCCCGCTTGATGCGTCCTCGCAATTCATTCAAAGTCGTGCTCTCGCGCGGGACTTCCTCCGAATTGTGTGCAGGAATCGCGCTCTCGCCTAGGACTTGCCCGTAGTTTCTTGAGACGCCGCGCCCTTGACACTCAGGAATACGCTCTCTCTCTCTCTCTCGGACTTCTCCATGGTGCACTCCGGGATGGCGCTACTGCTCGAGGCTTCCCAGCGATTCATGCAGGGCTCACGCTTCGGCGACCCGCCCGCTCGACCCGGCCGCCTGGGCCCGCCCGCCCGATCCACCCGTTCGGGCCGCCCGCCCGACCCGCTTGTCGTGCTCCATCCTTCTCCCTCCCTCCTTCCTTCCTCCCGTTCTCCCATCCTCCCTCTCTTCCCTTGTTTTGGGGCGGCACCCATTACGCCTGGCAGGTAAAGAGGATAGAGCCCCAGGGGGGGTACGGTCGAAGACGAAGAGGGCGGACATCGAGGGACAAGAGCGAACAAGATTGAGATGATGATTGTTGGATTCCCATTCCTAAATAATGATTATTGTTGATACCCCCGTGCCCGTTCTGCGTTTTCCAATTGCAGTCCTCCTTCACGGGCTCGCACTGTGTTGTTCCATAGCGGGAGTATTAGGCGTCAGATTGTGCCCGTGCCCCCTGGTTTACCACAACAGCGGTTTTCGCTTGCTATTTTTTCATCCAAGATTCCAAACACGTCTCTCTTGCGCGCGATGTTCTCAGAATGTATGCAGGAATCGCGCTTTGGCGTAGGTTTTAGCTGCAATTAATTGAGGCGCCGCGTCCTCGACATTCAGGAAGCACGCTTTCGCTGTGACCTCCCTCACGATTTACATAGGAATTGCGCTATTGCTCGAGACTTCCTTCCGATTCATGCAGGACGCGCTTCAGGACCCCCGGCTCGACCATGCCGTTTGGGCCCGCCTTCCCGTCCCTGGGTTGTTGGAGCCCCCCACCCCATTCTCAGGCGATCGCAAACATGGATCAAAGGGTGCGTGGATTAGCGACACGGGTCCCATTTTCAGAGGAAATGGCGCATTTCCGCCGCCGAGCGAGGCGGCACTGGCCGCATTCTGGGGAGGGCACCTCCGCCGATCCATGTCTGCGAGCTCTCGACATGCGGGGTTCTGTACATCGTGGGGATCCCTGGTATAATCTGACGCGTGCATCCATGAGGGATCCTGTTAATTGTAAGTCGGGCCTGTCCCTCAACTGGAGGAATCTGACAAATTGTAAAAATGTAGTCCGACTTGATGCTAATTCGAGGATGGGACCTTCCAGGCTTTTGAGGATTCCCGCGGGGACCTCCGTGGGGTTCTGCAAGGATCATGCGGAATCGTTTGGATTCCACACGGATCTGCAGGATCCTTCTAGAGTCCTCAGGATTCCATTGGGATTTTCTGAGTTCAGAAGGGTTCTCTTGGGCTCCAATGGATTCCGCAGGACTCCTCAGGTTTCCCCAGGATCCCTTGAAGTTTACGAGGGTCCTCAGTTCTGGATTCCTCTGGTCTCCTCACGATTCCTCAGGGCCCTTCAGGGCCCCTGGGGATCCTTCAGGATTTCTCAGGATTCCCCTGGGGTCCCCCAGGTTCCGTAGGACCCTGTGTGATTCGTCATGATTCTTGAAGGGTTAATCGTGGCTGCTTCATTCAACTCTCTCTCTCTCTTTCTCTCTCTCTCTCTCTCTCTCCTTCTCCTTATTTTGTTTCTCTCTATTTCTCTCTTTCTCTTTATATCTCCCTCGCTCCCTCTCTCTCACCCATGTGTTCCTCCTCGTCGCTAGTACCCCTTCAACGTTTGCTATTTTCCTCACGAGGGAGTTCTTGGCCAGGGTTCCTTAGTACGGAACCCTTGCTTCGGATTCCTGAGTAATGTTTCGTGAGTAAGGATTCCCCTGTGAGGTTTAGTATCAATTCTTGAGGCGGAATTTTCCTGACGGAGAATTCCTTCGGAAATCTTAATTCGCGCTGGTTTTACCCAGCCGCTTTCGCTAATTGTTTCTCACCCGTCTCCACATTATCCGTAAGGGCTTCGCCCCCTGCCGCCGGCCCCCCCTCTCGGAGAATGGGCCATGGAAGAGCTAAGTCATGAGGCTTTGGCGCTGTCGTGCAGCAGTATCGGAACTTCATGCGAGGCCGATTCGCAATCGGCAAAACCAATTGATCACAAGAGTGGTTACCACACAGGGCGATTGGTAAGACGTGTATGGTTTACGAGCTTGGTTACCACACCTTGGGATTAAAGGGCCGAGGGAGTACTCGCAGTTTGGGTTACCACGCCTTGCGATGGATGTGCGTGAGGGGTGGCACCGAATTTCAGAACTGTGGCAAATCCCCTGTGTTTTTGGACCCTGACCCCGCGGATGTGCGTGAGGGGTGGCACCGAATTTCAGAAATGTGGCAAATCCCTTGTGTTTTTGGACCCTGACCCCGCGGATGTGCGTGAGGGGTGGCACCGAATTTCAGAAATGTAGCAAATCCCCTGTGTTTTTGAACCCTGACCCCGCGGATGTGCGTGAGGGGTGGCACAGAATTTCAGAAATGTGGCAAATCCCTGTGTTTTTGGACCCTGACCCCGCGGATCTGCGTGAGGGGTGGCACCGAATTTCAGAAATGTAGCAAATCCCTTGTGTTTTTGGACCCTGACCCCGCGGATCTGCGTGAGGGGTGGCACCGAATTTCAGAAATGTGGCAAATCCCTTGTGTTTTTGGACCCTGACCCCGCGGATCTGCGTGAGGGGTGGCACCGAATTTCAGAAATGTGGCAAATCCCTGTGTTTTTGGACCCTGACCCCGCGGATCTGCGTGAGGGGTGGCACCGAATTTCAGAAATGTGGCAAATCCCCTGTGTTTTTGGACCCTGACCCCGCGGATCTGCGTGAGGGGTGGCACCGAATTTCAGAAATGTAGCAAATCCCTTGTGTTTTTGGACCCTGACCCCGGGGATCTGCGTGAGGGGTATCGATTTCGAGCCCCCCCAGCAATTCAGACAACGCGCCCAGGGGGTGCTAAAAAATCCTGTTTGGGCCTCCCCCCCCCTCGCGCGGTCAATCAACTAGTTACAGTAACCAGCAAGAAGCAGAACTGTAACACTGGAAACTACAAGCTACAACTGGTACAGGAAACTGCGAATCACGTGCCTCGCAGCCTGGTGGCCCCACAAGGGGGCCGGCGGATATGTAACAGCCGTGGGCGGGTGTTAGTTTATAGTTTTCTTACTGGGCGGGCAGGACATGTTGCGGATGTTGTAGAGAATATTGTTTAGGATGCCCAGTGGCGCTTGTTAGTCGGTTGCCGCAACTGTTTGGCTCAAGTGTTGTTTGCCTTGAGGGGAAAAGACTCCGATCAACTTTTCAGGAGGAGGAGGATCAGAAGGAGCAGGAGAGCAGTCTGTCTCCTCGAGGGCGGGCGTCTGGGGGGCGGAAAACGAACGGGAAAGTTTTTGGGCGGGGGAGGGCGCATAACCCCCGGGACCCTCTCAGACTTCCCTTAGGACCCCCCCCCAGGACAACCCCCCGGGACCATCCCCAAGGACCCCGCCCGGGCGCCCCCACCGCCGGCGGGGAAGGGACAAAAGGAAGGAATTTCCCTTGAATGTAAGTACAACACTGTTCGATCACTCTCGTTTGTTCGATCTCCGTTACGACGACGACGATCCAAAGGGGGCTGGCGTTCGGGTTGGCCTTCCTTCGCGTCGAAAGGGCCTCTCACCCACGCCGATTCGGTCGGTGGATTCACAAGAGCGCTCTCGTGCGAGGTGTCCTCACGATGTATGCGTTAATCGCGGTCTCTCGTTGGACCTTCTTCGCAATGTGTTGAGACGCCGCGCCTTCGACACTCGGGAATCACGCTCTCGTTCTGGATTCCTTCACGATCAGTTTTGGGATCGCGCCATCTCTTGATAGCCTTCGCGATACATGCAGGACTGGGGTTTCAGCGACCCGCGCGCTCGACATGTCCGTTTGAGCCCGCCCGCCCGACCCGCCCGTGAAGGTCCGCCCGCCCGACCCGCCAGTCGAGTCTTGCCACTTGATTTTCTGTTCCTAGACACCCCCCTGCCAATCTCCTGGCGCTCCATCCTTGTCCCTCATCCTTGTCCCTTTCCTAATCCCTCCCTTCCCGTGCTTTGACAGGCTGCGCCAAGAACGCGTGGCATGTAAGGAGGATCACCCCCCAAGAGGGGTATGATCGAAGACTAACATGGCGGGCGTCGATTGCTTTGGGTGTACATGCTGCATGCCACTCGGGCAACGAACTGCGAACAGTCCTAAAATGATTGTTGGTGACTCTTCATGTCAAAAGAGTTTATGTTGTGGATTCCCCTTTTGGTGCACGTTGTGTCTTTCAATTAAAGTGTCCCTCCTGGGGCTCGCCCCTTCTTTTACAAGGGAAGTCTTGGGCCTCAGACTGCGATGTAGGCCCCCGAACTAAACACCGACTCCCGTCAGATACATCCTCACAATAATTCACACTTGCGCTCTCGCGCGGGACGTCCCCACAGCGTATCTAGGCATCTCATTTTCGCGTCAGACTTCCTCGCAATTTAAAGAGACGCCGCGCCCTCAATACTCCCGAATCACGCTCTCGAGCCTGTCTGGTTCTGCCGCTTGTTTTCCCGCTCCGAACCCCCTTCTTGCTCATCTCTCTCGTGCTCCATCCTTGCTCCCTATTGCCCCTTCCCCTCTTCTCTGTTCTAGGAGCTGCGTCAGTTACGCGTGGCAGGTCATGAACATATACCCTCAAGGTGCATACGATCGAGGACGAAGAGGGCGGTATCGAGGGTTCGGGATCTGTATCTATACACACATATACACACATTGGATACCACGCGAAAGGATGAGAGCAACCAGTCTTTGACTGATCGGTGTTGTAGTTTGTGTTGAAGTTGTTGATGTCTTGTTGTCGTCGTCCTCGCCCGCGACCCACCTGCGATCCACCCGCCACCCGCAGATTTTGCTCAGACGAAGATCGGTGCCTGCGGCGAGCCCGTTCTGCTACTGTGCAGAACATGCCAGCGCGTGGGAAGGAGGCTTAGACCTGTCCCCGATCCTCGCAGGCTGCCGACGCCCGCCCCCTCGCTCTCCTCCGCAACTCCGGGGGCTATAGTAATCATGTACGCATGCAGTCGGGGCGCTGAAGAAGGACCTGTTTTCGTTGGGGAGGGGCTCCGTGTTCCTTAATGGTTTCACAGTTTGCCCTACGTTGTCCTTAGGTTTTCGGAGGGAAATCGAGATTCAACTTCTGGAGAAAAGGGGCCCCGTTCCTTATTTAGGGTTCCTTAGGTCAGCGCCCCGACGGTACCCGTCGGCCTTTGCCGGCAGGTGCTGTTTGATTTTCGGATCCCAGTCTATTTTGGGCGCCGTCCTACCTCAAGAGTCGAGCGGCTGTCCCTCTTCCCTCCTCTTCAGGGTGCGGGGGGAAGCCCAATCTACTGCCAACGCCTTCCTACTTCATGGCTCTACCTACTTCTTCCGCCCGACGGGCACACTGGAAACCCATGCCAAGAAGCACCCTGCTTGCCTCCAGGGTGCCCTGGAAATCCTGGGTTCCGACGGTTTTGCTGTGGAGAGCGTGGCGCTCCCACACCAAAACCAAGGGACGTTCTGGGGTCTCAGGGTTGGGTTTCCTGTGGTTGGTTTCTTGTAGTCGAGCTCCTGCTGCACGTTCCCCCCTTCCTGTGCTGCAGATCCTGCCAGGTGGGCGTGTTTTTCATTTAATGGTTGCCGATCGTCGCGGACCCTCGGACCCCCCCCTCCCCCTCCCCCCCGTGGAGTAGATCTTGGCTGTGTTTGGCACCTGCTTCGAGCGGGTGGAGCCTCCCCCATAATCGACGCCCTGTTGCAAACAGTCGCGCTAAGCAGAAGTCAGGAGCCATACCCCCTCTCCCCCCTCCCCCTTCCGCCCGCTGTCGAAACGCCGAAGAAACGAACGCTCCCCTCTCCTGTGCTGCAGATCTCCCGGCAGGCGACCGGTGGGTCGGGCTGCCGGCCGCCGTGCTGTGCTCGTCGCTACTGGCCTGCACGTTCCAGATCGCCAACTTCTTCATGGTGAAGCACCTGGGCGCCGTGGGGTCGAGCGTCGTGGCCCAGGCGAAGATGCCGGCCACGATCGCCATGTCTGTGGTGATGTTCGGGAACGCGGTGCTCCGCCGCGAACGGAACGCACCGAGAGCTCGAGCGTGATGCAGCGTGCACGACGAGGTGTTGTCGGCGGTTTCCAGCCTCCTGGGGGCCCTCGCCGGGCCCTGGGGCCGTTAAAAAACAACAAGTTTTTGGTCGGCGGGTCGAGAGCGGGCCTCTTCCGGTCAAGAGCTAGGCGGGGCGTGCAAAGCCCTAATTGGGGAGACAGGGCGCGGGCGGGCGGGGCCTCAGGCGGCCGGAGGGTGCGGGGGTCAGGCGGTGCAAAAGAGCTTGCACAGGAGAGGGTACGCCATGGAAACCTTGGGCGAAAATGGCGCCCCCTGGTGAGGGGTCGAGATTTCCAGGGACCCGCGTCGGAGTTCTGGGCTCTGGGCCCTGGCCGGGGCTGTCCCCGGCCGGCGGCCCAAGAGTCCACCAAGATGGCGGGGCATCTCCTGCCGGACCACGTTCCTCCAGGTCCCGTGTCCATGCTAGGCCTCTTCCAGAACCTTTCTGTATGAATCAGGAAGGGAAAACCACACACAGACACTTTTTTGGGTCGGCGGGTCGGGAGCGGGCCCCTTCCGGTCAAGAGCTAGGCGGGGCGCGCGAAGCCCTAGTTGGGGAGACAGGGCGCGGGCGGGCGGGGCCTCAGGCGGCCGGAGGGTGCAGAGTACAGGCGGTGCCGAAGATCTTGCACAGGAGAAGGTACGCCATGGACAGGAGCCCCCCACACACAGACACAATGAATCGTCGATCCCCTAGAAAATATTTGGAAATATGGGAAGTGGGGGGGAAGACAAGAACCCTGAAAACATGGGAAACTATGGGGCATCCTGTTATTTGTGCCTATCTATGTGTGTGTGTGTGTGTGTGTGTGTGTGTGTGTGTGTGTGTGTGTCAGGGCCCCTTCAGGGGCTCGAAATATGGCCTCCACCCATGTGTCGCCGCAGTACCCCTCGGTCGTTGACGGTAGGTAGTTTGGGATTCCCAGCTCCAATCACCACGCGGCGCCGCAACAGTCGATTTCTTTGCGTTTCTGCCCCCCGGCCCATTTTCGGGGTCCACATTGTGACTCCTGATGTGCGTCTGGGATGGCATACGCAGTCATGCTTGGGCCAGTGAGCTCCCACGCTCATGAATCCGATTGAATTCCTGGGGAGTCTTATGGGATTCCCAAGGAATCCGGTGGATTTCCCTAGGATCCAGATGGGATTCTTCAGGAACCCTACGGAACGATTTAAATTTTGGAATCCTGCGGAGTTCCACAGAGGTGTGCAGAGGCAGCCCGCGGCCCGTCCCCCTCGAGGCCTCCGACCGCGTTAGGGGGGGTCCCCGGGGGGCTCGGGGGGCGGCCTGGCGGGGCCGGCCCCCTTTCAGGAAGGGAAACAGCACACAGACACCATTCATCGACGATTCCCCAGAAAGTATGGGAAAATGTGGGAAGTGGGGGGGAAGACAGACACCCGGAACCTATGGAATTAGCCTGGCGAAGAACCCAACCATATGCAGTTGTCAGTACCGCAGCTGCGGGTTTCATCTTCAATGGAACTCCCCATAGGATTACGGAACGTGTGAGGGGTGTGCCGAGATGGGTGCCACTGGGGCATTCGGCGAAGCTCCCTATGGGGACATGAAACACGCGCGGGGCGTGCCGACATGGGTGGCGGAAACGCATGTGCGGGCCGCCACTGGGGCCTCCAGTGGAGCTCCCTATGGGTCCCCGAAACATGATGCTGCTGCGGGGGGGGGGGCCGGGATGGGTGGCGGAGACGCATGTAAGCGCCGCTACTGGGGCCTTCGGTGGAGCTCCCTATGGGGCCACGAAGCGCGTGAGGGGTGTACTGGGATGTGTGGCGGGGACGCATGTGAGCGCCGCCACTGGGGCCTTCGGTGCAGCTCTCTATGGGGCCACGAAACGTGTGAGGGGTGTGCCGAATTGGGTGCGGGTGGTGACGCATGCGGGCGGCAGCACTGGGGCCTTCGGTGGAGCTCCCCATGGGGCCACGAAACCTGTTGCTGTGAGGGGCGTGCCGGGATATGTGGGGGGGACGCATGTGAGCGCGGCCGCTGGGGCCTTTGGTGCAGCTCTCTATGGGGCCACGAAACGTGTGAGGGGTGTGCCGAATTGGGTGGGTGTGGGTGACGCATGTGAGCGCCGCCACTGGGGCCTCCGGTGGATGATGGGGCCACGAAACCTGTCAGGGATGTGCCGAAATGGGTGTGCGGGACGCATGCGCATGTGAGCGCCGCCACTGGGGCCTTCGGTGGAGCTCCCTATGGGGCCACGAAACGTGTGAGGGGTGTGCCGAAATGGGTGTGGGTGACGCATGCGGGCGCGGGCACTGGGGCCTTCGGTGGAGCTCCCTATGGAGCCACGAAACGTGTGAGGGGTGTGCCGAAATGGGTGTGGGTGACGCATGCGGGCGCGGGCACTGGGGCCTTCGGTGGAGCTCCCTATGGAGCCACGAAACGTGTGAGGGGTGTGCCGAAATGGGTGTGGGTGACGCATGCGGGCGCGGGCACTGGGGCCTTCGGTGGAGCTCCCTATGGAGCCACGAAACGTGTGAGGGGTGTGCCGAAATGGGTGTGGGGGACGCATGCGGGCGCGGGCACTGGGGCCTTCGGTGGAGCTCCCTATGGAGCCACGAAACGTGTGAGGGGTGTGCCGAAATGGGTGTGGGTGACGCATGCGGGCGCGGGCACTGGGGCCTTCGGTGGAGCTCCCTATGGAGCCACGAAACGTGTGAGGGGTGTGCCGAAATGGGTGTGGGTGACGCATGCGGGCGCGGGCACTGGGGCCTTCGGTGGAGCTCCCTATGGAGCCACGAAACGTGTGAGGGGTGTGCCGAAATGGGTGTGGGTGACGCATGCGGGCGCGGGCACTGGGGCCTTCGGTGGAGCTCCCTATGGAGCCACGAAACGTGTGAGGGGTGTGCCGAAATGGGTGTGGGGGACGCATGCGGCCGCGGGCACTGGGGCCTTCGGTGGAGCTCCCTATGGAGCCACGAAACGTGTGAGGGGTGTGCCGAAATGGGTGTGGGGACGCATGCGGCCGCGGGCACTGGGGCCTTCGGTGGAGCTCCCTATGGAGCCACGAAACGTGTGAGGGGTGTGCCGAAATGGGTGTGGGTGACGCATGCGGGCGCGGGCACTGGGGCCTTCGGTGGAGCTCCCTATGGAGCCACGAAACGTGTGAGGGGTGTGCCGAAATGGGTGTGGGTGACGCATGCGGGCGCGGGCACTGGGGCCTTCGGTGGAGCTCCCTATGGAGCCACGAAACGGTGTACTGGGTGGGTGAAGAGGAGAGGAGGAGAGGAGGGGAGGAGAGGAGGAGAGGAGAGGAGAGGAGAGGAGGCGGAGGAGGAGAGGAGGAGGAAGGAGACGCGGGGCACCGTCTCTTCAAAACGAGGACCCAACACCACAGGATGGTTGGGAAAAACATAGGGAATTCTTGTATTTGTGTGTATTTATTTGTGTGTCCCAGGCCCCCTTCACCCTTGCGCGCAGCAGTGCTGTGGAGCCTTGAGACGGAGTGCTGGCGGCCCTGGCGGTTTCGATGCTTCTTTGAGAAGCGATAGCGTCGCCGATCCTCCGGTTCCTCTCGTCATCGAGGGCCGCATTGGAGACAGCAGGCTGCCCCAGGGTGCCCGGCACGGGCACGCGCTCAGCCTTTGGGAGCCTTGAGACGTGGGTCAATGAAAACGGGGGGTCAGCTAGAGCGCCTGATCTTGCAGCATCCCGCAGGGCCAGGGTCGCACTGACCCAGGTTTGGGTGCAGGATCCTGCGGGATCCTGCAGGATCCTTCGCGTTGACCCGGGTCTGGGTGCTGGATCTTGCAGGATCTTGAAGGACTCTGCAAGGCCTGACTGACCCGGGTCTGGATTGACCCGGGTTAGAAGATCCCCGAAGTGTGGGTGTCCGGGGGAGTCTGAGGAGGAACAGGCACCCATGCCCCTGCCCTTCCCTCGTTTCCCCCTTTTGGGGGCCTCCTGAGAGGCCCTCGTCGCCACCGCTGGATTCGCCTCGAAATCCTGGTCAGAACGCACCCGGGGAGAGGTCCGGGGGGTAGCCGTATCGGTACCTCTTGGTTTCCCCAAGGGGGGGCACCTCCAGCGAGGAGGTCCACGATGCCTCCCCGAGCTGGAGGCTGGGGATGTCTCGAGCGAGAGGGGTGGACCACACCACCAGGGAGGCCCCCGTTGCCTCCTCGCACCTCCTCGCCCTGTTGATGTTGGTGTCGCCTTTCCTTGTCCCTAGGGTGGTGTGCATCTGAGCGGGCGTAGATCGGCAGATTCGCGCCTCGTCGACGTGGCGGCGACCCCGGCGCGGACGTTCAGGGTGGAATGCCGCCAGGGGCCTGGACTCGGCCCCCCTCGAATGATCGCCGCTCTCCGACAGCCGCGGCAAGGTTGAACGATCCACGTGGTGTCAGAGGAGAACACTTAGGTCGTCACGACCCTTAGCTGCCGAATCCGTGTAGTCGGGCAGGGTCAGAATGAGGACGAATAGTTCTAGAGCGTATCGCAGCGCTCTCAGAGCGGGTAGTGGGAGGGCTCCGGATCGGCCTCCATGTCCGGCATGAGTCTAGACCCGCCAGCTTTCGGAGATTACAGATTTTGACCCTCCGAGCTCGCCATCATCCTGATGTCGTTTTACTTACTGCACCAGAAAGAAGATCAGTCGGGGGTGGACAGACCTCCTACCCTGACACGTCGATTAGCGAATTGGCCGTTTTCGGTTCGCGAGAGGGCGTCGCGACCGTCATTTTTGCGGGTCCAGGTCCGTCGGTTTCGGTCCCAGGCCGTTTTCACTACATGGAGGTTTACTAAAGGGAGGTTTGTCCACCGCCGATGACCTACTACACCAGAAAGAAGATCAGGGGTCGGACTGCCCGACAGACCAGCCCCCTGCCGTGACAACCCCGTCGCGACGCCTGGGAGGCGCGCGCAGGGCGGTCTGATGGGGAGCCCCAGGGGCGCGGGGGGCTCGTCTCGAGGAAGAAGACCATGACTTGGAGGGCAACGCCTGCCTGCATTTCAGTCTTGCCTGTCCCTCTACAGGAGGGATATTCAGAAATAGTCAAAAAGTAGTCTGGGGATTAGTATACTTTGACTAGATTAGGCATTTTGATTGTTTTTTTTGCGTATTGTTATTTGTTCGCCCAAAATCCCTTTGTAGGGGGACATGCCCGACCTAAGCCTGCATCTAGAAGACAAATGGCCTGGGCCTAAGCCAAACACCGTTTTTATTTTCTAGCCAAGAGCATATGTGGACACACTGGGCGTCCTCACGTGCATCGGCATATGCGGGGTGGACGCGCCCATAGGCAACGCAGCCGCTGGGCGTGGCGGAATGCAAGGTCGGCGAGAGGGTAGATCCGTCTGCGGTACCCGTCGATTGTTGCAGTTATTTCTGTGGACTGCCAGATCCAGATCTACTTTAGGCGCCTTCTTGCTTGAGTGATCGAGTGGTTTCCCCTCCTTCCTCTTCAGGGTGCGGGCGGAAGCCAAATCTACTTTCAACGCCTTCCTGCTTCATGTTCCTACCTACTTATTCTGACCGACGGGTATGTTCCTGTTCTAGAGCAGGTCCCACATGGTACTCCAAAGCGGAATTGCGGCAGGTTCATGTTGTGTCGACCGGCGGCGACCCCGCGGCCAGCGCTCAACGTTGAACGCCAGAGGCGACCCAGGATCGGTCGATAGTGAACGATCTGATGGTTCGGAAATGGCCGATCGTTCAAGGTTGAACGATCCATACGGTGTCAATAACCAACGCGAACTTACGGTACATTAGGGGCCCATGCCAAGAGGTGCCCTGCTTGCCTCTAGGCCTCCCTGGGTTTCTTGGATTTCGACGGTTTTGCGATGGAGAGCGTGACGTGCCCACACCAAAAACCAAGAGACGTCCTGGCGTCTCAGGGTTGGGTTTCGTGTGGAAGGTTTCTTGTGGTCGGGCTCCCACTGTATTCCGCGGGCGGAAATGTTACCCGCATCCACGGCCTCGCGGGCTGGGCCCCCGGGGGCCGCGACCCGGAGGGCGCAGGGCACGGTTTCGCCAACATGCCCCGCTCCGGGAGCAGCCGTGCGGCTGCGTATCCGCGGGATCGCGCCCCAGACTTCAGACCGCGAGGGCGCGGATGTGGACACGGTCAGATTCGTCGCCACCGCAACATACTTCTACTATATGTGCGTCGCCCCGGCAGGGGCGCCGCGCGCACCGAGACATCTTATAGTATATGCGTCGTGGCGGGCGCTTTCTGGCCACACCGCTCGCGAAACGATATATACTACAAGATGGGTATACTGTATGTTCGGGTCGGACGCGCGCCTACAAGGAGGACGCATAGCATTAGTGTGTCTCTGTGCGTCCCACAGAGGTTCGTTTGGGGACTGGCCTCCACTGCAACCAACGCCCGGGCCGGCACCACGCGACCTTGCCGTATCAGGGGCAACGATAGGGGGGGATAGGCATAGGGGGGGATGCATCGACCCCCAATCGCGCATTGATCGCCAATAGGGGCCCGATAGCCCCACCCCGCCCAGGAAGGTGCGGATTCACTATCGGGGTCCTATCGCCGATCTATCGACGATGTATCGCCGATTCCACGTCGTTGCATCCCCCTCTATGCCCATCCCCCCCCTATCGTTGCCCTTCACCACAGGGGTTCGTTTGGGGACTGGCCTCCACTGCAGCCAACGCCCGGGCCAGCACCACGCGACCTTGCCGCACAGTTGCCCGTGGGCCCGCGCGGGCCCCTCGGGTTCCCTCGGCGCTGGGCCCCCGCCCCCCGGCGGCGCCGCGCCGCCCTCGGGGCTCGCGCGCCCTCCGCGCGCCGCGGAGGGCCACCCCGACGACGACGACGACGAGGACGACGACGACGACGACGGCGTCGAGCATCGACGACGACGGCGTCGAGCATCGACGACGACGACACTCGGAGGCTCCCAGGTGTTGCCCAGACAGTGCTCTTGCACTGACACGCCGTTTGTTGAGAGTGGGGATGTCTGGGTTCACAGGACATCTGTCTCCTCCAGGCGCCCTCCTACTTCAAGAAGCGATGTGTTTTGGTCGTGACTTGTTCTTTTTGTGGCGGCGGTCGTGGAGAGTACCTCTGTCTGGGTTCCTAGAACGTCTGTCTCCGCCAGGCGCCCTCGTACTTCAAGAGCTCGTATCTTGTAGTCGTGACCTGTGATTCGGTTAGCGGGCCCGACCCTGGTCTATTTGATCCACCCTCCTGCTTCATGTTTGCACCTACCTCTTCCGACAGGCCTGCAGGGGTTCTTATTCCGCGCTCGAAGCCATTGAATGCATGTCCTGCAGTTTCGCCGCGCCGTCGCCAGTTGGCGCCTCGCGGCTCCCCCGTGCGCCAAGCGGGCCTCCCGAGGTTTTCCGCCGCGCCGGCCCCCGCGCCCGCCCCAGAAACGCCCCGAGGACCCCGCACCGCACCGCTCACGCACCGCACAGATCGGACGCCACGGCTCACACCCCATACCTTCCAGCTCGCTGAGGGGCAGCGAACGCGATCTGTGTTTCGGGGGCGACGGAGGAGGTAATGCTCGCAGGGGCAAGAGCAAGCCTGGGGTCCGAACTTGTCGCGAATGGGTGTCGTAGGGATTGCTATTGACGGATCAAGCGCGACGGCTGAGCGTATTGGGACCTGGCCCTGGAAACAATGTTGCCCCCCAAGCGACCTCCAACTCATACCTCCCACCCTGTGGTCTAACACTGCATCGCTCAGTTACTATCCAGCAGTGGCGAGGCGTCCTGGCGTGCCTAGAGGCCTACCAGACAATGTCCCAAGAACCTGCTGTGGCTCCCGCGAAATGTTCTTGGAACACTTCTGGCTGGGACGGTCTTGTTCTAACGTAATTAGCGGGGCCATGTTCTCAGAACACTGTTTTTGTGTTCTTGGAGATCCTCCGGGCTCTAAGGAATTTCGTGGCAGGCCCACAGGAATGCCGGGACGGTCGGCCCCTCCCCAAATCACACCGCACAGCTCGGGCGAAGAGAACTATGCACATGCACCGGTCCTGGCCAGACCCACTCTTGGCCCCAGGATCTGCCGCATATGCCTTCCTTGCCAAGGCAGGAGGGCGTATGCACCGATCCTGGGCTCAGGATGGGCCTGGCCAGAATCGGTGTGTGTGTGTGTGTGTGTGTGTGCATGGTTCTCTTTCCCCTTACAGCTCGCACCCGGCTGGTACATGGGGGGTCCTTCTGTGCGAGGGGGCGGCGTGCCCGCTCGCCCAGGGGCGGCGGGCGAGGGCGAGGGCCCGCCGGCCGAGGCCCCCCCGGTGGCCTTTTGGGGGCCGCGGCCGGGCGTCGGCTCCTCGAGGGGGGCCCCACGGCTTCGGCGATGCAGCGCCTCGAGGCAGGCCGCGGGCTTCGGCGCCTCGAGGGGGCCCCACTGCTGCGGGTGCAGACGTCGTCGAGGGGGGCCACGCCTCGGGGCGGGCCGCGGGCTTCGGCTCCTCGAGGGGGTCAAGCTCGTATTTTGCCCTGGTCTGGAAGCTGGCCTGATCCAGCCAGATCCCGCTTCATCCAGCTCGCTCCCGCTGAATCCAGCCGAATCCCGCTGAATCCGATACCCCCTCCAGCGTGAGAGCCCCCGAGTGGAGCTTGATCCTCCCTATAGTCCTTCCGGCGAAGACCTCCCAGTAGTTGCCTCCGACCATTGCCGCGAGCTTGTGGGCGGAGAGCGCAGGCGTGTGGGAAGGAGGTAACAGAAGCTCGCGCACCACGCGCAAGTCGCAATGCAATCCTGCACTACACGGCGTGCACCGCATGAGCAATTCACACCACTCAGCTCTCATCACACAGCTTGCACCACGTAGTTCGCACAACATGTTTTTTTCTTGCGCCGCATGTCTCACACCACATAGCACTCCCAACATAGCTGACAAATCATAGCTCAAGCCGCATAGCCTACAACGCGAAACCTACACCGCATAGCTTACACCGCATAGCTGGCACAGCGCACCGTACGCAATGTAGCTGTCGCCACGTAGCTTGCACAACATAGCTTGCACAGCATAGCTTTCACCGTTTAGCCTCGCTTATTCCGCGTAGCCCATACCACACAGCCTGCACCACATAGCTCACACCGCATGGCTGTTTTCACCTACACCGTGCAGCAACTCACTCTTTGAGGTCCACGCTGCCTTGCGGACATGTTCTGCATCGTGACGGAACGGGAGCGCCACACAAGGGGTCGATGAGACTTCGCACGAGAGAGGTGACCTTGCCCAGGTGTCAAGCGTCGCGGATAGGGCGCGGTGGGCGTCTGTGCATGTGTCGTCCCGAGTCTCGGCGGTCGCACGTGTTTCTCCTCGTTCGGGGGGAAGGAGGCAGAGGAAGGAGGCGAAGGAGGAGGAGGAGCAGGAGGAGCAGGAGGAGCAGGAGGAGGGGGAGGAGGCAGAGCACGAGAGAGGTGACCCTGCGGCAGCTCTTCGGCTTCGCGCTCACCTTCCTCGGCGTGTGGCTCTTCGGGCAGTGGGGCAGGCCCCTCCGGCGCCCGAGCGCCGCGGAGCGCCCCGGGCCCTGAGCGCCGGCGGCGCGCGCGCGCGGCGGGCCGCCGCGCGCCCTCGGCCGCGGCGCTCCTTTGCCTCCTGCGCCCGCTGCTCCTCCTCCGGAGGAGGAGGAGGGAGGAGGAGGGAGGAGGAGGAGGGAGGAGGAGGAGGAGGAGGAGGAGGAGGAGGAGGAGGAGGTGGAGGAGGAGGAGGAGGAGGAGGGGGGAGCCCCTCCCGAAGGGAGGGACCGGGCACGTGCGCAGCTCCTCCGCGTGCGGGTCTGCCGAGGTCGCCAGGGACAGGCACGCCACGCAGGGGGGGGGAAGGGCGGCCAGGGGTATATACAGCGCCTGGGGGGGGGGAGGGAGGGGTGATAGAGGGGATCGTTCCCTGACCTTCCAGAGTGCTGAAAAATAGCCCTCCAGACCTGTGGACCTATCGGGACTGCTTAAAACCTCGACGGGAATTTGGACGTCAAGGTCCTGTTGTGATTTTTTAGCCCTCCTGGAAGGTCAGGGAGGGAGGGGTGGTAGAGGGGAGGGTCGTTGGAGGGCGAGGGGTAGAAAAGAGCAAACGCTACAGACGTAAACTTTTGGCGCTCCGCGCGGATTTCTTGGATCCGCGCTGGGGCCCCCTGGCGGCGCCGCCCTGGCGCCAGGGAGGGGGGTTTTCAGCCCAGATCCAAGAAATCCGCGGCGCGGACCTTCAACAGCTTATGCTTATTCAGTTTTTTCTTCCCGTTCTCCTGCTGCTCCACCGGGCCCCTGCTGCTCCTCCTGCTCCTCCGCGCTGCTCCTGGTCTCTTGCCGTCCTCGGGCCCCTCCTGCCGGGGCCGCCAATACGCCCTGACGCCCTGCGGGCAAAGATTGGGGCGCCACTCGAACGCCCCGTGTTGTATCGTGGTCTGCCAGCACCCATACCTTCATCCTTTCCTCGTTTTCCCCTATCTGGGTCTCCTCGGAGGCCCTCGTTGCCACCGTCGAATTCACCTCGAAATTCTAGTCAGAATGCACCCCGGGAGTGGTCCGGGGAGTAGCGGTATCGGTACCTTTTTGTTCTCCCAGATGTGGTGCTGCTCGGTTGCGCGGTGGGGCCAAAGAAGCGCCCAACGATGGTTTCAGGGGGCACCAATGCAGGTCAAAACGGCCCTTATCGGGGGGGCAGAAGGCGGCCCTTGTTGGCCCAGCATGACTCACTGCTTCATCATTCCGAGATGGTCCAGGGGAGCCGTAACGTAACCATGCCCCCACGGCAGCCCACATGGCACCCAAGAGTCGGCGTCCCCCCAACATATTTCTACTATGTGTTCGGTCGACGCGCGCACCGAGTGGCGGGCGCTCTTTGGCCCTCTGGCCGCACCGCTCAAGAAACGATATACTACAAGATGGGTCTACTATATGTTCGGGTCGGACGCGCGCCTCCAAGGCTGACATATATCGGGGGAGCGTAAGACCCGGGTTTGCCAGGACTCGGGTTCGCCATCGTTTTTTGACGACCGCGACTCGGAGTTTGACGAGTAGGAGTTTCGTGGGGTGTCTGCAGCGGGAGGCCTCGTCAAAATGCAGGCTCGGCCTCGTCATTTTTTTGACGACCTCGTCGGGGATTTCCGAGTCCCCTGTACCCAGGTCTTACGCCCCCCTGAATATAGTATTAGTATGTCTCCGTGCGTCCCAAAGAGGCCCACGTGGTTTTCGGGGTGCCCTCCGAGAGAGGCCACGGACACGCAAGAATCATTCCAGCATCCGTGTCATTCTCCCTGCGGTCTGCTGCCCAGGCTCCGAGGCGGAAAATTGTACATGACCACCGCGTGGAGGGTCAATTTTCGGGGACCTCGACAGGCGGTGGATATTCCCCAATCAGTGTTTGCATTGAAGGGGTCCTAGCAGAAGTTGAAAGATTTGGCGAAAGTTTCCCGCCGATTTTGGTGGCAGGCTGGGTTCCCGGGTTCCCCGTTCCGGATTCCCAGGTTCCCGGTCATTGGTTCCGGGCCGATTTTGGTGGGTTCTGGGTTCCCGGGCTCCCGTGTTCCCGGTCGATCTCTTCAGCGAAACCATCCAATGATTGGGCTTTTTTCTTTGGTGTGCTGGATGTATTCGGGCCCCCAAGAGCCGAAATATCCCCATATCCACCGCCCGCTGGGGCACCAGGACGTCGGTTTCCAGGCGGTGGGTATGGATAAAACCCCCGCCTCGCAGAGGCGTTGTAGTACACTGTGCGTCCAGGGCGCCCAGGAGGGCTGGCAATGACCCCAGTATTGCCCAAGATGGACCCGAGATCCAAGAGAGCCCCAGTGCGGGCCAAGACGGCCGACGGGAACACCCAAGGCAGCCCAAGACGGATCCAGACTCCAGACGGTTCCTCAGCGCATGGTTTGGAGGAGGGGGGAGGAGGCGGCGGAGGACATGGAGGAGGAGGGGAGTGGAGGTCCCCTGACGGAGGAAGAGGAGGAGGAGGAGGAGGCGGAGGAGGAGGAGGAGGAGGAGGAGGAGGAGGGGAGGAGGCGGCGGAGGAGGAGGGGAGGAGGCGGAGGAGGACATGGAGTGGAGGAGGATGGGAAGAGGCGGCGGAGGACATGGAGGACATGGAGGAGGGGGAGGGAAAGGGTAAGGGATGGGGGAGTGGAGGTCCCCCGTGATCCGACTCTGCAAGCCATTTTGCAGCACTGGCTTCTTCTGGCTTCTCTCCTGGGCGTGCGTGCGCTCGCGACGGCGCGCGTGCCAGATTTCGTCGCGCTGCCTGCCAGGGAGGCACGCGACAGCACGTGAGCACAGGGCGTTCGAGCGACGTCGACATGCGCGCGCGAGAGGCACGCTTGGTGTCAAGTCGGGCCTGTCCCTCTACGGGGGAAGATTCAAACATAGTAAAATAATGTCCCGGCAAAGCAACCTAACAGCGATGTGTAGGAGCATATCTGGAAGCATTCCCCTTAAGATTCGGATGAGAACCCAGTTGTAGAATTCTGATGTTCTCGCAGTCGTAGTCGCATTCGCGATGACAGTCGCAGTGGCAACGGCAGTCGCAGTCACAGCCTCAGCCTCAGCCTGCCTCAGCCTCAGCCTCAGCCTGCCTCAGCCTCAGCCTGCCTCAGCCTCAGCCTCAGCCTGCTTCAGCCTCAGCCTCAGTCTGCCTTCAGCCTCGGCCTCAGCCTCAGCCTGCCTCAGCCTCAGCCTGCATCAGCCTCAGCCTCAGCCTCAGCCTGCCTCAGCATCAGCCTGCCTCAGCCTCAGCCTCAGCCTGCCTCAGCCTCAGCCTCAGCCTCAGCCAGCCTCCTCAGCCTCAGCCTCAGCCTGCAGCCTCAGCCTCAGTCTGCCTCAGCCTCGGCCTCAGCCTCAGCCTGCCTCAGCCTCAGCCTGCCTCAGCCTCAGCCTCAGCCTCAGCCTGCCTCAGCCTCAGCCTCAGCCTCAGCCTGCCTCAGCCTCAGCCTGCCTCAGCCTCAGCCTCAGCCTGCCTTCAGCCTCAGCCTCAGCCTCTCAGCCTTCAGCCTCGGCCTCAGCCTCAGCCTGCCTCAGCCTCAGCCTGCATCAGCCTCAGCCTCAGCCTCAGCCTGCCTCAGCATCAGCCTGCCTCAGCCTCAGCCTCAGCCTGCCTCAGCCTCAGCCTCAGCCTGCTTCAGCCTCAGCCTCAGTCTGCCTTCAGCCTCGGCCTCAGCCTCAGCCTGCCTCAGCCTCAGCCTGCATCAGCCTCAGCCTCAGCCTCAGCCTGCCTCAGCATCAGCCTGCCTCAGCCTCAGCCTCAGCCTGCCTCAGCCTCAGCCTCAGCCTGCTTCAGCCTCAGCCTCAGTCTGCCTTCAGCCTCGGCCTCAGCCTCAGCCTCAGCCTGCATGAGCCTCAGCCTCAGCCTCAGCCTGCAGCCTCAGCCTGCCTCAGCCTCAGCTCAGCCTGCCTCAGCCTCACATCAGTCTGCTTCAGCCTCAGCCTCCGCCTGCAGCCTGCATCAGCCTCAGCCTCAGCCTCAGCCTGCTCAGCATCAGGCCTCAGCATCTGCCTCAGCCTCAGCCTCAGGCCTCAGCCTCAGCCTGCCAGCCTCAGCCTCAGCCTTCAGCCTCGGCCTAGCCTGCCTCAGCCTCAGCCTGCCAGCCTCAGCCTCAGCCTCAGCCTCAGCATCAGCCTGCCTCAGTCAGCCTCAGCCTCAGCCTGCCTCAGCCTCAGCCTCAGCCTCAGCCTGCTTCAGCCTCAGCCTCAGTCTGCCTTCAGCCTCGGCCTCAGCCTCAGCCTGCCTCAGCCTCAGCCTGCATCAGCCTCAGCCTCAGCCTCAGCCTGCCTCAGCATCAGCCTGCCTCAGCCTCAGCCTCAGCCTCAGCCTGCCTCTGCCTCAGCCTCAGCCTGCTTCAGCCTCAGCCTCAGTCTGCCTTCAGCCTCGGCCTCAGCCTCAGCCTGCCTCAGCCTCAGCCTGCATCAGCCTCAGCCTCAGCCTCAGCCTGCCTCAGCATCAGCCTGCCTCAGCCTCAGCCTCAGCCTGCCTCAGCCTCAGCCTCAGCCTGCTTCAGCCTCAGCCTCAGTCTGCCTTCAGCCTCGGCCTCAGCCTCAGCCTGCCTCAGCCTCAGCCTGCCTCAGCCTCAGCCTCAGCCTGCCTCAGCATCCAAAATGTGGCCCGGGAATGGAATTCTGGGAACTCGAAGAGCACGAAGTGGCCTACAGTTGGCTCCGGGCATCCAAAATGTGGCCCGGGAATGGAGTTCTGGGAAGTCGAAGAGCACGAAGTGGCCTACAGTTGGCTCCGGGCATTCAGAATGTGGCCCGGGAATGGAGTTCTGTGAGGTCGAAGAGCACGAAGTGTGTGACTGTTTGCGAAAAACGAGTTCGGACACGAGTTCGGACACAGCTCCCCAAATGCCGCCCAGACCCCCCTGTGGAGTCATCTGCTGCTCTCTTTTGACACCACTAGAAACCTATCAGTCTTCGCTGTTAGGTAATAGTCAGGGGTCTGTCTTTTTGCAATTTGATCCACCATGTTGGCGTTTTTTTAAGGTTTTTTTTTATATTTAAAAACAAAAAAAACCGTTGAACATCCATCTGTAGGGGGGCACGACCGACTTAAGCTTAGTGGCAAGTGATGAGCATGTTGCAGACCTGCTGACCTCCTTGGGAATTTGCAAGAGCGCGAACGCACTTGTTTTGCACATTCCGACTGCGATACTGGCCGTTTTTTGTTTTTTTTCGGAGCTCTCGATTTTGACATCATTGTTGCACCTTGGTCTTTCTTCATGTCGAAATGCGTGCGCGAGGACCCGCGCGTGCGGATGTCGTCCCATGTGTTGCAAGATCTGTTCGGAAGTCGACGGTTTCTCATCAGCGAGTGCGCGCGCATAGTTTTTTGGCGGAGGATGAAAGGGGGACCGATGAAGGACTGCAGGGTGGACGATGGGGCAGAATCGTAAACATATTGCATTACACAATGCGAACATGAAAGTCCGGGTGGGGGATGTTGATCTGACTGCTATTCATGTTGCGCGGCGACGGGGCGGCGACGGCGGCAACATAGCCGCCAGAGGCCTAGACGATGGGCAGCGACGGTCAGGCGATCGCAAACATGGATCAAGGGGGCGTGGATTCTCGACGGGTCCCGTTCCCATGGGAAACCGCGGATTTCCGCCGCCGAGCGAGGCGACACCGGTCGCATTTTGGGGAGGGCACCTTCCCCGATCCATGGATTTGGCGACCGCGCGCCAAATCAATGGATCTCTAGTCCATGTTTGCGCGCCCTCGATTCTTGTAATTTGATCTACGTACTTCTACGTGCAAGCACTGTGTGGGTAATTTGGAGACTGCTTACAACAAGGAGTTCGACTGCAGCACCCCAACAAAATGGTTTGAGCTGTTACCCGTGCAATCGGATATACGATGCACGGCTGCTTCACATTCATCTATACTTGGCTCCAACAAAAGTTTCCTTGGAAACTTGCAAGAGGAATAATATGCATGTAAACCCGTCGGCAAGATGAAAAGTCGCGCGCGCGTGCTCAGCGTTCGCACGCACGCGACCCCAAGACGCCCCATGGCCACAACATGCTTCCAGGAATGCCTCAGGCCACGGACGATAACGTCCAGAGGGCCCAGGATGATGCCACCCCATCGCGATCCCGCCATGGATTCTGGACCGTCTCAGGCCGACTCGCAGATGACGCAACACATGAGCAACGCGTGACGCCGAGATGGCCCGATGGCAACAAGATGGGCCCAAACGCACCCAGGGTGGCCTCATAATGACCACGCGATGGTTGCGTGATCCAAACATGACCGGGATATGATCTCAAGATGACCTCAAGACGACCCCAGCACGGCAATAATACTGCAACTTATGAGCCCCATCTTACTTCGAGCCGATCCCAGCTTGGTGGGATCCGTGAACGACCCGGGATTTTGGTCTACCCCATTTTTAATGGGTGGGATTTTGATCGTCCTGAACTAAACTTATAATATTAAAGCGGAATACGCCAGGCGGGATCCCGCCCGGCCCACGGAGGAAGACAACATTGCTAGGTTTCTACGGGGGGTAGGGGGTTCGGAAGGGGCGTCCTTGAATTCCGCTGACGTTGGCAAGCCTTCCAGCGGCCTTCCCCCGTCTTCCGCCTCGTTTTACTTCCGTCGACTTCCGCAGGCCAGCGTCGTGATGAAAATTCAAGGAACTTTCATTGGGCCGATGTATTGTAAAGCCACGCGGACGGATGCTACCTGAAAGCCGCACAGCCGAAATTAAGTTGCGAATCGCCCGCAAGAGGAATCTTATTGAAAAGCTCTACATCCGAATTTCAGCCGCACTGCACATACTTGGATTCAACCGTTGAATCGACCAGAAAAGAAAACCAGTTGCACACTACACAAAGTCTCATTAGTATTACGCTCGATAGGAATCAATCAGCATATCGCCCACACAAGGAATCGATTGGACAGACCTACCAAGGACTGTCATGTGTAACCCAATCCATAGGAATCAAACTGTGCAGCGGCCACAAGAGGAATTCGAATGTAAAGACTCGTGTATTTCTAACCCGTTCAATCGGATTTTGTCTGTAAATCCACCACATCATAAAGTCGATTGTAAAGCCACACAGAGGTGGTCGATTTTGTAATACGCATTAGGACTCAGTATGATACTCCACCAAAACAGGAATCCTAGTGTACAGCCCAACGGACGGATCTCATTTCTAATCCGCACAGTAACAGTCCACGTGTAAATCGCTTGCAAAAAGATTGCCTTTGAAAGGAAGGCGGAAACGTTTGGGAGGAGGCTCAACACAAAATACAGAAATTGTTGCTTGGTCTCAGTTCTTTACAACATGTGATTCCCCCGCCCCCCCCAAAAAAACAAGATGGGCAAACCAAACCTCATGTTCCGGTTGTCTTGTGGAAGGGCGGGGGTCTCTCCCAATTTGTTTTCCAGTTCTTCTGGGCGAAACGCAACTTACCTTTGTGGTAGTATCGGATGTTGGGGGGTGTGAGCGGAAGTGACCCCAATTGGGAACGCGGTTTCGGTTTCGGTTTCGGCGCGTGCGAGTGGGCGAGGCGGAGTTGCGTGAGTTCCTGCACGGGTAGAGGCCACATGGAGCCCAGAGGCCCCACCCCCCCGCGGGGCGGGCGCGGCCCCCGGTTGTCCCGATCGTGGTCACGATGGTTGTCCCGATGGTTGTTCCGATGGTTGTCCCGGTGGTTGTCCCGACGTTTGTCCCGATGGTTGCCCCGGTGGTTGTCCCAATAGTGTTCCCGATGGTTGTCCCGATGGTTTCCCGATGGTTTGTCCCGATGATTGTTCCGATGGTTGTCCCGATGTTTGTCCCGATGGCTGTCCCGATGTTTGTCCCGATGGTTTGTCTCGATGGTTGTCCCGATGGTTGTTCCGATGGTTGTCCCGATGGCTCTCCCGACGTTTGTCCCGATGGTTGCCCCAATAGTTGTCCCGATGGTTGTCCCGATGGTTGTTCCGATGGTTGTCCCGATGGTTGTCGCGATGGTTGTCCCGGTGGTTGTCCCGATGGCTGTCCCAATGGTTGTCCCGCTGATGTCACATAGCCGCCACCAACACCGCCACCACCACCACGACCACTCACCATCATCACCAACACGACTTTATATACAGAGTAGAGAGATAAAGAGAGACGTACACATCGATATACATATATAGGTATATGTAGATGCATATATGTATAGATGGATCTATCGATCTATATATGGATATATCGATACATCGACACATCATTAGATCTATAGGTGGATAGATAGATAGACAGACAGGTATATATGTGTATATCTATACAGATTGGTCGATCGACAGGCAGGCAAATGTGCGCGACAAGGGCAGTTGAACAAACCACCAAGGCCATTGCAAGTCGACCGCCTCCCCCTTCCCCCCAACCTCCTTATCACCCGTAGGGTGGTCCTATCGGTGTGTATATATATATGTATATGTATATACCAAACATGTTGTAGGGTTGCTGGACTGAATGTTTCAGCGCGACGGAGGCCTGTGCCCATCGTGCCCCCCCAGCAGGTGCGGAGGAGGAGGAGGAGTTTTGCCCATCGTGCCCCCTCGAGGCGGAGGCAAAACAAATTCAGTTGAGGCAGTCATTGTTCTTCTAGGCCTCCTAGATGGGGTCCGAGTAGATGGGCTCGGAGGATCGCGCCCCATCGCCGGATGCATCACACATGCGGCCCGATATCGCGCCCGAATTGCTTCACGTCGACGTCGCCGATGCATCGCTGGCGTCGCCGATGCATCGCCGGTGCATCACCGATGCATCGCAGATGCATCGCCGATGTATCCGCGATGCGGCGCGATTCTCCGACCCCATCTACCCCGACCACATCTGAGAGGCCTCTAAGAGCCCCGCCGACATCGAAGGGTTTGCGCGATGGTCGCAGGGAGGCAATGGTCCTTGCCCGGGGAGAAGTGAGGAGGGGCGGGCCTTCTGGTATCGACCAGGCGTACAGTTGAAACCCATGCCAAGGAACACCCTGCTTGCCTCCAGGGTGTTCTGAAGGTCCAAACTGAAGTCGGGCCTGTCCCTCTACAGGGCGAATCCAGTATTCAAACATCGTCCAAAAATAGCCAGGGTCGAGTATATTTCCTAACAATTTCGGAATCTTGCTTGACTATTTTCCATCTATCGTACAAGAGCCGCCTCTGGGAGGACCCGCCCGTCCTGAGTCCCAAATCAGAAGGCAACGAGTTGTCCGGTGGCATTCTCTCGGCGAGGGCAGAGCAGCCCGAGGAGGCGGGGGGCGCGCGCCTGCGGCCCGCAAGAGAAGGCGGCGGTCACCGACACCGACCTGCTGCAGCAGCTGGCCGCTCCAGGGGGGGGAGGAGCAGGAGAGGGAGGAGGAGGAGGAGGAGGAGGAGGAGGAGGAGGAGGAGGAGGAGGAGGAGGGGGACAAGCTAGGTGCGCTCGCGTCCTACCCCTCCCTCCCATCTCTTACCATGGCGTAGATCCCCTCGCTACTCGCACAGTCGGATGTCGAGCAGGGCAATGATCCCGAAAGGGTACGCGATGCATTGTAGAGCACGGCATGGCATGGCGTAGAAGAGCACCGCAAAGCGTAGTATCAACCTAACATTGCATTGCATGCCGTGGCATGGCACGGGAAATGACGCCAGCGCTGCAGCGGGAGCACGAGTCGAAACGAGCGGAAGCGCGGAAATGAGGCCAGCGCTGCAGCGGGAGCACGATTCGGAACGAGCGGGGCCCGAAAATGAGGCTGGCGCCTCAGCGAGAGCAGCATTTTGAAAACAAATGCAGGCGAAAACCCAAATCCGGGGAAACCTGTGTGTAAAAGAACAGCACGCGGGGGGGGGGTCGAGCACTTTCAAACCGTCATCAGGGGAAGAGGGAGAGTAGTATTCATATTGAGTAATTGTGGAGGAGGAGGAGGAGAGAGGAGAGGAGGAGGAGGAGGCGGAGGAGGAGGAGTAGGCGGGGGGAGTGGGAGGAGGAGAAGGGGGAGGAGGAGGGGGAGGAGGAGGAGGAGGTGGAGCAGGAGGAGGAGGAGGAGGAGGATTCGCATGTGGGGCCCTACGTCACCAGCGATAGTGCTTGACTGTGCGCGTGCCGGGGGGCTAGCAATTGCTGGGTATTGGGGACCATTTGGGGACCCGATGCGACCAGCTACAGTGCAGGGATCAGCGGCTGTCAGAAATCCTGGCAGTGGCAGTGATGTGGAACTCAGATGTGGAGCCCAACGTCACCAGCTATAGAGTTGCGATCAGCGCTTGTGAGAATTCTGGGTAGTGTCAGTGGGCTTTGCTGTTCAGTGGGGTGTGGAATTCGAATGTGGAGCCCAACGTCATCTGCTACACTGTTGGGATCATCGCCAGCTGGAACTCCGGGCAGTGGCAGTGGCCTTTGGTGCTGCTCAGCGGAATGTGGATTTCGAATGTGGAGCCCGACGTCATCAGCTTCAGCGCCCCGATCAAGGCTTGCGAATCTGGATAGCGCGGGCGGCAGGCCTTGGCGCTGCTCGACGTGACGAGGGCGGCCAATGGGCAATTTGACGTCATCAGCTACAACGCTGGGACCAGCACGTGCGAGAAGGGCAAGCGGTGGTCGATGGCTTTGGCGCTGCTCAGCGAAGTGTGGAATGCGAACATGGAGCCAAACGCCATCAGCTACCATCCCAAGAATAGCGCATGTGAGAAAATCGGAGAAGGTGCAGTGGCAGCATGGGTCGTGAACCGGAGCCTCTAGGGCGCATGTGCCCCTGGCATCCGGGTGCGGCTCGCGCTCATTGGAGCGCGCGGGGGCATGCCCCCTCCAGGAGCAGCAAGGGCAAGAGGATGCGGAGGAGGAGGAGCAGGCGGAGGAGGTGGAGGAGGAGGAGGAGGAGGAGGAGGAGGAGGTGGAGGAGGAGGAGGAGGAGGAGGAGGAGGAGGAGGTGGGGGGGGCGGCGCGGTCCCGGCCCCTTGTGTTCTCCCTGGGTCCCTCCCTCCCTCAGATCGGGCCATTCCAGAGGAAGCGGCCGCTCTCGGCCTCGTCGGCCCATTTCGGCTCTGGCCCGTTTCGGCTCCATCGGTCTGAGTTTCGGCTTCGGCCCGTTTCGCCTCCTGCCCGTGGCGTCCTGGCCGGCTTCGGCTCCGGCCCGAGCCGTAACGGGCCGAGCGAGGCCGATGCGGACCGAGAGCCGAAGGGAGCCTGAAGGATGGTCATCATGGCCAGGGCCATGGAATCCTTCTGGGTTTCATGGCCTCCCCCGCTTCTGTTGTTTCGGCGCGTCGTCCTGGTGCCCCCCTCGTCGTCCGCGCACGTGCTTCGGGCCACGAGCTGGGGCCCCCCCCACTCGCGGACGCCCCCCTCGTGGACGCCCGCGTGCCAGAGCAAGGGAAAAGCTGCCCACGGCGCAACCCTTCCCTCGTTTTCGCCGTTTGGGGGCCTCCCTAGTCGCCACGGCTGGATTCGCTGCGAAGTCTTAGAGTCAGAACGCAGCCCGGAGGAGGTCCGTCGGGTGGCGGTCCGTCCCGACGACGCTGGCAACGACGAACGACTGACGTTGGACGACGGGCGACGGACGACGGACGACGACGACGACGTCTGCGACGATGACTACGACGATGACCCCATCCCCGAGCAGGGGCGCGGCAGTGCCGCTGTCTGCGTCGTCGCCGTCGTCGGTGTCGTCGTAGCCGTCGTCGTCGTCCTCGTCTCCGTCGCCTTCCGACTGCGCGGGGCGTCGTCGTTGGCGTAGTCGTCGCCGTTGGCGCCGTTGGCGTCGTTGGCGTCGTCGTTGATGTCGGCGTCGTCCTCGTCGCCGTCGTTGTCCGGCGGCGGCGGCGGCGGAGGGCGGAGGTCCACGCGCTCACGAAGCGCGTGGGGTACTCCTTGCTGCTGAGTGACCTCGGCGTGCTGCTGCCGAAGGAGCCCTCCGATCCCAGACCTCATAGCTTACACCACGCTGCTTGCCCCACATGGCTTGCAGCACACATGTTGCACGACACAGCTTCCACCCCATATGTGGCTTACACAGCAACACTTACACCGCACAGCTTGCACGATACATATTGCACAGCTTACGCAACACAGCTCACGTCGCATACGTTTCACCTCCACAGTGCAATAACGCATTGTATAGGGGTCCACACTGGCTAACGTTTTCATCCGATAATCAGCGCGCTCATTAAGCGAGGGAGACTCGGGGATACACCCCCGTGGGCTGCAGGATCCGGGGGCGGATGATCCGAGTGCCCCCCCCAGTTGCACCTCGCGCGAGGACTTTCAGGCTTCGGAATCCTGTCAGTCCTGTTCCAGACGTGTGTTCAATCGCAAACCCCGCGGAATCGGGGGTCTGCGTCGTCAGGGTCGCCCCCCGTCACCCCCCGCGTCGTCCTCGCCGCCGCCGCCCCGTGGGCAGCACCGTTGGCCCTCCTGCAGTGTGATGGGGGCGACCCCGCCGAAGAGCGCGAGCCCATCTCGCCATCTTCGAGGCCTGCCGTACCTGTCTTGTTGCCTGCACACGCCGGGCGGATTCGCTCTGGCCTCGGGCCTCCCCTGGGCCCCCTCACGTGTCAACCTGTCCTCCATGGTCGGTGCAATCGAAGTGGGTACGGAGAGAATGCAGGCAACCCGCATGGTGAGGAGGACGGAGTGTTCCAGGGCTGCCTCTGCGTCCTTGCCTCTTGGGCCCGGCCCTGGCAGCTTTCGCTGGCCAGCCCTCCTCGAAAGACGGCAACATGGATTTCCAAGGCCCTTCGCAGCTTTACCAAGCGTTCGCTGTACAGTCAACCCGCGGAGTAAGGATGGGCAACCTTCCCAAGGGTACCCTTGCAGCCTTGCCTCCTCGGTCCATCCTTGGCCATTTTCGTTGCTCGAGAAGCTTCGAACTGGGCGTCCAAGGCCTTTGCATCCTTATCGCGCATCCTTGCTATACGGGTTGACTGTAGGAAGAGCAGCCGACAGCAGTTCTTGCTCATGCTGAGCCGGCCTCGCCGTCGGCGTCGCCGCGGTCGTGTGGCCCAGTCGGAGGCGGCCGGCCGCCTGCCAAGACGGCGGCCGCTGTCAGCTTTGGGCAGCACCTGTGATTGGTTTTTGTTTCCCATGCTTTAGGCTCGTCTGGATTCCTCCGATCCCATTCTCAAGCAGTGGCGAAGCGTCCTGGCTCGCCTATAGCCCTACCAAACAATGTCCCAAGAACCTTTTGTGGTGTCCACGAAATCTTCTCAGAACATGTCTGGTTGATAGTGTCTTGTGTTAACACATCGGGTTTATCTTATAAGAACATTGCTTTTGTTTTTAGAACAGTTTGGGGTTCTAAGAGCATTTCGTGATAGGACTATAGGAATGCTGGGACTGTCGGTCCCTGCTCAAGATTGGATTAGACGTTGATGGATTTCGATTCCGATCCGATTCGATTTCAGGTTCCGATGTCGGCTCCGATTTCTTATTGGACGCGGACGAGCCTGCCGATGTCCGCCGATTTGACTTTTCCCGACTCGGTTGCATGTTTCCGCCGACCCGACTTATTTCGATGGCCGATCCGACTGATCGATTCGATTCTGGGCTTCCCTGTATTTCCGGTCTCAGTACCCATTTCGGGCGTGTTGAGATGGGGCTTGGGGCTTGGCGTCGTTGTCGATCGCACCTGCTCCCCCATGTTCCATGTTCCTGCTACCTCGACCTCCCTCCTCCCTCGCCCTCCTCCTCGGACCTCCGCTCCGCTGGAGGCGGGCCAGTCCGCGCCCCGTGCCCCCCTCTTTCCTCCTTCCCCTTCCTCCTGGCGCTCGCTCTCCTCCTCTCTCCTCCTACCCGCTCCGGCTCTTCTCCCCCCCTCCCCTTTTTCCCCCTCCCCCTCTCCCATCCCTCCTCATTTCAGCTCATCGCCCTCACTCCTTGTCCCCCCCCATCATCCATCTTCCTCTCTCCCCCCATCCTCCGCCCTCCATTCTCTACCCGCCTCCCTCCTCCTCCTGCTCCTCCTTCTCCATCACCCCTCACTCCCAAGAGGTCCGGTGTCTTGACTCGTTTCGATGTGGGGTCCCCCGATGTCCGGACGCCTTCTCAGCCAGAGCGCTCTTTTTTATGATCCTGGGGTCTGGCGAGGGCCGCCATGCGACCGAACATGGCGAGACATACCAATGTTCTATATTCCGATCGGTTGGACCAGGATGATGATCATTGTGCCAGAGCGCTCGGGGACGCTCTGGAACGGCCGCGGCGCCCGATATGTCCTCCATGCCCACCAGCTCTCAGAGATGCCAGCCATCATTTTCCCTCCCCCAGGATGTAACTCCTCGCATCGGTGCTCGTATGCTCGCAGTGTAGCAAGCCTACCTGATCTGGCATACTCCCGACAGATTCCGGCAAAGCCCGCGTGATCACCCCCGTGCGGAATCCACC
>CAUYUJ010021567.1:30000-36125 GCA_963575745.1 Prorocentrum cordatum | reverse complement strand
CCCCCTCCTCCTCTTCCTCTTCCTCCTCTTCCGCCTCCTCCTCCTCTTCCGCCTCTCCTCCCTCCTCCTCCCTCCCTCGTTCTCCTCCCTCCTCTCTCCTCCTCCGCCTCCTCCTCTTCCGCCTCCTCCTCGTCTGCCTCCTCACCCAGGTCTCGGTCAGGGGCCTCGAGGGATCGCGTGGAAGACGGCGAGGTCACAGACGACGAGCTGAGAGAGGATGCAGGACGAGAACCTACGCATGTTGCACTTCTGGATTTCACGAAATGCATGGACCGTGGCATCAAACAACAGATCGCTGGAGTGAAGGCGGATATCAGGCGAGTGGAGGAGAAGGCTGATCATGAGATGTACCCCTAGGTGGACGCTATCCAGGCCCTCGTCGAGCCAGGCGCGGTGTCCAGGCGTTGGTGTGCGAATCCTGGGAAACATGCGGCACTGTATGTGCGAGACGATCGTGCGGAGTGGGCATTGCTGAACCAGCATCGAGAGAAAACAGAACGAGACGGGCTCGTTGGCGTCAACCAAGGTCGTGGCACTTATCAACCAAGGTCGTGGCTCCGTGGCGCGCACCAGCTCCCTCCCCTGCACCTGTGGATCAAGAAGCACCGTTTCCACGGAGCAGCATGTTGTCACCCCCCTGCTTGTGAGCATGGCGATTATCTTGAGCAAGGCGGAAGGATCAAATCGCAGGTTCATGATCGTGTCCCCCCAGCGTGCTGTACGTATCCCTGCACCTTCTGGACAGCGGCGAGTTGTGGCGAGACTCAATGCTGTGGGTGCCCCAGTGCTGGTCAACAACGGATTCAATGACGCGCTCAAGGGTTCCAACCTCCAGAACACGGATTACGGGGAGTTCGCAGAGATGATGATTTCGAACACTCCCGTTCATTTCGCGCGTAATTAATTTAGAGTGTGGGGTAAAAGCACATCCGTAGTGTGCATGTGGCCTCGCTCAGCTGCTGTGGGGTTAATCCAGTTGAGGTCGCGACACTCTTAGATAACACCAGCGACGAGATTGGATGGGACATTCTACTGCTTCAAAAAGTCTTTGTAGTACTTTTCCCTGCGCAAAGTGACCAGTCTGGTTACTTTGTGGTATCTTCTTCATATGCTGTGCACGTTCGAGGTTTTGCTGTGATCGTACACTGGCGGCACGCCCATGCGATTCAACACCGTCTCAATCCGGATAATTCCCGTCTCACATGCACTCGCGTCTCTATATGCGACAAAATTTCGTCGTGGCAATGAATGTGTTGGGTGTGGATGTGTTCTGTATGGCACCCGTGGCACTGCAGTGACTATTACCTCTCATCGTTTTCTGCCTGGGGCTTCTTCTACCGATGCTGAATGGCGTTGGTCAGCCCAATTTCTAGAACTAGCTGTTATGTACAAAAACAAGGATGTTCGTTATGATTATGTGATTGGAGGTGACCGTGACCCTGTGGTGATGCAGGTGACGGGACAGTGGGCATTGGTTGACTCGCGGACGTGGTACAGTCGATCGGTGGCATTGTCTCTCGCTGCTCATCTGGGTCGGGTTCGTTTTCGCCAAGGCCGTCGATGTTTCAATCAAGAAGCTGACCAGCTTGCCAATGCAGGACTCGACCACTGCCAACAGCTCTCACCCACCACTCTCAGCTTCTCTCACTCACGTGCGCTCTGCTGTCCTGGCGCGCGCGCGGCTGGTGGCGACTGGCCGACGATAGCTACGCGTATCAAGCTAGCGAACAAGAGCGTGGACGTTGCCAACCCGATATGGGCTATCAAAGAAGCTGTTGTTCGTGGCGTTCGAGGCGAGTGCCGTGCCATCGTGCCGGCGAGGCTTGCGCGTGAGGCTGCGCACGCGGCCATGAGGAAACGACGCGGCTCATCAGAGATTCCCTTACACGAGTGACGAACAGACAACACACACCCATATCCATAGGGGTGTCGGCGCGAGGAGGACTTGTTATGGGCGTGGGTGCAGGTTGCCGGACCGCGGGGAAGGCTCCCGTTCGAGCGGGGACCCCTATCCGACAACACGCACCCATAGCCCCCTCCGTCCTTTTTATGGGTATGGGTGCGTGTTGTTCGTTCGTCAACGAGCGCCACTTCGTGATGGGCGCTCAGAATGCAGCGTGCGACTTAGCATTGGTGCCGAAAGATTTGTTGGCGTCCTGGTTTAACGAATCACGACTGGTCGCCATCATGCCAGTTCTGCCGAAGATGGTTGGAGGTGCCATTCTGGAGTCACACAGAGACAGGATCATGGACGCATCGCCTTGGCAATGCGCGTATCGAGAAGGGCACGCAGTTGTGGCGATCTATGGTTTTCATTATCATGTTGATGGCTCAGACATACATGCAAGGATGACTGGGTTTTGTATGTGTCTCTCCTAAAATCCCCAAGGCGTTTGACGAGGCGTGCCGATTATAGGTGCTTCAAAGTCTTCAACGGCGAGGAGTGCCAAATCAAAGTGTTGCTTGGTTTCTGCGACATCTGAGATCTATCATATACAACGTGAACTTGGGTTGGGGCAGTGCTATTACGGAACACATTACCAGAGGCGTGTCCCGAGGATCTGCTTGGGGCCCAGTCTTCTTCAAGACTGTGTTGTTCGATTGTCTGCGTCCTGTTTGGCTCCAGTGTCTTGCTGAGGGACTTGGCATCGCTTGGCTGGATGTCGCCCGCTGCCCCCGCCACCACAAGAAGTGGTGCAAAGCATGCAACAACAAGTAGATCCCCCTCGCTGTCTGGAGTGGCAACATCTTCATACTGGATGCAACTTAGAGCTGCAGTCATACTGTATGGATCGCAACTCCCTGCGGACCGTATCAAGCGTCTGGCAATCAACGCTGGCGAAGTGGGACCATATACGAATATATCGCACGGAGCGGCCGTCTTGGGAGGTGAGCAACTCTTGCAGATCGCTGGAGTATGCATGAATGCCCGTGGTCAGCTCGACAATGACGTGCGGGCCCACGAATTCACGGCGACGATTGCCGTTGGGAACGTGGACGTGCTCCTGTCTTCTCATGCCAGCTCGAGAACTTCCAGGCTTGCTCTCACTCTTAAACAATGTCCATACTACTTGCTTGTGGTGCTGTGTGGTTTGGCTTTTGAAAAGACGACAAGCATTGGCGTTGCGCAGCACAAACATAACAATTCGCCCGGCAGCTCCGCTGGCCTTGCCACCCCGATGATGATGAGAACTATGTGTGCCACGGAAGCCCGCACACAAATCAAACGTGCCAACACTATCCATGATATAGATGTGATGGTTTGACGAAGGTCGCGTAGATACGCAATACTTCTTGCCAAAGAAGCAGTGACATACCCCGTTTCGATCCTGGGCCATGTGTGTGTTTCTGAACTTTTGAAATCCACGCAATCCGAAAAGACACCGGCGGTGAAAAACAAAGGTTTCGTACATTCAGTTGGCAAGCTTTTTTGGAATATCAGTTCGTGAAGTTCTTCCGCCCCTAGAAGATCGATTGGATACTGCTTGCGCAGGACCGCCAGGATTGGATAATAAGTCAGGAAGAGTACATTCAGTGGAGACTGGGTGAATAGGGCTCCCGCGCTATTTTGTAGAGTTGACCTTCGACAGTCGCACGGCCTCCGTCTCTTTGGATACCACCACCACCACCGCCTCCTTCGTCTCCTCCTCCTCCTTCTCGGACAAAGTACGGCAGCGAGCTTCTGAATGGCTTGCGTCTGCGGGCGCGCGTGCCCAACATCGGGCCTCCTCTGAGCAGCGCGCCCAGCATACCCAGCAGCGACGACATTCCTCTCCTCCCGCCTCCGCTTCCGCCCCCCCTGGGGATAGAAGTGGACGCCGGCGGTAGCCCCTCAACCTGGTTACCGCTGGGACCTCGTAGAGCTCCAGATCGCTTGCCAAGCAGCTGCAGAGCGGGACTGCTATTTTGACTCTGGCCGCTAGGGAGCTGGTCTCGGCGTCCTGATGCTTGTAGGCAAGTGTGATGACCAATTCTCGACGGCGTACGACTGTATATTCTGAAGGGGGACGAGGAGGAGGAGAAGGAGGAGGAAGAGGGGGTGGAGGAGGAGGTGGATGTAGAAGAGGAGGAGGAGGCGGAGGAGGAGGAGGAGGAGGAGGAGGAGGAGGAGAATGAGGAGGAGGGAAGGAGGAGGGAGAGGAGAGAATGAGAGGAGGAGGGAAAGGACGGAGAGGGAGGAAGGGAGGAGGGAAAAGAGGGAAGGAGGGAGGGAGGGTGGAGGGAGGAGGAGGAGGAGGGGGACGAGGAGGAGGAGGAGGAGGACGAGGAGGAGGAAGAGGAGGAGGAGGGGAATTGGATGGAGAAACGGGAGGAGCGTGAGAAGATTTGGGGGGACCTGGGCGGAGCCCCTTGGGGGCCGCGCCTGTCCCGGCGGCCCTCGGGGGCGGCCACCACCTGGCGGCCTCGGGGCGGCCACTTGGGATCTCGTTGTCGGAACCAATGGGGGGTGAGGAGGACGGGGAGAAGGAGATTGAGGAGGAGGAGGAGGAGGAGGAGGAGGAGGAGGAGGAGGAAGGGGAACGAAAGAGACCGGAGGAGGGAGGGGAAGGAGGAGGAGGAGGAGCTGGGACAGGGAGAGAGGGTGAGCAGGCAATGCCCCCCTGAGATCCAGGCGCTGCAATTGATTCACATCGGGCTTCTTCGCTTGGCTTCGGACTCGGACACGCCGCCGAAAGTGCTGGTTTGTAGGGATCCAGTCGTGATGTTTCGAGATGTCATCGACTTGAAAGCAGCAAGGCGAGTGCTTCTCCACGCTCAGCGTCCGGTGGCCGCCTGCGTATCCCAGGCCGCCGGAGAACGTTCGTGGACGGCGGGCTTCGGTGGTTCAAAGATGGGTTCCAGAGGGATGGGGACCTAAGGACTAGGTGCCTTCCTATCCTTGAGCCCCCATCCCTCAGGACCCATCTTTGAGTTATCGAGGGCTAGTCCGCTGGAAGAAATTGAGTCCTTAGTGGGTCTTGGAAGCGACAGGGCAGTGTTCTGACCGGCTCGGGTTCGAGGCCCGTGTTGTGCTTGGTTCCGTCGCCGTTCTCTCCAGGCCCGTTGTTTGTTCCCCGTTTCGGGAGGCCGTTCTCCTACAGTGGACACCCATGCCAAGAAACACCGTGCTTGCCTCCAGGGTGCCCTGGGTTCCTCAGGTATCGATCTTTGTGCTATGGAAAGCGTGACGCTCCAACATAAAAAATCAATGGACACCGGACACCCTGGGGCCTCAGGGTTGTGCTTGTGGAAGGTTTCTTGTGTTCGAGCTCCTATTGTGGTGTTCTTGCGTTCCAGACACGTCTACCCCAGCCCGCTCGACGCGGAACTCTTCCACGTCTGAGCGTTTTCCCCTCCTCTCCCCCCGCGCGGCCGCTCTTGCATTTCTCCACCCTTGCACGCCGGCCAATTCGCCTTTCGGTTGCCCCGAAATGCCACACGCTGGAGCGGACTGCCTCTGCCTCGCCGCCGGCGAAAAAAGTTTCAGACGCGGCTTCATTTTTGTTCGATGGGGGCACCCACCAAGACGCCCCTGCCGCTTCCGGGGCCCACCAAGAAGGGGCCATCCTTCCGGAAGAAAGCGGGCACGGCGAGGAGGCGCTCGGTGGCACTTGCGAGAGAGAGAGAGAGGGAGAGAGAACACGAAAGAAAACCACAAGAAGAAAGAGAGAGAGGGGGGGAGGCGAGCAGGAGGATCGCAGGCGATTTTTCTCCCCACACCCCAGACTTTTCGACGAAAAAGGAAGTCGTTCAGACAAGGAGGGGGGACCCTGGGATGCACCCCCAGGGGGGGGGGTAAGGCCTCTGAGAGGCACCCCTGCTTCTCATGAAGGCGCGGGCCCTCTACACATCTGTAGATGCCGGGCCAGTGCCCTCTGAGAGGCAGCCTCCCTCATGGAAGCCCTCCCCCCCCCCCCAAAGACCCCCATACCCCCCCTTGGGCGCGCTGCCAATGCTCCTCCGGATCTGCTCCTCCTCGCTCTCGCCCTCCCCGCGGGGCCCCTCCTCCCACGTGTCCCCACGATTCAGGAGGGAAAAAACACACACAGACACAATTCATCGTCGACCCCCAGGAAAATATGGGAAAATATGGGAAGTGGGGGGGAAGACAGAAACTCAGAATATATGGGAAAATATGGGGAATC
>CAUYUJ010021567.1:0-25000 GCA_963575745.1 Prorocentrum cordatum | reverse complement strand
GACCACCCGTCCGACCCTTTCCCGGGACGCGACAGGAAGGAGCTATTCATAAGAAAAAAGAAAGGCCGCGGAAGAGGAGGACGAGGGCGAGGAGGAAACAAGGCTCCTATCACATTTGTACAGTAGCGGAGCCCGTGGTTCACCCTACGGGCCCCTGCGGCGGCCACTGCAGCGATCCTAACGAACCCTCGGGCAACAACGACCCGGACACGGCGTACCGTTATTGTCGGGGGCGGCCAAGATGGGTGTGATGATTAGGGGGGTGGGTGTCATGGCGGGGGCCATGATATCTCCCCAGATGTCATGGAGCCTATTATCTTTCAATGCGTCCCTGGCCCGTCCCCCTGGGCTGCGCACGTGCCGCCAGCCACGATTCGTGCCCCACCCCTGTTGGACGCACCCATCTTTGGACGCTCCCGATGTTTGACATGCGCGAAGCCTTGTACAAGTTATTTGCGTACCAGAACGCATAAATATGCAGCGCAGGTCAGGTACGTCAGCACGGCGCTCAAAACGATCTGCGAGGGCATGAAGTTGATTTTGGGCCGCTGTTCCACACAGGGCACCATGACGGTTGGCAACGATGATGATTCCACATTGCTACATATGAACCATATGTCGAAGCTCTCCTCCTTTTGCGAGGAAAGTTCAACAATCTGAAAGAACACGTGAGGGACATATTTCTTCTTCAGAAGAGAGTGTCGGAACAGGTTGTCCAGATTGCTCAGGCAATACGGTTTGCAGGAAACGCCAGAGACTGTGGAAGCGGAGCCAAGACCGCGAGCGAGCACAAGGCTGTTCAGTAGTTACAAGCGTTCTCAAGTAACAGGGCCCGGCTCATATAATGGAGCGAGAAGGTGCTGCATGCTGTCGCCCGAGTGAAGCACGGATATCCGATAAGCATGTGAGCAAGAAACCCGACACCATGGAAGGGGGCGCTACCCGATGACGAATATGATGATATGATCACAAATCACGGCCGGAAGGTCAACGTTGAGCGAATACAACAAGTCGGGGGTGGGCAGAAGCCCCAACAGTGACACGTCGATCAGTGAATCGTCCGTTTTCGGTTCTCGAGAGGGCGCCGCGGCCGTTGTTTTCCAGGCTTGCGCCCGCCAGGTTTGGGCCTCAGATCGCTTTCTCTAAACCAAGTTTTACTAAAGGGGAGTCTGTCCATCCCCGAACAAGGCATCGTAAACCAAGCAACAAGACTACGGTCCAAACAGATATTCCGAGCCAGGAGCAAGGAGATAATGCAATCATTTTTTTGTGTTAGACGAAGATGGTTACGCCAAGCTTCACCTGGATCTTGATTGTTCGAGCGATCGGTTAGACGGTACGGCGCCTCGCAGACAGCTGAAGGGTCTACGCGGGGACGATGGCCTGATGGCACGCCAGAAGATAAACAAATGGCATTCGGCCGTTTACGGGGTCACGTTGACACGCGGGATGAACCTGGCGACGGGCTACAATGGGGGCCCCGCGATGGTGCGATCCAACTGGAGCAATGGAGTGTGTTGGTGGAGTCCTTGGACAAGTGTGGGCCCGCATGCATGTTACCGTGGCAAACGAGGGGTGCCGCGCTGAGGCGCCTCGTGACTGGGCCCGGCGATTGGCGCGGCGATTGGCAGCGAGTTTGCCTTAAGACGCCAGAGTCGTTAAACCTTGCCGTCCACCGCAAAGTCATCGTGAAATGAGGAATGAAAGATGGGGCGCTGATGCGAAAAAGTCAGATCCCATGGGGATCGGCCAAGTCAGCGATGAAGTCTTTGGCGAGTGGGGCGCGGGCGCATGCGTTTCTGCCTGCTACGACGCAGGCGGCAATCTGTGTTCTAAGAGCGGGGAAGGCGCGAGCGGAGATGGCGAAGCGATTGCTGCGGGTGCGTGAAACGGCAGGTGTAAACAAAGGCCCCGCGGTTACATGTCCGGGCAACACGGGCGCAGTGCCAGAGACTGCGCCGCCAGAGGAATAGCCGAAGGAAAAGGTGATGGCTGAGGGGGGAAACAATGCGCCGCAGGTTGCCAACGGGCGCAGGAAGGAAGATGCATGGGGGGCACGCCAAGGGCCACCCGTGGGCTCACGTCAGAGGAGGTCACAGAGGCGACCCTGCAGGAGGTTACCACGGGGGCCGACCCTCAGGACGGGCCGGGGGAGGCAATGAGAGGACGCGCGCCAATCAATGAAAGGCCTGTAACAGATGCGCCGAAAAAAGGGTCGCATCGCAGCCCGTCGCCCCAAAAACGCCAGCGAGGTCGCCCCGGGCCATGGGGGCCGGCGGCCCAGGGGGCCCGCGCAGATGCGTGGGCGACCGCTGTCTGGACCGAAGTGCAGCAGTGTCGCCGAGCGAGCGCGGCGCTATTTGCGGCCGCGACGCCAATTTAGTCAAACGAGTATCGGGATGGCTTGCGCAGGAGATCGTGCACAACGAGGGCGCGCGGACCTGCGGCGCGTGGGCGTGGGAGGGCACGACAAGGAAGTTCAATGCGCATTTGTGCGGGGTGAGCAGAACGGCGTGGATGCGACTGCGGTTGCCGCAGATTCGGGAGCCAACGTCGCGGTCGGCTCCCCCCTCGTGGGAACCCATTGCCCCGTCGAACTTATTGAGGTTTCCAAGACAAGCGCTACAGTGCAGCCAATGGGTCGGTCATCATCATTCATGGAATGCGGCTAGCATTGCGGGGGATGCGACGAACGTTCCATCGTGCGGATGCCCATCCAATTGGCTGACGCTAAAGCGATGTCCGGGCTTGCTTGTAAAATAGCTGAAACAGGGAAACGCGCAGTGTCAGATCAGGCCAAGAGAGCGATGGGCGATCCCGCAGCTACCTCGAACGCGCGGCAGCTGGGCAAGAGACAACCGTCCACGGGACGGCGAGAAAGGTGGAGGAAGTCAGCGCGGCAAGAGTTTGACATTTTCGCGGGCGGGGAACTCCTGGTGGGCCACGTTGATTGAGCCCAGCTAATTCCGCAAGTCCCCGTCCACATCCGTCGGCGCGAATCTGGGGGGCGACCGAGAGGGCGATTTCGGGGGCAGCGAGATGCGCGACATTGAGGACATGTCCGCGCCGGATCCGCCCGGCGCGTTCAAAGAAATATCTTTCGATTTGAGGTTGGACAAATAACGGGTCGAGTAGCGCGGCAAGACGCCCCAAACCTGCCGAAGTCGGTGCCCCCGTTTCGCTAGAAGGATGGGGGGGGAGCAGCGCGCGCCATCGGAGGACGGGGCTGCGGAGGCAGGGCGCGCCCTCGATCTCAACCGACTACATGTGGCAGCGCGGTCGACGAGGAGACGGGGCAGGCGGGGTGGCGAGGGGGCCGGTTTGTTGTCACGCGCTGCCCGCGCGTCAATTTCACGTGGGAGAGTTTTGTCCGGGTCAGGAGTCGGCGCTTCCTCGGCCATAGTAGTGGGCGACGTGATTTAAGCCGCTGGATTTGCCGGGCTAGCCCACGGAAGCGATTGGGGGTCGCCCATGACCGCGCTGCAGGAGGACGTCGAGTCTTCGCGCGACCATGGCCCAGGGGCAGCGCATCGCCTTGTCGCAACAGATTGCCCAGCCAACGGCGAAGTCGGAAGGGCCGCGATTGCCGGGCCCAGACAAATCCAAACGTGGATAGGGGCATGCGTTCGGATATTATGTGGGTGCACTTTGAAGAGAGGCGCGCGTTCGCGCCGCGGTCAGCTGCTCGCGCGCCCCCCCTCGGCCGCAACTTCGCCGTCGACGCCGGCGGACAGATGGCCCGCGACGCGGGCCGAGGGCACCTTTCGACAGGACATCATCTTACTCTGGAAAACGTCGCGCAAGTGAAGACTTCCCTCAGAAGGGGGGCCGCGGCGCCGCAGATGGGGGGCGGGGTATTTTCGGGAGTGAATGATTCAAGCCTCCTGCTTATCACAGGCGCTGGCGGCGGGGCTGCGCGCCCCCGCGAACGCAGGCGCGAGGGGGGGGCGGGGGCGAGGTGGGATCTGGAACGGTTTGCCAACGTGAGGGGCGCTACATTAGTAACCTGGCTCCAACGCACTTGTAGCGGTTGGTATTCCCAGGGTGGCATTGCCCGCGGCAGCGCCGACTGAGGACGCGACGGTCGACGCCAGACCGTCGGTCGGTCGACGCCGGGCCGTTGATGCGCAGATGCGCGCGGCCAGGGGGCCTGCGACAGGGCGCCATGGTTGCAGAGCTATAGTTGGAGGAGGCCCCACGCGTGGACCATGTGGCCCAGAATGCCGCGGAAAGGGTTACCGAGTGGCTCAAATGACAGATCAACCCGATCATCTTGCAGTGGCGAGCGGCAGCCCAGATGATAATCGGGCCCGACAGCGCCAGGCGGGGCATGGATGGGGGGTCTTCGCTGCCGGACAATTGGGAAATTTCAGACGGGTTTGCAGGTCGACGACGCCGTGGTCCCAGAACCAAGATGCGCGCCCATTTCGTCGCAGGGGTGACAGCCCCCGGGCGACTAGCTTCCAGGCGGCTAACCAATGACAGACGAGCACGTGCATTCGGTTAAGGAAGTTGCGAAATTGGGGACCTGACCGATGACTGAATTCTGACGGTGAGAGAGGGCTTGCGGGGTCTTTGGGCGGGGTGGGCTGCGTTCGCGCCATCCAGGGCAGCGGCGGCGACGCTCGACCAGCCGGCGCAATTCCACCGAGGCCAGCGGCGACGAAATCTCGGTCGGAGGAACCCAAGGGCGACGATAGGGCCAGAGAAACCAGGGAGGAATATGATGATGAGAAGGTTCTGCGCGATGGCACTGATATCTAGATCAGGAAGGGGCCGGCCGACGACGAGAACACGGGTTGCACCCGCGCGCTCAGACGGATGTTTTGATTATATGGACGCGGATGGAGCGGCCATCCAGTGCTGATTGGAAAGCCATTGAACAGGCCAGTGACACGCGGGGGGCAGCGCAGTTACGCGGCGGGCGCCAGCGCAGTGTGCAGCGACATGTGCCCGAGTCCTGCTGGCCAGTCCGGATTGCCGGCGCGGTGGAGGAAATGGGGCTCGTGCAACTGTTGGCCATGGACGTATCTGCGCGCGAAGAGCACGGTGTCGCCTGGGATCTTGACTGCGATGCAATGCGAACGAACGCGGGGAACTATCATGGGCGAGGCAGCCATTTCGTTCGTCGCAAGTCCAACGCGCGCAGTCATCATATGAGCACAACCGCTTGAAGCGCCTGGGCCCAGAAAAGATGTGGGACATGATGGATGATTGTCGGGTCAAGCATCTCGCGTTCGCGCTGGGGCCGCGTGACGCACAGAGAAACAAGCTGGCCATGTGTTCTCCTGGCTCACCCTGCGGGCGCCCCGAGCAGGATTGCATCGCCAGCGCGGGGAATGATCGATGCGCGACAGCGTGCAAACATGCGATGGGGACGCGCGCTGCCATGACTTCGCGGGCGGCGAATGTCACGGGGGGCGCTCGAAGATAAACCCGCGCGTTTCACAGCAAACCGCCCCTTGATTTGGAGGGCCCCCCAGTGCGACGCGTCAGGGTCAACGCCGACGTCGCGAGTTACACCGGGGAGGCAGAGCGAGGATATCACAGGGCTTTGTGGGCTGTTTCTGTCGAGCTTGGCAGGATGCCGGCCGATGACCGATCTGGGCGCCCCCTCAGAGCCTGCGATCCCTAGGTCAATGATTGTGAATCAGACGAATGGGGGAAGCTGTAGAGATCGGCTGCGATCCGAGCGAGTGGTGAGAAGGGCCTGCGTTGACCTGGACCGAAAACAGTACATCCTGACATTTGAGGACCAACGTGGAGCGCGTGCCTGCGCGGAGTCGCTCAGGTCTCGCACACTGGCCACGCACTCGATGACTGGGAGGTTAGCGAGATCTAAAGAGAGGAGCAGAGGAGACAACTCAGAGGAGGTGCGCGCAACATCGCCGATTCAAGTTTCGAATCGAGCTACCCAGGACAACCAGCCCCACCAGTGAATCTGCGTAGCGCGCCAAAGCCAGGGGTGGTTTCAAGTTCCAGCGGCGCGCGGGGCAGGCGGGGGCGTTGCTGAGTTGCTGCCAGTCACCAGATGTGACATGTTTCTACTCCACCGCGGACATGGGGATGTTTGGCGTGGGATGACGTGCCGGGAAGAGGGCATGATCCAGAAATCTGGACGGTTGGCGTACCCCCACCACCCCAGCCAGAAACGATGCTCATGATAACTGACGGGGGGAGAGAGGAAGAGGCACGCATAGTCAAACAGCGAGGGAGGCTTGGGAGGTTCCGTGGCCATTTCGAGCCGTCTTGGAGCGATCCTGGGGCCCTTTGGGGCATCTTGGGGGCCATCTTGAGCCAGCTTGAGCTATATCTGAGCTATCTTGGAGGTCATCTTGGGCTCTCTGTTGCCGTTCGGGGGTTTCTTGGGGGTCGTTTGGGTTTTTTGGGGGCGTTTTGTGGGCCCTCTTGTGGCTTTCTTGGGAACCCTGTAGGCCCTCTGGGAGCAATCTTGGCGGCCATCGATCGAAAGAGGGGGGCGTTTTTTTCCGTCCGCCCCGCGGGGGCCACAATCCTTGTGAGCGGTGGCAAAAAAATGGTCCTCCCAGGGGCCGGCGAAAAAACGGTGTAACTTGTCGCGGCCTTTCCCACCTCAGGGAGGGGAGGGGGAGGGTTCTCCACCCCGAATGGAAGAGGGGCTGTGGAAGAGGAAAGAGACCTCATACCACCTGCCGCCCAAGGAGCTGGCGGGATTCAGGTTTCAGGCTCGGGAAGAGGACGTGGCGCAATGTAGGAGACGTGCGTTTTTCTCGAAAGCCTGGGGGGAGGAATGCCGGGCGATCATTGGCAAGGCCCCCATTGGTACCAGGTGGATCGGTATCAACAAAGGGGGCGAGGCCGATTCTGCGTGCCGATCCCAGCTGGTGGCCCAGACTTTCAAATACAACTCCAAAGAGAGAAACAGCTTTGCAACCATCCCTCCATTGGAAGCCCCCGAACAGGTATTTGTATGCTTGTTACCGAAGGGATATGGCCAATTCGCGAGGAGCGCTGGAAGGGTCACAGCTAGCGCATGAGAACCTTAAACGGCCATACTTCGTTCGGCGAGGCCACGCGTAACAGCTCCATAAGCCAACGTACGGCGCCTGGGTTGCAGCCTGCAGTTGGGAAGATTGTTGCATGCATTTTTCACGTGGTGTTGGTTCTGACAAGGGGGAAGCATCACAATGCATTTTTACCCCAACCATCTTGTGATGTTGGGTCCTCGTTTTGACGAGACGGTCACCGCGCTTCCTCCCGCCTCCTTCCTCCTTCCTCCTCACCTTCCTCCTCCCTGCGTTTCACCCACCCAGTACAGCGCTTCGTGGCCCCATAGGGAGCTGCACCGGAGGCCCCAGTGCTACCGCCCGCATGCGTCCCCCCCACTCAGCACAGCGCTCCGTGGCCCCATGGGGAGATTCACCGAAGCTCCCAATGACACCGCCCGCATGCGCCCCCCCCCCACCTCCACCCAGTACAGCGTTTCATGGCCTCATAGGGAGCCCCACCGAAGGTCCCAGTGCTGCCGCCAGCATGCGCCCCTCCCACCCAGTACAGCGCTTCGTGGCCCCATGGGGAGATCCACCGAAGGCCCAAATGCTACCGCCCGCATGCGTCCCCCCACCCAGCACAGTGCTCCGTGGCCCCAGGGGGAGCTCAATCCACCGAGCGTCCCAGTTGTACCGCCCGCGTGCGTTCCCCCCACCCAGCGCAGTGCTTCGTGGCCCCATAGGGAACTCCACCGACGACCCCAGTGTCACCGCCGGCATGCGTCCCCACCACCCAGTACAGCGCTTCGTGGGGGAGCTCCACCGAAAGAACCAGCGCTGCTGCCCGCATGCGGCTCCCCCATTCAGTGCAGCGCTTCGTGGCCCCGTAGGGAGCTCCACCGAAGGTCCCTCTGCTTCCACCCGCATGCGTCCCCCCCACCCAGTACAGCGCTTCGTGGCCTCATAGGGAGCTCCACCGACAGCCCCAGTGCTACCGCCTGCATGCGCTCCTCCTACCCCGTGGCCGCGTAGGGAGCTCCTCCGAGGCCGCGTAGGGAGCTCCTCCGAAGGTCCCAGTGCGTCGCCCCCCCCCCAATACAGCGCTTCATGGCCCCATAAAAGGGCTCCACCGAAGGTCCCAGCGCTACTGCGCGCATGCGGCCCCCCTGCCCAGCACAGCGCTCCGTGGCCCCATAGGGAGCTCCACCGAAGCTCCCAATGCCACCGCCCGCATGCGTTCCCCCCACCCAGCACAGCGCTGCATGGCCCCAGAGGGAGCTCCACCGAAGGCCCCAGTGCTACCGCCCGCATGCGGCCCCCACCCATTGCAGCGCTTCGTGGCCCCATACGGAGCTCCACCGACGGCCCCAGTGCTACCGCCCGCACGCGTTCCCTCCCACCCAGCACAGTACTCCGTGGCCCCAACGGGAGTTCCACCGAATAAGATATCCACAATTGCGGTACTGACAACTGCATATGGTTGGGTTTTTGGCCAGGATATATATATATATATATATAGGTGTGTGTAAATGCAAGATGGTCCGGCGGACAGCAGTTTGGGGCGGTGTTGCTTCACTTGGCATTGACATTGACAATGCTTGGCTTAAAACATCGCATGACATTCGATGTTACACATCTGGGAAAGCTCGGACCTTGGCCGCGCGATTCGAGGCCGCTTAAATTCCCGATTGAATTGTGGAGTTGAACAGGTCAGCCTTGCGGTATGAGGCTGGCCAAAGGCATGACGAGATAGTCGTTGAAGAGTTGGGCTTGCAGCAGTACAGAGGACGAAGGTGGATGCCGGGCGGAAAGTAGACCTGGCCAGAAGATGATGAAGGACCACTACTTAGCTTTAACGCTACGACATCTCAAACCTCATGTGCATAGGGCATGTCTCTCTTCGCGGAACCGATCGTATACACTGTTGTCAGTTTGCGCTTTGTGCGTCAGCCCCGACCCGGGGAGCTTAGGACATGGGTCACGTACCTCAAGAGTCGTGACAGGCGTGGGCGCTAGCATCTTTAGCAAGGATTAGATTAGATTAGAACCCATTGGAGGCGGCCCCGTCACTCCCACGAGCCCAAACGCGTCTAGGATCGGGCTAAACCCGAGCTTAAGTATGCGATGTGCGACCACGCATCTCGCGGCACATTACTACGTTCAGTAGTTACCGCGATGCCCCCGCGAGAAGTCGAAGCACGGCTGACTGGTCAGCCTGGCTAAAGCGCTCAGAAAACCTAGAGCCCTGTCGGGCTCCACCTTGGTCCCTAGACGCGCCTCCAGAAACAGCGCGCGCTCCAGGGTCCGTAGGGGGCCTCCGAGGCCGCACGGGTCTTGGGGTCTCGACAGGGCGTGGCGGTACCACCTGGAGCCGAGGTGCGGGGGTGGGGCAGGTGAGAGGAGGCTCGTCAGGCCGAGAGGAAGGGGTGGGAGTCTCCAGAGTCCTACTGGCAGCCTGTCGGGCACAGGGGTGGAGAGTCGGAGGAATTTGCGAGGAGGGGGGAGGGGTCACCTGGGCCTCACGTGCAGCCTCACAAAGCCTTCTCACCACGGCATCCTGTCGTCGTCGTTTCTCCTCTGGCCCCTCGCGCCGTGGTCCCGCGTCTGGTGACTGTGTTCGGCCTAGTCTATCATGCCTCCTTCGATCTCGTGCAGGCCCGTGTGGATCAGCCTCTCTAAGTGGCCCATCGGGGCCATCCCCTGTTTGTAGTCTGCCCCTGCCTGGGCTAGGGCCTCCAGCACGGGGGTCAGGTTCACTCGGCTCCCGAACGACAACACCAGCTTCACCTTGCCCTCCTCGTAGCAGTCTGAGAGCTTCGCCATCGGCACTACTTCGCCCATCTCGTGAACAGTCAGCTTCGCTAGCTCTTCTTTCAGAGTGCTGAGTTGTTGCTGGTTCGCGCGGCCCACCGCGCTTCCCTCTGCCAGCAGTCCCTCGAACACTCCCGCGAAGCATGCCACTGAGATCGTACCCATCTGCTTGATCTTCACTTGGTCCTGCTCCTTGTCGTTGCCTGCACGGATCTCCTCGGCGGCGCGAATCCACGCTCGTACTCGTCCCCGCGCCTTGACCGCTGGCTGCAGCCCTGACGACATGAGGAACGTCTTCAGCTCGATCGACTCGATCTGCCTCTGGCGGTGCGCCAGGTTCAGCAACAAACGCATCATCACGGGAAAGAACTTCTGCATGGTCGACACCTCTATCTCGTCTCCGTCGAGCTCGCTGAGGTCCACCAGCTTCGTGTCCTTCCTCTTCGCCTTCTCGTTGCCGCCGCCCTTGCCAGTAGCGTTGGCCGCCTTGGCGGTCTGGGGGCCGCTCTTGCGCCCTCCCTTGGCTGTCTTCCTCGGCCGTCCTTCGGCGTCGCCCTCGGCTATCTCGGGCAGCCCCTGCATCCACGACATGCGGCCGAGGTTGAGGAAGATGAGTAGTGCGAATGTGGTGCTGCAGGGCTTGGAGATCATCGAAATCTTGGCCACATTCTGTTTCTGGGCACTCAAACAGCAGCGGAGCGATGACAGCATGATTGAACACCGAGAAGTCAGCGATGCATCGTCCATGTCTATAAGCAGCAGCGATGTGGTTGATAGCAGTGCGGCGACAAGCGAACGATGACAAACACGAAGGACACTGGTTCGTCACTGTCAATCTCGTGACGAAGTTCAGTTTTCCGTGCTCCCCTCCGCCTGCGTGTGCCTGATGCGCACGAAGCGCCGCCATTGTGCGAAACCTACGGTTGCATTCCAGACCTTCCTCGTCGACCAGCGAACACAGAAAACCGCCCTCGAAGCACTCTTGATCCTCGTACGGCCTCGTGGGAGTAATTGTGGGGCGCTCAAGCCAGACCTTGCGGAGCTTCGCTGCATCGAACTTGAGAAACTGCTGTTTCAGTTCTGCGTCCAGGGAAACCTTCATGTGATCGTCCCCCACCGTCTCCAGGAAATCCAGGCCCCCTTGGAGTTTCCCAAGAAGAAACAGGTCGTTCTTGTACAACAGGGCCCAGGGGTTCGCGCGATCCTTTGGGGTGATGGGCGGGGCACACGGTGGCGCCCACGCAAAAGTCTGGATCTCTGGGTTCTCGAACGTGATTTTCCCGAAAACAGCAGCGAGCTCCTGATCATGCCGTTGGGGATTACGGACGAGAGCTTGAAAGTGGCGGAGCCGTCGGATACCAAGTTCCACGCTGGGGGGGACTATCGCGATGCGCTTCCACACGGCTTCCGCACACACCGTCGTCACCTTCCACCGGGCCTCCGCAGCTTCGCCTCCCTCCTCCACCTCACCCCCGTTCAGCCTGCGATTGACCGCTACCCCATTGCACAGCGCAGCAGCATAGCGCGTAGCCACCGAGTCAAGACGCCTGACCTACTCCTCTGTCAAAACCCGAGCTTCAAGTCCCGCCAGCGCCGCTCCTATAAGACGAGCCCGAAACACCAGACGCCTCCGATTAAAATTCTGACAGGTCTTCCAGAACTTCCCCATTCCTCGCCATCCCACTCGGATCGCCGCGCATCTAGCTCGGATCTCCTCGTCGTTCCTCCCCGAAGACTGCGTGTGAGCTCCCAAGAACACCGAGGTCGCCTGGACCTCCCCCGAGATGGCGACCTCGTGGTAGTGCAGGGCCCTTGCAGACCTCTGAGCCCCTCGTCCCACGAAACATGGACTAACAGTTTTTTTCTCACGGCTCTGGGCGAGGCCAACTCGTCCCAGTGCAGCATCAAGGTACTGATCTGAAACTTCCACCCGACGAGCTGCACTGCGCGCGTCTGGGGCAATATGAGTACATGTGAGGTCATCAGCATACTTCCTCACTCCCAGATCGCACACTTCCTGAGTGACTGCGCACCCTGCTATCAGCTCGTGGACCGACGTCGTAGGAAAGAGACCCCTCCTCCACTCAGCCGTCGGCGTCTCAAAAGCCAGCCTAAACTTCGTGGCCGCGTCTGCGTCACCCATGAAACAACCCACTCGGTTCTGAAATACACCCGTGCCATCACAAGCGTCGACCACGCACGCTGTGTTCCGATGTCGTGTTACCATAATCTCCACATCCTCAGGCTGGCACAGCTGCTGGACCGTGTCGTCGAGGTGGTGGTGCGCGACGCTGGCGAAGGCGTTCGTCATGTCGTGCTTGGTCGTGATGTGGCTCAGGCCTGCTGCACTGAGTCGCCATTGTAACACATTGCCCACGGTCAACGCACCCACTCGTGACCGCCCTCTCACATAGCCATGATCCTCAGGTGGTGGAGTCAGTCCAGTCCTAGGCTGCCTCGCCCCCACCCATGCCTTGCCGAAATTGCAGAGCCCGTGTAGTAGACGTGTCCCCCTCGTCCGTGGTTTGTGATTCAGCTTGCTTACCTGATACGTCTGCGAGAGGTTCCACCAGGCGTTGAGTCGATTGTGTTGTCGTACTCCCGCTAGCTGTGCCAGAAGACACTCTTGTAGGTAAGCACCCGCCACAGCTGGTTGGTCATTGGTGGTGCGTCGTGGCGCGCGGCAGGTGAGAAGAGTACTCCAAACCTCCATCGGTAGTGACCACGGTGGTGCTGCACGTCGGCGTCGTCCTTGGTATAACTTCGCAATTACTCCATCCAGGTCACGGTTGGCCTGCTCCCAGTGCTCCATTTCGGGGTAGAATGGATAGTCGTGGGCGGACGCTGCACCAATAAACTCCTCCGTCGTAGTGGCAGTGGCCTCCATCCCACCCTCCCGTCCACTCAGTGCTAAGTCCCCCGTCCACGTTTGTAGGTCAGGCCTGGCATCAGGTAGTATGTAATGATTCCGCTTCCGTGGCCCCAATCCATTGCCCGCCATCTGAAAACTGATCCTCAGGGCCAGATCCTCTCGATTACCTCGTAGTGCCTCCCCCAGTTCGCGATTCAGCTCGTTCTGTCGTTCCCTCTTGATGGTCATCCTTGCTTGCTTGCATCGTCGCGTGCACTGTCGCAGTCGTCGGATGCTGTCCAGGTCGCCGTCGAGTTTGTCACGTGCTCTGGTACGAGCCCTCAGCGCAGCCTCTCTTTCTCTCGCCATCTCTACGTACCACTGCGGCCGATGTCGACGTGCCGTGCTGTGCCGAGCTTGGGCAACCGTGCGGATCGTCGTCACCACCTTCTCCCAGGCCGTCTCGAGCGTGTGAGCGCGCATCCAGGCGTCCACCTCCAGGTACCCGTCCTCGTGTAATTGCTTCGCCAGTGCCCCCTCCACCTCCTCTCGGAACTGTAGTGCCTCTTCCTTGTCATTCATCGCACGTCCCAGTGAGAGGTAGTCCCAGTGTACGCCGTGGTTGGCAGGCGCACTGTACGTGAGTTCATAGTCCAGCTCCGCAACAATAATCATGTGATCCAGCACCGCCACACTAGGTATCGCACGTACCCGTCTAGTGAGGCAGTACGCGACAGCACAGCTCTTCACACGGCACATCCAAGGGGCGGAGATCACCATATGATCTATATGGCTGCAGCTGCGGTGGCCGTAATATGTCGGGCCACAGGGATACCAGCTCGTAATCGCCGCCAGGTTGTTCTGCTCCATCCAGTCTCGGTAGTGAGTGTCAGCTTGATGCTCTATGATGCGTCCGTGTGGCCCCAAACTCTCACTGTCCACTGCTTGCTGTATGCCGTCGACACTCCGTATACCCAAGCCATCATTGAGATCCGTCGCCGCAATCATCGTGGATCGGTTGGGGGTCCCCGCAGCAATCTGTTGTAACTGTTCAACCAGCGTCCTGACCGTCGCCTCATACCTTGGAATGCTCTTGGCGTCTGTGCACCTCGGGGGGAAATAGCTGACCACAAAGGTGAAGTCGTGCTGGCTTGATCTCACTCGTACGGCGCCCAGTCGTCCTTGCAGCCCCTGGGGGACTGCCCAGAAGTGCACCAGCTGTGCCCTTCGAAATCGTCTCCGATTCAACCATATCTCCATTCCACAAGATTTGTTGACCATCGCTCCTCGTGGGCCCTGCCATCCAAACTTGATCATAATGAACTGTTATTGGAGGGACACGTCGTGGTACGTAGGTGCATCTCGCTGCTTCTTCACCTTTGTGCCAGCAAGCAGCACCACATCCGCGAATCGTAGCTGTTGTGCCACCTCGAGTCTCCTGTCATAGTCGCTCAGAGAGAGAGGGTTCCATTGCGCAATCTTCATGCGGGTGGTCGCACATCGCAGCACCGATGTGAGGCAGAAAATTTGGGCTGCGGAACTGGCCCTCATGCCCTGGGACCTCGGGCCAGGGCTCTTTAGCAAGGATGCCCTAGAGTATGAATTGCGTGGGCCAAAATTGATTGTGCCGGTTGCAGGACATCGTGTAAATCGGCTACTGGAGGCATTGTTGTGCGGGGGTCTCATCTCATCTAACCACGGAGTTTGATTCAGGACGTGATGGCAGATTTTCTTGGTGTATTGAAGCATCCATGACTAGTTCATGGTACTTCAGTGGCATTAGGACTGCAGGTGTCCACCAAGGATCTAAAAGTTGATTGTGGCATATCGTTAAAGAGGAGTCCCAGCGCAACCGTTGCCATTGCGAACAGGCGCCTTTGGGGAAATACAAGGTATGTCGAAGTCTGCCAGTTTCGTTGAATGTCAACGCGACCTGCGTCGACACTCATGAGCATCTTGCTGATGCTCGAACTATGCCAATGAGCAGCGAGTGCGTGAATTCCTATCAGTGGTTCCAGTGAATCCTTGCGGATGCGTGGCTCCAGTTGTTTTCATCAGTGGCAGGCACGAGCTACCGCCCGCCACGGAGTGTTAGTCAAGTTTTCCATCTCTGAAAGAGCGTGTTCTACCGCTGCTGGCGGAAAACCGGGTGGGGTCACTACCGGTTCGAACCCCTCCCCCCCCCCCCCCTCCGGAAAACCGGGGGGGGGTCACTACCGGTTCGAACCCCCCCCCCCTCCTCGAAAACCGAGGGGGGGTGCGGACAGTGGTGGGGACGGTGGTGGTGGGGACAGTGGTGAGGGGACAGCGGGACAGTGGTGGGGACAGTGGGACAGTGGTGGGGACTGTAGTGGTGGGGACAGTGGTGAGGACAATGGTGGGAACAGTGGGGACAGTGGACAGTGGTGGGGACGGTGGTGGTGGGGACAGTGGTGTGGGGACAGTGGGAATGAGGTGGAAACAGTGGGACAGTGGAGGGTACAGTGGTGGTGGGGACAGTGGTGAAGGCGGTGGCGAGGACGGCGGTGGGACAATGGGACAGAGGTACAGTGGGGACAGTGGTGGGGACAGTCGGGACAGTGGTGGGAACAGTGGGACAGCTCAGTGGGACAGTGGGGGGTTCGAACCGATAGTGACCCCCCCTCCGGTTTTCGAGGGGGGGGGGTTCGAACCGGTAGTGACCCCACCCGGTTTTCCGCCAGCAGCGGTAGAACACGCTCTTTCAGAGATGGAAAACTTGACTAACACTCCGTGGCGGGCGGTAGCTCGTGCCTGCCACTGATGAAAACAACTGGAGCCACGCATCCGCAAGGATTCACTGGAACCACTGATAGGAATTCACGCACTCGCTGCTCATTGGCATAGTTCGAGCATCAGTAAGATGCTCATGAGTGTCGACGCAGGTCGCGTTGACATTCAACGAAGCTGGCAGACTTCGACATACCTTGTATTTCCCAAAAGGCGCCTGTTCGCAATGGCAACGGTTGCGCTGGGACTCCTCTTTAACGATATGCCACAATCAACTTTTAAATCCTTGGTGGAGGGGGGAGGGGTCAGGGGAGGGGGGGGGGGAGGTTTGCCGGGGAAGGGAGGAGGGGGGGGGTCCAGCAGGGGGGGGGGATTTTCGGAGAGGGGGAGGGGGGACCCTCGGGTTCCAGAGGAAGAGGGGGGCAATGTTCCACAGTGAAGCGGCGGTGGATCACGCTCCTTCCCATCTCTATATATCGATACATTTGTATGTATGTAGTGGTTGCTCTCCCGCGCCGCTCTGTCGAGGACTTGAGTTCAGGATCAGATGAGTCCCGCGTGTTCCTCGACGCGCTCACACTACATATTAGTTTAATTACTATGTATGACTTGGTGCTTTATGGCATTGAACAGTAGTGTCTCGCATGCGAGGAAGCCCATACACGTTCACGCCTAAATCATATTTGCCTTCCGCTTGCATCAGTTATGATGTCACTTAGTTTGCTCAGTCGCATTTGCTATTTACATGTCGCCTGTTTGTTTTTACATTCGTTTTATCAGCCGAAAAGGGGGCTACTCGATCATAGCGTTTCGACTGGGTGGTCAAGTGGTATCAGTGCGTTGCAGTTTCACATTTGTCATGATTGAGCATCAAATTCTGGTTCGCGCGTACTGCGGTCGTCTGGATCAATTCGTAGTTTGCCTTCTCGAACAAGAGAGCCCCCAAAAAGGGCTAAAAGGCGGAGGACGCTCCACCGCTCGCTTGTCCCTCCCCGCTGCCCCGCTCCCCTCTGCCGGCCGCGGCGCGCGGCGCGGAGGCGGGCGGCGCCCGGCAGGATGCGGAGGCGGCCGCCGAGCCCGGGAAGGCCGCCGCCCGGGGCATCGGGCCATGGTCGGCCCTTGGAAGCCGGTTGCGCGTGCGACTCGCTCTTTGGTGCGGGCTCGCGCTTTGGAAGATTCTGAGCAGCGTCGCATCGCCGGACATCAGGCGGGGGGGAGGCGGAGGCAGGGGGGGAGGAGCAGAGGGGGCGAGGAGAGGGAGAAGGGGGAGGAGGGGGAGGCAGAGGTGGAGGAGCAGGGGGGCGAGGAGAGGGACGAGGGGGTGGAGGAAAAGGAGGAGGTGGAGGAGGGAGGAGGAGAGGAGGAGGAGGAGGAGGAGGGAGGAGGAGGAGGAGAGGAGGAGGAGGAGGAGGAGGAGGAAGAGGAAAGGAGGAGGAGGAGGAGGAGGAGGAGGAGGAAGAGGAGGAGGAGTAGGAGCAGGATGAAAAGGTGGAGGAGCAGATGGAGGAGGATTGGGAGCAGGAAGCGCATCACCACCACCACCACCACCAACAGCACCACCTGGAGGAATTTATGATTAGGTGGTATGCGCGATGCGGGTGTGCACAATGTACCCTTGGAGATGTCCACGATCTCCCGCGGACGGGTAAGAGTGACCTCTGGTGTCGGCTCACAGGGACCAGCCACGCCCCTGTTTTTTAAGAGACGCGGGCCTTCTCCACATCGGGACGGTCGAAATGGGCACAGACATCATGTGCGCAAGGACTGACAAGGTTTGCTGCTCATTTCGAGCAGGATTCGCTGTCGGTGTCGCCGCGGACGCTGTCAGAAGGTCGCCTGCCCAACAGCGGCGTGTGGCAACAGTTGGTGCGTGCTCAGAGGGACCAGCCACGCGATTAGGTGGGTAGGGTGAGGGGCGGAGGACTCTGAGAAGCACCCCTGCTTCCTTTCAGGCGCGGGCCTTGTCTGTAGGTGTAGGAAGGGCGCCTTCTGAGAAGCAGCCTCCTTCTAAGAAGCCTTTTTCCCTCCCCCTACCTCCTTTCTGCGCGCCGCCAATTTTGGTGCAGGCTGACAGCGGCCTCGAGTGCCCCCCCCAGGCACTGGCATTCGCGTTTAGATATGCCCCCTCCCCCCGCCCGACGAATTGGAGCCGCGCATCAACAGGGGAACGAACACTGACATAGACATAAGAAACTCAGAGGTCCGCGCGGATTTCTCGGATCGGCGCTGCAACCCCCTCCCTGGCGCACGGAGCGCGCCAGGGGCGGCGCGAAAGGCGCCGCCAGGGGGGTCCAGCGCCAATCCGAGAGATCCGCGCGGACCTCCGAGTTTTTATGTTTATGCCATTGTTCGTTCCCCTAACAACTATCTGCCCTCCTCGGACCTCCAATCTCAGGCTGGCAGAGGGCTGGACGGAGCTGGGCAGGCAGGCTGCTGACTACCGAGTCTTTTTGATGTTTCTGTCACTGCTCGTTCCCCTCATCAGAGGTCACTCTTGCCCCGGGACGCTCCTGCGTGTCTCCAGGGATCGGGCCGAAGGAGCGGGAGGGCGTTGCTCGCGAGGTCTGTTCGTGGGAGCCTCGGGCGGCGACGGTGGATTGAAGGAGAAGAACGGCATCAGCATGCAGTGGGGGCCCATGCCAAGAAGCACCCTGCTCGCCTCCAGGGTGCCCTGGTTTTCCTGGGTTTCGGTGGCTTTGCGATGAGAAGCGTAACGTTCCCATACCAAAAGTCAATGAACGTCCTGGGGTCTCAGGTTTGGGTTTCTTGTGGAAGGATTCTTGTGGACGGGCCTCCACTGTAAACATGAACGGCGTATTTCGGGGATCGGCGTTGGGGCCCTCCTGGCGGCGCCTCTGGCGACGCTCCTGGCGCGCCCCGCGCGCCCGGGAGGATGGTGCAGCGCTGATCCAAGAAATCCGCGCGGACCTCAGAAGGTGTCCGTTGATGCAGGTGCTTGTTCCTCCATGGAGAGCGCCTTGTAGCAATTCCTTGCAGTCTTGCGCCATAAAGCGCGGTGTGCTCGGGATTTCGTCTTTAGATCGTGGGCGTCACCCAAACATATTGATGCCATGTGATTCGCTCCAGACGGACCTCGCCTTCGAGGCTCGAACGAGTTGCCGTCTTTTCCTCGGCGGAAGGCGGCGGAAGGGCGGTGGATGATGGCGGAAGTCAAGTGAGGCCAGCGCCGCTGGCAGAGGCTGGCGGTTGCCCGGCAGACGTCGGCGGAACTAAACATCGGGCTCCCAAGAGATGGTAAGGTTTTTGTGAAGGGTTGTCGGCACCCGCAATGTGTTCATCGCCCTCAAAGGGGCGACGCGAGCGCCCAGAAAGCTTACGGTATATGCTTGGTGGCAGGCGCTTTCTGGCTGAATTGCCCGGGCAACCGCACATTACTACATGGGTGCTATATATCACCTGGTCGGACGCACGCCTCCTAGGCGAATCCATAGTGCCTTTCTGCATCCCAGATTGGGGATGCGTATGGGTTGGGGTAGCCCAAGGAGAGGTTCGGGAACGAACCCAGCGCGAGGCTGACATCTCCCCTCTTTCAGGGCTGTCCAGGGCGATTTTCCTGTAGCCCAACCACTGGGCCCAGCCCACCTTCACGTCCACTCGGTAAGCGTGCATCGGCGCGCGCTGGCGTCTGGAAATCGATGCGAGAGCGCCGATCTACCTCGGAGGTGGATAGACCTCCTACCCTGACACGCCGATTAAGGAATTGGCCGTTTTCGGTTCGCGAGAGGGCGTCACGGCCGTCGTTTTTGCTGGTCCAGGTCCGTCGGTTTCGGTCCCAGGCCGTTTTCATTAAGGGGAGGTTTACTAAAGGGAGGTCTGTCCACCGCCGACTACCATCCAACCGGATTCGGGACGCAAAAGCTGGCCCGGGAGGACGGCCCAGGATTTCCGTGGGGGCCGTGTCGGTCAAGTCAAAACATCGGATTTTCGAGAATCGAGTTTCGAGTTGCGAGGAACCAGGTCCATGCTGTGGGACTGGGTCACCAGTCCCTCACCACCCGCCAAACAGCTCCAACCCAACCCGAAGGCCTGAATTTGCCCTCCATTTCCAGTGGGGGGGGGTCAGGGAACATTGAGAAAACACATATGGAGCCCGCCCGTACCCCCCCCCAAACCCGAAATTCGGGTCTTCGGGTTAGGTTGGGGTGGTCTGGTAGGTAGCCAGTCCCCCAGCATGATCCCGGTTCCTCGCAACTGGTTCAGCCCCAGTGTTGGCCAGTGGGAAGGGGGGAGGAAGAGGGCCCCCCTGAGCGCGACGGCTCGACGCGGCTCGGAGAGTTGATCTGTTGTAAGCCAGGCTCGGGAGGGGCTCGGAGACAGTTTGAGGGAGGATTTGCCCTCGCCCCACTCGTGATCTTACCAGTTTGAAACATATCCTTACCCCTGTGTTTGGCATTCCCCCACCTCGATGCCGATCTCAAGGATCCCCTCAGTTTCTGAGGGCATATCCCTGAGAATGTCCTCGCTCGTTGATCGCGCATCTTAGGGATAGGGATAAGTTCGAGGCTGATTCAGATGTTCTGTTTCATGGCCCATCCAGCGCAGACTCCCTGGCCGCATTTCACTTCCTGGGGCCCGCTCAGCGGATCTGCTTGACCCTCGCTCGAATCTAAGTCGAGTCAAGCTCGATTCGAGTGCGACTTGAGTTCGACCCAAGCTCGACGGACGCTCGATGCACCCTCGACGCAGGAGTGGAGCGAGTCGGCTCCAGGACGGTCGGCAGCACCACCATCTAAGTGCTGGGGGAGCAAGAGGTTATGATGATCCCGGGTCGTGAAACATCAGCGTGGTACTTTTTTTGATGGTCTTTGGGGGCCCTCGCCTGGCTCAGGGACCGTCAACCAACGACTCGGGATGACGAGCGCCTCGGGGGACAGGGTCGTTACACTTCGTTGACCCCCCTCTCGAAATATCAAGGCGGAAGGGTCCACGATTCCCGGATGTTCGCGATCGTCCCGCCCAGACTGCGGGAATGAGGGCCGCCAGACGCTCCATATTTCCTGGAGCGTACAGTGAGCGGTTTGAATAAGGAGCACTTGCTCTTCAAAAGTTGCTCGGTCTTTCCTTCGGTTTGCATGCGTTACTTATCGCTCCTTATTTGTCATTTACTTATCATCGTTCCTCGTGCGTTATTCCGTGAAAAAAGGGGCGTCGTTCCTAATGTATCGTTCCTTAGGTCAGGCCGATTACTGTATCTGAATCCAGCAATCTGATGACATGAGTCTCGTTTTGGGAGGGGGCGCGCGCGGGGATTTATCTATCACCACCGCCCGTAGGATCTACCATCGGTGGTCTCGTCAGGTTGCCGATACCGTTGCACATCTGCATGTGCACACACGCTCGGGCCCTCGGGGGGGCTGACATTCCCAGATCTACCTCCCGCCGATGGCCTCCGACGGTCGACCTGGGCGGTGGTCCATCCTCGGCCTCGCAGCTCTGCCCTCCTGACCGGGGACCGGGGAAGGAGGCGGGGGTTCGAGGAGGGAGGCGACGGTGGACTTGGCATGCGGTCAGGACGCTGGAAGGGCCGCTCTGGGTTTGGAAGGGGCTCGCTGTGCCTGCGGTCATTCCGTGGTTGTTCCTCTGGCCCTCCTCGTGGACCCAGGCTCGCGCGTGGCCGCGGCGCCCGAAGTGTGTGTGTGTGTGTGTGAGTGTGTGTGTGTGTGTGTGTTCGCTCGCTCCCCTCGACTGTCTACGCTGGGCCGCGTCCCGCGTGGCCGCGATGCACAACAAGTGCGTGTGTGTCTGTGTGCGTGTTTGTCTGTGTGTCTGTGTGTGGCAGTGGGCGTGAGTAGGTGTGAGCGTGTGCGTGTATATGTGTGTGTGAGCGTATGTGTGTGTGTGTGTCTGTGTGTGCGTGTGTGTGTGTTTGTGTGTGTGCGTGTGTCTGTGTGTGCGCGTAAGTGTGTGTGTGTGTGTGTGTGTGCGTTGTGCGTCTGAGCGCTTTCCCCTGCCCCTCCCCCTTCGCGGCCGCTCTCGTCTTCTTCCTCCCTCTTGCACGCCAGACAATCAGCCTTTTGGTTGTACCGAATAGTCACACGCTGGAGCGGCCTGCCTCTGCCTCGTTGCCGACAGAAAGAATGCGTGTGCGTGTTGTGGGCGCCCGTTCGGTGCCAGCGCGGCCTCGCGGCCAGTGGCGGGTGTCACCTCTTGAGGCCCGCAGCAGAATGGCGAACGGCTTCGAAGCGGACTTGGAAGTTGGGGGAGGACGGGGTGTAGGTCGAGGTGAAATGGAGGGGTAGGAGGAGGATGAGGAGGAGGAGTCAGAGGATGAGAAGCATGTGGATACTGTTGATGATGATGATGCTGATGATGATGATGGTGGTGGTGATGATGATGCTGATGTTGATGACGATGCTGACGCCGTTGCTGAGGATGATGATGCTGATGATGACGTTGCTGATGCTGCTGCTGCTGATGATGATGCTGATGATGCTGCTGATGATGCTGCTCCTCATTATGATGATGGTGCCGATGATGATGATGATGATTATGCTGGTGATGATGACGATGATGCTGATGATGCTGATGAGTATGATGATGATGCTGCTGCTGATGATGCTGATGCTGTTGATGATGATGATACTGATGCTGATGATGCTGATGATGATGGTGGTGATGATGATGATGGTGTTGGTGGTGGTTGTGGTGGTGGTGGTGATGATGATGCTTATGATGATGATGCTGCTTATGATGATGCTGATGATGAGGATGATGATGATAATGATCGTGATGATTTTGACCATGATGATGCTGATGATGATGACGATGATGATGATGATCGTGATGATGATCGTGATGCTGATGCTGATGCTGATGCTGATGCTGATGATGCTGATTATGCTGATGATGATGATGATGATGATGATGATGATGCTGATGATGCTGATGATGCTGATGATGATGATGATGATGGTGACGATGATGATGATGATGATGCTGATGATGCTGATGATGATGATGATGATGATGATGATGATGATGATGATGATGCTGATGATGATGATGATGCGGAGGGGGAGGACAGGAGGAGGAGGAGGAGGAATAATCGGAGGAGGAGGAGGAGGGGAGGAGGAGGAGGAGCTGGAGGAGGAAAGAGAAGGAGGAGGAGGAGGAGGAGGAGGAGTCGGAGGGGGCTGTGGAGGGGGCAGCGTTGTTGAAACAGAAGATGAGGAGGAGGAGGAGGAGGAGAAATGAGGAGGAGGAGGAAGGAGGAGGAGGAGGAGGAGGAGGAGGAGGAGGAGGAGGAGGAGGAGGAGGAGGAGGAGTGAGGAGGAGGAATGGGGAGGAGGAGGAGGACGAGGGGGCTGCAGGAGGTTCAGGAGGAGGACAGGGAAGAAGGAGGGGGAGGAATTGGATGAGACGACGAGGTGCAGGGGTGGAGGGAAGAGCTCGGGCGCAGAACGGCGGAGGTCAGCAGGGGGAGGACTGCGCCGGGTGGGGAATGCCAGGCCACGGACTCTGCGGCCCACGTCCAGGCTCCAGGGGCTGGGTGCCGAAGAAGAACAACGATAGCATACACATGAATTTTCGGCGTTCCTTGCGGATTTCTTGGATCTTCGTTGAGGCCCCCTGGCGGCGCCTCTGGCGCCGCCCTTGGTGCGCTTCGCGCGCCATGGAGGGGGGGTCCAGCGCAGATCGAAGACATCCACTCGGAGCTCCGAAAGTTTATGTTTACTGCTGTAGGGTGGCCAGCAACGACGGTCGACGGTGATAGAGGACGAGCTTGAGATCCTAACGCCGCCATTTTTTTCGCGCAGGGGGGTTTCGCCCGATTTCGGTCGTTCTGGCTCGAGAGAGTGCGCGGAAAGCTGGGGTTCTTGGGATCTGGGGTGCAAGTTTCAATGATTTTACAGTCTTTCCGCGACCAGGGAGGCTCGAGGTGGAGGGTCGATGCTTCTGGGCTTCCCCGGCCATGTGCTGGGCCTTTGGGGGCGCCCTCGTGGCCACGGCTGGGTCCTCCGAGAGTGGTTGGTCAGGATGCGCCGAACGGGAGGATCTGCCCCAAAAGTTCCAGCAGCTGTTCGTCCTTTTGGCCCCCTGAGGGCCCTCGCTGGGCCCCAGGACTGTCCAAGAGCCGCTCGGCTCGAAAAGCCGTCCCTGGGTTGGAGTACCAGGTTGTTGAGAACAGGAACATCGCGTAGACGGATCTACACTTTCTCCGACCTTGTACTGCGTCGAACCCAACGGCTGGGTTGTCTTTTGACGTATCCACCCCGAATGTATCCGTAGACGTAACGACATCCAGTGTGCCCATATGCGTTTTGGGTAGGAAGGCGAGAGCGGTAGCTGGCACAGTCCCTAGGTATTGGGTTTTCTTTACTAGACGTAGGTACACTTGGCCTTCCAAATAGATGTAGAAGACTGGTCTTGTCTTGTCGAAGAAGCTCTGCGGGAAGGGTCAGGGCTGCTGGCTTCCCCGTGTGGAACACATCTCATGGCGCCAACATCGCTGAGCGGATTTCATTCGGAAAACTATAGGGTGGCCGCGGGGTGTCCTGGAGAATTTCGCTCCGGATTTCGAGGTGAATTTCGTGCGGATTGTTTTGGGCCAGGGATGAAGACCAAAAAGAACCCACGCGAAATTCACTCAGTTTTTCGCTCGTCGCTTCGGGCAAGAATCCACGCAGGGATACACGCAGAAATCCGCTGCAGCACGCCTGCAAGGCCCGTGCAATGACACATCGGGGCGGCAGGCCTTTGGATCCCCCTCCGCTCGGTACCGCTTATCCGATCCCCATTCCCATCCCTATCCCCTTCGAGACCCCACCGAATCACCACCCCGAGTTGGGGATGCGCCCCTCGAAATCCGAAGGGAACGACCTATATCCCCGTCTGGGGGGGTACATCGGCCAGCGGGGCCCAGGCCACGCCGCTGGGGATTCGGAGGTCGATGCGCCTCCTGTCCTGACACGCCGATGAGCGAAATGGCCGCTTTCGGTTCGCGACAGGGCGTCGCGGCCGTCATTTTTGCGGGTCCAGGTCCGTCGGTTTCGGCATTAGTCTAGGCCTCCTAGATGGGGTCGGAGTAGATGGGGTCGGAGGATCGCGCCGCATCGCCGATGCATCGCCGATGCATCGCCGATGCGGCTCGATGTGCAGCCCGATTTGCTTCACGTCGACGTCGCCGATGCGTCGCCGACGTCGACGTTGCATCGCCGGTGCATCGGCGATGCATCGCCGATGCATCGCCGATGTATCGGCGATGCGGCGCGATCCTCCGACCCCATCTACTCGGACCCCATCTGGGAGGCCTCTGCCCAGGCCGTTCTCACTGAAGAGAGGCTCGCTGAAGGGAGGCCTGTCCGCCGCCGAGGGATGGGTTGTCGAGGATTTGAGGCAGAGCGAGGGTCGAGAAGGCTCGAGGCTCGAGGGTGCATGCAGGGCCGAGGAGGATCGAGGGTCGAGAAGGATCGAGGATCGAGGATGCAGGGTCGAGGAGGATCGAGGGTCGAGGAGGATCGGTTGGCCCGGCCCCCTCCGCGGCCCCGCGGCGCCCCCCGCGACCCCCGCGGGCCGCGGGGGCTCTCCCGCGGGGCGGCCCCTGCGCGGGGAGCGCGGCGGCCCTCTTTCCGCGGGAGGGGCGCCGCGGCGCCCGCTCGGC
>CAUYUJ010021566.1:130000-137038 GCA_963575745.1 Prorocentrum cordatum | reverse complement strand
GCGGCCAGCCGCAGCAGCCCCGCAGACACGAACCGGGGCGCGAGCGCCAGGGCCATCGCCAAGAGGCTCGCGGTGCCACCTGCCCACTGCCGGCTTCCAGGGGCGCGCACGTGCTGCCACCAGGGCGTCGTCCAGCACTCCAGCCAGACTTGCCGACTCCCAGGAGCCCCAGGGAACGGCTGCTCGTTCGCCCCTGGCCGTTCGAGCTCGCGGGCCCCACCCAGACGGCGCCCCACGATCTCCGCGAGCCGAGCCCGCCCATGGTGAGCAAGGGAAGGGGGGGGGCATCGGGGAAGAGCGACGGAGGGAATAATAGGTGAATTGGGGAGGAGGACGAAGGGAAGGGGAACGGGAGGAGACGGTGGTCTATACTTCCTCGGTGACGAGTGGGGATGAGAGAAGGGTGAGAGAGAGGGGGAGAGTGACGAGCAGAAGAAGGACGACGACGATAGTGAGGTGAGGGGGAGGAGGGAAGATGGCCAGTGGAAGGCGGGCGGGGGCAGCGTGTCAGGGACAAAGGAAGCGGCGAGGGAGATGGGGGAGAAAAGAAGCGAGGAGGAGCCACAGCACCCGTGCAGGAGGACGAGAGAGAGAGAGAGAGAGAGAGGAGGGAAGGTGGATGGGGAGCCCGGAGGCAGAACAAGCCCCAGGGAGGGGGGCAGCAGAAGAGGAGGGGGGCGGCATGGGGCAAGGAGAAAAGGCAGCAGGGAGCACAGCAGGGGGCCGCGGCGAAGAGGGAGAGAGGCGGCGGCGGGCCGGAGAGGGCAAACCCGCGAGGAAGCGGGCGCCGGCACGACCTGCGAGTGAGCACGGCCACCCCCGCAGCGGAGCCGCCCACCCCCCTCCCCTTGGCGGCGCGGCCCCCAGCACGCCGCCCAAAGGGCTCCGTCCCCCCTTACCCCCTGGACGCGCAGGAGGAGGAGGAGGAGGAGGAGGAGGAGGAGGAGGAGGAGGAGGAGGAGGAGGAGGAGGGGGAAGAGGAGGGGGAGGAGGATGGAGGAGGATGGAGAAGGATGGAGAAGGATGGAGGAGGAGGAGGAGGAGATGGAGGAGATGGAGCCTGCCTGTTCGTAGCCGGTCAGCTCACTCCTGAGCGCCAGCGCCCTTGAGGAGGGGGGACGAGGAGGGGGAGGGCGGAGAGGGATGATGAGGATGGGGGGGGGCAAGCTAGGTGCGCTCGCGACATATCTGGCATCCGACCCCTCGCACCCATCCCTTCCCAACGCGCTGATGCTTTTCTCTGTCCGCGGACGCGCGTCATGGCGGACCTGGAACTCCCAAGAACACTCGTCGTGTGATACGCAATCGGAACAAAAAGGGAACTAAGCAGGAGGAGGAGGAGGAGGAGGACGAGGAGGAGGAGGAGCAGGAGGGGGAGGAGGAGGAGGAGGAGGAGGAGGAGGAGGAGGAGGAGGAGGAGGAGGATGAGGAGGAGGAGGAGGGGGAGGAGGAGGAGGAGGGGGAGAAGGAAGGGAGTAAGGGGGAGGAGGAGGAGGAGGAGAACGAGGAGGATGAGGAGGAGATGGTGGAGGGAGAAGAATGACGAGGGGGAGGACGAGGACGAACAGCAGCAGCGGGAAGGCGGCACGGGGAGGCTGGGACGAGTTGCGGAGGAATCCGAAGGGGATGCATCCCGCCTCCACGCTCACAGAGGAGCCCCGCCTCTCATGCACCTCGCAAGCGACGGCCTCGCGAGGAGGCGCCCCTGCTGCGCCACCTCTGGGAAGGTGGAGCCCGCTTGGGGGGGGGGGCGGCGGCGGCGGGAAGGGAACAACGACAGGTGCGAACTGCCCGGAGCCTGCACGCTCACCACGCTTTTTGCTGCCGGGTGCGAGGTCTGGGGGATTCCGTAAGCACCTCGTCTGCCGCTAGCGCCCCTTGCCACCTGCTCGTGGGCAGCCACCCGCGGCGGGAGGGGCAATGGGATGTCCGGCTTTCCTACAATCACGACGCAAGGATGACAGGCCCGACTGAGCCCAGCACCTCGGGGCGATGTCTCGGGAGCTGCGATCAAGGCCCTCTCTCTCTCTCTAAACCGTGGGGACAAGGCACGCGGCTCGCTCAAAGCCCTCATCGGGGGGGGGGGCTCGCCATCGCTCGGCCGTCCACTCCCCTGTGCCGTCTTCGTTGGCGCGCGTGCACTCTTCGCAAGACGGCCCAAGATGCTCCTCGATGGTCCCTGCCGAGGACAGCCTCCCTCCCTCCCTCCCTCCCTCCCTCCCTCCTTCCTCCTCCTCCTCCTCCTCCTCCTCCTCCTCCTCCTCCTCCTCCTCCTCCTCCTCCTCCTCCTCCTCGTCCTCGTCCTCGTCCTCCTCCGGCATCGCTCGGACGTTTGCCTTTTTTCCAATCTAGGCCTCCTAGATGGGGTCGGAGTAGATGGGGTCGGAGGATCGCGCCGCATCGCCGGTGCATCGCCGATGCATCGCCGGTGAATCGGCGATGGCATTGGCGATGCACAGAGACGCTGGCGGATGCATCGGCGACATCTGCGAGAAAGCAAATCGGGCTCCGCATCGAGCCTGATCGCCGTGCATCGGCGATGTGGCACGATCCTCTACCATCTAATTTACTCGAATATCTGGGAGGCCTAGAGTTGGGAAACAATGCGGCACGTCCGAGCGATTGCCAATGAGGAGGAGGAGGAGGCGGAGGAGGAGGAGGAGAAGGGAAGCAGGTAGGAGGAGGAGGAGGAGGAGGGGAGGAGGAGGAGGAGGAGGAGATGTAGGAGGGAGGTGGAGGAGGAGGAGGAGGAGAGGGGAGGAGGAGGAGGAGGAGGGGAGGAGGAGGAGGGGGAGGAGGAGGAGGAGGAGGAGGAGGAGATGGGGGAGCGCTCTGCCCGCGGCGACGGCCGCCCCCGCGCCCGGTGGGAGCCCGATGCCGCGGAGGTGGACGGCGGCGACGCGCTGCTCCCGGCGCTCGGGGTGCGGTCCTGGCGGGGGGAGGCGCCCCCGCCCCCGCCAGAAGCGGGAGGGAGGATGAGGCGGAGGACGGGGAGGTGCGAGGGGGAGGGGGGGGAGAGAGGGAGGGGGGAGGGGGGGAGGGAGGGAGTCCGTATAGCCATTTTGGCTCAAGTTCGAAACCTTGCCGCGAGGTTTCGAGCTTGTCCGCAGCCGTGCGGCAGGCTTGAGAGCTTTTCGACATGTGCTTGTCACTTGTGGGGCAGCCCCTGTCAGGGTCCCAGGTGGCGTTCGGTGTTGAGCTCCTGCTGGCGCACAGGATTGCCTCGGCTGCCCTCTCGCCCCATGGTGGGATACCTTTGACGCAAGGATGGTCTACGGGAAGTGTGAGGCATGTGGCTGTGGGGAGAACACTCTCCAGATGTCGAATTGCAAACACTGTGGACGCCTCTGGTCCAAAGTGTGGAAGCAAGAGGAGTCGGGCATTGGAGAGCAGAAAGGAGGCAAAGGGAAAAGTGGGCCCCTAACGTGTGTTGCAAAATGTTGCCTCCCTCTGTCCTTCGCGGCTGTCAGTCTGTCTTGCTCCCCCTCTTGCACGCCGGCCACTTCGCGTATCGGTTGCCCCGGATTGCTGCTCGCTGGTGCAGCCCTGCCTCGCCGATGACGTAAAGTGTGCTGCAAAGTGCTGTCCTTCAACGGTACCACCCTGCAGACATGTTCGGTTGGTAAGACCGTTGTTGGCCTCTGGGGGCCTTCACCGGGCTTCAGGGCTGTCAGAACACTGCCCCAGATGGAAAACAGGCCCTGAGAAAGGGCCGGGACTCATGGGGCCCAGCACCGCGGCGGGAGGCGGGATGAGGAGGAGGAGGAGGAGGAGGAGGAGGAGGAGGAGGAGGAGGAGGAGAACGAGTGGGAAGGACGGACGGGGGAGGAGGAGAGGTGGAAAGAGGGGGAGGAGGAGGCGCGAGGAGGAGCGAGCGAGGAGGAGCGAGCGAGGAGGAGGAGGAGAATGAGGAGGAGAAGAATGATGATGATGCTGCTGCTGATGATGATGATGATGACGATGATGATGATGAGGAGGAGGAGGATGAGGAGGAGGAAGAGGAGGAGGAGGAGGAAGGAGCCATGGGAGGAGGAGGAGGAGGAGGAAAAGGAGGGGGGGGGCGCCCTCCCCGAGGTCCCCGAGCTTCTTGCAGCTCCAGGGCATTCGGTGCTCGGCGTCGTCCTCGGGGTCCGTCGAGCCTGGCACGCACGCCTCCTGGCGCGGCTGTGGGCGGGGAGGGCAGAGAGCTTCCTCATCATCAAGCCAAGGGATCAGCACTGATTCCCCATGGCTTGGAGCCAGAAGGTAGAGGCATGTAGGGAGAAATCGGGTCCCGCCCATCCCCTGAAAAGGGCAGAAGAGGAAACCGCTTCGTCCTTGGAGCAGGAAGGCGCCCAAAATGGCCCAGGATCCAGGAGTCCCAAAGCACATACACTCCGCGAGCCGTGTGACGGTTGGAGAAGGAAGAGGAGGAGTCGGAGAACTGATCCAGAGACGCGTGAGCACACAGGACAAGACAAAGCGAAGCGTCCAGGCGATGACACTTCCATCATGTATGTCCTTACCTGGGATGCAGAGCATCCCACCTTTCATGCGGCGCACGGGCCGCGGGCCTTGGCGCCGCGCCGCAGCTAAAACAGATCGCCATGGTCATCGTCTTCATGTTCATCATTGCAATGATGGTCCCTGTCGTCGTCAAACTCCCCGTCCTGTCGTTGTCGGCATCCCCATCATGGCCAGAACTTCCATCGTTGTCCTGGTCGTTGCCGTCCTACTCGTCATCATCGACATCGTCGCCCGCACCGGCGCGGAAGTCCTTTGCTTGCTAGCTAGAACGGCTGAAAGTGATCACAGACAGCGTCAAACCCCGCGGCCAAGAACGCCTTTCCAAGCATTCTGCAAAGGGGGCGCCAGACCAGAAACGCCCCTCGACCTCCGCCACATCATCCTGACCGCCTCCGCCTCCTCCTCCTCCTCCTCCTCCCTCTCATCCCCCCCGACCCCCTTCTTCCTGACCGTCCTCCTCCCATCCACCTCGTCCTCCTCCACCTCGCCCCACTCCGCCTTCTTCTCCTCCTTCTCCTCTTGGCAATCCTCCCCCCCTCTGCCTCCCCGTTCTCCTCCATCATGACCCTCCTCATCCCATTCGCCCTCTCCTCGCCCTCCTCGTCGCCTTCTTCCATGCTCCTCCACTAACCCTGAAAAGTCTTTAGAACCCCCACATTAGTGGGTAACAAATTAATTGTTCGGCGGCCGTGTTGAAGGACTGGGGTCCCACCAATAGGAGGTCATTACATATGTTTGCACGCGGCACCCGCCGCGCAACAACGAAGACGACAGCTACGACTACGAGGAGGAGGAGGAGGAAGCGTAGGAGGAGGGTTGAGGAGGAGGAAGAGGAGGAGAGGGAGAAGGAAGAGGAGAAGGAGGAGGAGGAGGAGGAGGTTTTAGGACCAGTCCTGCTCACCGCCAAAAATTAAGGGGGTGACCATAACTAAAGACCCTTAGCGGTTACCCCCACCCCTTCCCTCCTCCATCCCTGGTCGTTGTCCTCGTCGTCCTCCTGCATCTGCTGCTCCTCCTCCTCCTCCTCCTCCTCCTCCTCCTCCTCCTCCTCCTCCTCCACAATCTTCGGCTCGTTTCGGGCCGCGCGAAGTTCCCCTTCGCGCCGCGCCGACGCACGTCCTTGCAGGCTGCCCAACCCGCCGACCCCCTGCTGCGGGGATGACGCCAGCGCGCAAGGCCTCCCTCTCTTATCCTCCTGCTCCTCAGTCCCGTTCCCTGCAGATCGCGCTCCTCCCTGTCGCGCCACTGGACGTGTCGCTAGGGCGGGCAGGGCGTTCCGCACGAAGCATCCTCGCAGTGCACGGCATCGAAGCATGGCATGTTCCTCGGCTCTTCTGAGCATCGTTTGACCGATCCGCATCCCCACCAGCGTGGGCTGGGCCCCAGGGGCCGACTTACCCCCCTGGATGGGGAAGTAGGTTGCGTTCTTCGGGTTTCGAGGGGCATATCCCCAAATACGGTGGTGAGACGGTGGGGCTCGAGATGTGGATGGGGATGGGGATAGGGATCGGTTAAATGATACTGATCTTCGGATGGAGCACTGGCCGTTGTCAAAAAAGGCGATCGCCTTGGCGCCGTGCACACTCGCCCTCAGCATGTACAACAGTTACAGTGGGGGCCCGACCACAAGAAACCTTCCACGAGAAACCCAACCCTAAGACCCCATGACGTCCATTGTTTTTTGGTGTGGGGACGTCACGCTTTCCATAGCAAAACCATAGAAACCCAAGAAACCCAGGGCACCCTGGAGGCAAGCAAGGTGTTTCTTGGCATGGGTCTCCGCTGGAATGACGAGGCGGGCCGTGGTCAGAATGGGGCTATTGCTTCGGCGCCGCGCACGCTCGCTTCAAGCATGCAACAAGTTGGCGCATATGGAGCACTGACTGTTTTTGTTTCATGGGGTGTTTTGCCCTGGTGCAGCGCAGCGATGCTGCTGACCTGAAAACTTTTCAGGTCAGCAGCACAAGGGGGAGGAGGAGCAGGAGGAGGAGCAAGAGAAGAAAGAGGAGAAGGAGGAGGAGACGGAATCTACATTCATGTGTTATGGGTCCATGCTGATGATACGTGCACAACGAAAGAGAGAGAGAGAGAGAGAAAGAGAGAGAGAGAGAGAGAGAGAGAAAAAAAGAGAGAGAGAGAGAGAGAGAGAGAGACAGGAGGGGGAGAAGCAGGCAAGATGGGGAAGAGGAAGATGAGAAGGCGGGGCGCAGCCTTCCGAGAAAGCAAGGGGGGCGTCTTAGAAGGGAGCGCCGACTGATAGCCAGGTCCTCGATACCTCCCAGGGGTGAGTGTGTGATACTAGCTCTTGTAGTGGAAGAAATCCTGCGAACGGGACACTCGATGTCCTGCTGCCTACCCGGGCGATACACAGGCGGCAAAATGGCGTGGGCCCACGAGATACTCGTTCTTCTCATAACACCTGGCAGGGCTGTAGACAACGAGATATGCACAAACAAGGTACCTATGCAATCATGTCAATGGCCGGAGATCCGCTCGGCTAGCTCTATTCCAGACAGGCAAGCCTTGGGTCTT
>CAUYUJ010021566.1:47500-127500 GCA_963575745.1 Prorocentrum cordatum | reverse complement strand
TGCTTTGCTTTGCTGTCGCTGTTGTTGCTGTGCCTTTGCTTTACTGCTATGCTATGCTATGCTTTGCTATGCTATGCTATGTTGCGCTGTGCTATGCTGTGCTGTGCCGTGCTGCGCTATGCTATGCTATGCTATGTTATGCTATGTTGCGCTATGCGATGCTATGCTGGGCTATGCTGTGATATGCTGTGCTGCGCTATGCTATGCTACGCTATGCTATGCTACGATGTGCTCTGCTATGCTAAATCTCAGCGAAGCTAAGATGAAGGTAAGCTAAGCTAAGATAAACCTGAGCTAAGATGAAGCTAAGCTAAGCTAGTATGAAATAAGCTAAGCTGAGATGGAATAAGCAACGCTGAGCTGAGGGGACGTGACTGGGGGAACCGCGGGGCGGGTACTGGGGGAACCGCCCGGAGCGCTTTCCACTGCCCGGCCCCTTTATGCCCAGAGAGCGAAAACCCTTCTAGGCAAAGCCTAGGTACTGAACATGCGCAACAAAAAACCCTCCTCCTCCTCCTCCTCCTTCTCCTCTTCCTCCTTTTCCTCCACCTCCGTGCGTATCCTTCTCGTACTCGCTTCTCCTCCTCCTCCTCGTCCTCCTCCTCCTCCTCCTCTTTCTCATGTCCTCCTGGTTCCATCATCGCATGAACGCGCGAAGTGGCTAACGACGAGAATAATACGGAAGCCAGTCAAAATCGCAACGCCTTGCACGAGGTGGACATGACTCACTGCGTGGGGCTCCACATATGTGCATTCTGTTTTAAAGGTGATATTGTGCCTGGAAGATTCAAACATAAGTCTAGCCATATGAGCCATATGTGCATCTCATAGTGCACGCTAGTGTTAGGGTGATCATATGTATATGCTAGTTTTGTTATACGAGCGCGTCTACGTGAGCGACAAGCACACGCGCGCGCAGCTCGCTGCACATCCAACACATGTATATGCTCATCCGCAAGCATTTCCCAACGCATCTTTTTTTGCCAAAGCAAAGAATTCATTGGCACTGCGCCGCAAGCACCGTGGCAGAGGTCGTTCGCGTGCGCCGTCCACACCAAGATGGGGCTACCTAGTAGAAGAACCCAACGAAGAATTCACGCGGAGTGCCGTCCGCACCTGGCAGAAAGTGAACCTTTGCAAGTTCCCTTTCCCGCGGCTGAAGGGTCAACCTTTTTCAAGTTCCCCCTTCAGTCCGACCACAAGAGGGAGAGTAAACCTTTGCAAGTTCCCTCTCCCCCCGCCTGGAGAGTGAACCTTTTCAAGTTCCCTCCCCAGTTCGATCGCATGCGGGGAAGTGAACCGTTGCAAGTTCCATTTCCCGCGGCTGAAGGGTGAACCTAAGCAGATTCCTCCTTCAGTCCGATCGCGCGAGGGGGAGTGAACCTTTTCAAGTTTCCTGTCCCCGCCTGGAGAGTGAACCTTTTTTTCAGTGCCCTCTCCAGTTCGACCACAAGCAGGAAAGTGAACCTTTTCAAGTTCCCTCTCCCGCAGCTAGAGAGTGAACCTTTTTCAAATTCCCTCCCCAGTCCAAAACGCACGCGGGATACTGAACCTTCTCAAGTTCCCTCTCCCGCTGACGACGACAAGATTGGAAAGCACCACGGAGAGAGAAAGCAACATCCCACGGTGACACAAGCTCTGCGCCAGCAACAGCTGGTCACTCCTCCTTGACCGCCGTACGCAACGGGGAGAGCCACTCGGGACACAACGCAAAAGCAATAAACAGGCAAACCGCTGGAGACATCCCAACAAAACGGCCGCGAACGGAGCCATGAAAGCACCCTTGGGGGCTCCCCTTAGGTAGCTGAAACCAGCGCTCCGCCTGAGACATCCTCACAATCTGCTCTCCAAGCGAAGGATGTTGAGACAGAAAACAAACACACCGCTGGAGACATCCCCACACAACGGCCGCGAACGGGACCGTGTCATACCCCTCGGCGGCTCCCCTTAGGGGTGCTGAAACGGGCGCCCCGCCTGAGACATCCTCACAATCTGCTCTCCAAGCGAAGGATGTTGAGACATAAAACAAGCACACCGCTGGAGACATCCCCACAAAACGGCCGCGAACGGGACCGTGTCATACCCCTTGGCGGCTCCCCTTGAGGGTGCTGAAGCCAGCGCCCCGCCTGAGACATCCCCACAATCTGCTGTGTGCTGAACAAGTCAGACAATGAAAAGGTCTGAGTATGAGTAAGTCTGGGTATGAGTGAGTCTCAGCATGAGTAAGTCTGTGTATGAGTAGGTCTGAGTATGAGTAGGTCTGAGTATGAGTGAGTTAATGTGATCAGGTCTGGGTATGAGTAAGTTTGTGTGTGAGTAAGTCTGTGTTTGAGTAAGTCTAGGTACGAGGAGGAGGAGGAGGAGGAGGAGGAGGAGGAGAAAAAGAGGAATGAGGAGTAGGAAGCGTCCAAGTAATAACAATAACCCCATCTTAGGATACGGGAGAAAACAGGCGCATCACAAGCCCGCCCTACACCTCCTCCGCCTCCTCATGCCCTCCTGGTTCCATAATCGCATGCGCACGCGAAGTGGCTGATGACGAGAAGAGTGCGGAAGTCAGTCGAAATAGCAACGACGTGCACGAGGTGGAAAAACACACGCATCAAAAGCCCCTCCTCCTCCTCCTCCACCTCCTCTTCCTCCTCCTCCGTACGTATCCTTCTCCTACTCACTCCTCTTCCTCCTCCTCCTCCTCCTCCTCCTCCTCCTCTCCTCCGCCTCCTCCTCCTCCTCCTCCTACTCCTCCTCCTCCCTCCTCCCTGTCGAGACCTGGCGACGCCCCGTGGCCGGGGCGCGCGCCCCAGAAGGGAAAGGCGCTGGAGAATAGACTGGGGGGGGGGGGGGGGGGCAATAGGCGGGGGGGGGGGCCCTGGGCCGACCTCCCGCGCGGGTCCGCTCTGGCCAGAGCCTCGGTCGGGGGAACACTCCACTTAGCTCCAGCGATCCCCCGAGGCCGCCCCCGAGGGCCTCCATCTTCGTCGCCCGGACGGAGAGCAGCCGCACACATCCCCCGGCAGCATCCGGCTTCGCTCCAGCGATCCTCCTCCTCCCCCAGCAAGCGAGCCAGCGAACGGCGAGTACGCAAAACCGGGCGCGAGGGGGCACCAAAAGCACGCACAGAGCAGGCAAAGAAGGGGGCAGCAAGCAAGCAACGTGGGGGAGCAGGAAGGCTCAGGGGCGGAACCGGCGAGCTCGAATCGGCGATGCATCGCCGGTATGGGCTCGGCGACGGGCCCCTGATAGCGAGAGCGCGGGTTCCTGGGCGGGGTGGGCGATCGGGCCGCTGTCGAAGATCAGTGGGCGATGAGGGTCCGGGGTCGATGTGCCCCCCTTTAGCCGATCCCCCCCGAGCCATGCCCCTGAGAGGAGAGGAGAGGAGAGGAGAGGAGAGGAGAGGGGAGGGAGAGGAGAGGGAGAGGAGAGGAGAGGAGAGGATGGGGGAGGGAGAGGGGGGGATAGGGAGACGCCGCGACTTGCACGCGCAAGATCGTTCAACCCAGCCAGACACCTCCTCCTCCTCCTCCTCCTCCTCCTCCTCCTCCTCCTCCTCCTCCTCCTCATGATCCTTCTCCTCCGCCATCTCCCTCCCTCCTTCGCTCCTCCGCTCCATCCGCCTCCGCCTCCTCCTCCGTACAGTAGAGCTGTCGCTCGAGACATTCTCGAAACAAACGATCACCATTGCAAGCGTTCCTCGAAAGAAGAATCCCGCTGGAAACATCGTTGAACTATATATGACCGTACTTTGTTCGCGATGTCATCGTCGTCATCGTCGTCGTCATCATTGCCGTTATCGTCATCGTCATCGTCGTCGCGATGCCATCATGCGACAGAGAGATGCTGGTGCTGGGCAGTTCCTGTTCTGAGCGGGGCCCTCGCCAAGCTGGCAGGCCCAACGGTGCCCGTCTTTCAACGTGCGCGCATGTTTCAGCGAAAAGGGAAAACATGTCGGGACATAAGAAGGGGACTCGGAACAGAAGGGTATATTGCTGGATCGCTGACGCATCGTTGGTCTACTCTGGCCCTCCTCCGGATCCTCTTCTCCCCCTCCCCTCCTCCCATCCGCAGGATGTCCTTCTCCTCCTCTTCCTCCTGCTCCTCCTCCTCCTCCTCCTCTTCTTCCTCCTTCTCTTCCTCCTCCTCCCCCTCCTGCTCTTGCTCTTCCTCCTCCTCCTCCTCCTCCTCCTCCTCCTCCTCGTCCCTCTCCTCCTCCTCCTCCTCCTCCTCCTCCTCCTCCTCCTCCTCCTCCTCCTCCTCCTCCTCCCCATCCACCCCCCTCGAGAACGGAGGAAGTAGGAAGGCAGGAGTGAGGAGCCGCGGGTCGGACGAAAGAGATGGCGCATGAAAGGGAGGGTTAGCAAATCAGCTCGTCAGAACCTTCTGACTGCCCCCGAGCTCGATAACGGGCCCGGAGGCCAAAGATCGAGGACCTGGGCCCACCGCGGGGCCCATGCAGGGGGGCTCCATGGAGGCGACACGGCGGCGCGGGGAGCTGGGGACGCTGTGGGATCACCCACGGCCCGGGGGAGGATGGGGAAGAGGAGGAGGCGGAGGAGGAGAGGGTGGAGGAGGAGGAGGAGGAGGAGGAAGAGCTGGAGGACCGCGAGCTGTGCACGGGTGGGCGCGCGCCGGCCTGGTCGCCGGCACGGGCGGAGCGGACGAGCGCTGGCCCCGAGCGACCTCCTCCTGCCCCCCCCCCTCCTCGTCGTCCCCCTCGTCCGCGTCCCCCGCCCCTCCGTGCGCCCGCCCCCTTCCCCCCTCGTCCTCCTCGTCGTCGTCGCGGCTCGGGGCTCGAGGAAGGCGGGGAGGAGCCAGCGGAGGAGGAGGCAGCGCGCACGCCTCGGCAGATCCTTCGCTCCTCCCCCCTCTTCGTCGCCCCTCGCGCCCCGCCCCGCCTCCCCCCTCCTCGCCCTCGCCCGCGTACAGCAGGGGAGGGCGAGCAGTGCAGCCGGGGGCGGCACTGGAAGCCAGGATCGGCGCAGCACTTGGCCTCCCTGCAGTCCACCTTCTGCTTCTTGGCGCAGCGGGAGAAGTCGACGCTGGAGCCTCCCCCGTCCGTCCGTCCTCCTCCTCCGGTCTCCGCCTCCTCCCTCCCCCTCCTCCTCCTCCTCCTCCTCCTTACCTCCTCCTCCTCCTCCTCCTCCTCTCCTCCTCCTCCTCCTCCTCCTCCTCCTACTGCCCAATGCAGGCCGACATCAGCGCCGACGCCGACGACATCGGCGTCGCCGTTGCGGACGTCGTCGCCGACGCCGCCCGTGCCGCCATCAGTGCCGCCATCGTTGCCGCCATCGTCGCCACCGTCGTCGCTAGCGCAAGCCAGCGGCGAGGAGTGGATAAAGCAATCGCCCACTCAACTGCACCCGTGCATCAGACGGGGGGTCGGCTTTGAGAGCAGCTCGAGGCGCCAGGCCGACTCGTGGGGCAGGACCCGACAAGCCGGGCTGGCTGCTGCGCAGACTGGCTGGGCTTGGGCCGTGAAGCCAACACGATTATGGGAAGCACCTTGCTCCGTCACCATGCTGTGATCGGTCGATACGATTTGTGGACCGCCACTTCACCCACCGGAAGGCCGTTTACAGCGTTGATGCCGTAATCTTGGGGCCGCCGCAAGCTCGAGCCCATGGCGCGCGACATAGCTGTCCAGCGGACAAAGGCTGTCCTGCCACGGGCACCTCCCGCCGCAACCGCGTGGCTGCACTCCTGCCGAGATCGCGGCGCGGGCACTTCCCACCAGCAGCGCCCGCGGGCGAGATAGCGAACCGACTCGGAGGGCGAGACTGCGCCCATATGTGCGGCCCCGAGCAACTATTGAGTATCGTTCCGCCGATCCCCATCTCCAGGGGCGTGGCCTGGGCCCAAATGGCCGATTTACCCCCCTAGATGGGGAGCCGAGAACGCACCGCCAGCACGCTGCCAGCCACCTCCTCGCCCTCGCTCGTGCGCCCACTCCCCTGTGCGTGTCTTTGGCTTCGTGCGTGCTTTTTTTTTTTTTGTTTCGTCGGATGATCCAGGATGCGCAAAAATGAATGATTTTTGCAGGAGTGCACAAACATTGACGTCCAAATGATCCAGTGTTGCGTGATTTCGCACGAGAAATGGAAATCAGTCAATCAATCTTAAAAACACACACTCCAAGATCATCGAAACATCGCCCCCCGACTATTGTCTGACTTTGTTTGAACATCCCTCCAATATCGGGCGTGGGCAGAACTGCAGACACCCCACGAACACGGAGCCGTCAAAATCCAGGACGCGCTCGTCGAGAAAAGTCGGCAAGCCCGAGCTCCGGCTTAACTACTCGAGCCCTACGCTTCCCCGAGTCTGGGACGATGCCGAGCTCTTCTGGCGCGGCCGGCGCCGGCGAGCGCACCGCCGGCAAGCGCCCCCCGAGGAGGCGCTCGGGCTGCCGAGGTGGGCCGCTCGCGCAGAGGCCTCTGCCCGTGGGGCCCCCGCTCGAGCCCACGGGAGCGCCGCCTGCGGCGGTGGGCCAACCTCCCTTTAGCAAGCCTCCCCTCAGTGAAAACGGCCTGGGGCGGAAACCGACGGACCGGAACCCGCAAGAGCGGCGGCCGCGACGCCCTCTCTCGCGAACCGAACACGGCCGATTCCTGAAAATCGGCGTGTCAGGGTGGGAGGTCTATCCGCCTCCGATGCCATCGAAGCAGGGGCAGCGCGACCTCGTTCACACGCGCCCGGGCAGCGAGATGGGCAGGGGAGAAGGCAGAGGAAGGAAAGAGGGGGCCCGCTCTCGCTCTCACTCTCCCTCATGATCCTTTTCTATTTTTTGTTCTCTCTCTCTCTCTCTCTTTCTTCTCCATGTGCTCCCCGCCTGGTTTTCTCCCTTCGCAACATACGTCCGTATCTCCCCTGCTCCGAGTTTGTACCCCCTCCCCTCCTATCACGAACGACGAGTAGTCGTCCAGTCCCTAGATACCTCTTTCAACATGAATATGATTCCTCTTCATCTCTCTCTCTCTCTCTCTGTTCCTCTCTCTCTCTCTCTCTTTCTCTCTCCCTCTCTCTCTCTCTCTGTTTCTCTCTCCCTCTATCCCTCTCTCTCTCTCTCGCTCTCTCTCTCTCTCTATCTCTCTCTCTCTCTCTTTCTTTCGTTCTGTCTCCCTCCCTCTCTCTCTCTCTCTCTCCCTCTCTCTCCCAGTTCCGACACGCGGCGCTGCCAAATCCTGAAAACGAGTGCGAGGCGGAGATTTCTCCGGATCCACCGCCTGGGCAATCGACCCCCCCCGGGGCCGCACCGGGCGATGGATGTGGACACAGGTCGACCCCAGGGGGGCCTGGACACACCCATCTAGCCACCGCATGCCGCGGGGTGCTCGAAGAGGGATCTCCCTGGCGGTGGGCATGGGAAGATCCCCGCCCGGGGAGCGAGGCCATCGCCGAGAGGTTCACTCTCCCCAGAGATCCAGAGCATTGAAACCACGAGACGGAGGTTTCTCTTCCCAACGTCGGCCTCCAGGGGCCCTCGCGGGGCCCCCGGACCGTCAAAAAACGGCCGAGGATGAAACACCGGCCCTGGGGAATGGGCCGAGACTTCCGAGGACCGCGCATGGAAAAAATCACGACGTCGGCAACCTCTGGGCCCCGAGGGCTTCGCGCGAGGGACGTGGCGTGCGGCTCCCCCGAAGCGCCCGAGCAGCTCCCCGCCCGCCCGAGGACCCTCCGGCAGGGGACAGCCGGTCGACCTGGAGTGCTAACCACTGGCTGCCGTCTTGCGGGGACGATGCCTGCAGCCATTCCTCGACAAACGTCCGTCTGGGTCCTGCCTTTCGACCATGGGGTGTCGCTCTGGGAGACCTCCTTGTGAGGGGGGGCGGCTGGGGGCAACCATCGAGGAGGAGGAGGAGGAGCGAGGAGGAGCGAGGAGCAGCAAGAGGAGGAGGAGGAGGAGGAGGAGGAGGAGGAGGAGGAGGAGGCGGAGGAGGAGGAGGAGGAGGAGGAGGAGGAGGAGGAGGAGGAGGAGGAGGGGAGGTGGAGGAGGGGGAGCAGGAGAAGGGGGAGGGCAATCTCATAGGGGGCAAACCTTGAGCTGGAACAGGCCGTGCATCGCCGATCGATCGGCGATGGGCGCCCGATTGCAAATCGGGACGTCGCTGGGCGGCGGGCTATCGGGCTCCTGAGCCTGTAGCCTGCATCCCCCCAAGACGTTGCCCCTGATACCTCGCCCGACCCGATACGTGGTCCACCCTGGATCTTTGGAGGTCTGAGCCCCTTCCCCGGGACCGGCGCCTCATCCCGAGCCGTTCTTTGGCGGTCCCGAGGCCTCGGCGAGAGCACCCAGAAGCTGAAAACTGGCAGAAAAACCCGCCCCGCCCTCGTCAACGCCCCTGATCAGATCCCCCTGGACGTTGCCACCGAGACATGCAGCGGAGAGCCCGGCGATCCCGATCCCTGACTTTTTGGGGTTTCCGGCTGGACCGCAAACCTGTGAGGCCCTAGCTCGGGAATGTACAGTGGGGGCGTCCCTCCTCGAGCGGGGTGGGCGCCTGGTGTAGCCTCGAGTTCCCCTCCTTTCCTGAGCGGATCCATGTCGTCTGGGAAAGCCCGGGGGCCGGGGGCGAGGAGGAATCGCACGCGAACCTGCTCGTGTCGACTAGCCCTCCTCCGACCTCTGAACCCTGAAATCCGACGTCTTGATTTTTCACCGCATGCTCCGCAGATCTGGACGCCCGAAATGGGTACCGAAAGAATGGGTACAATACCCAACAACAAATGTTGTCCCAAACCAACAGCGGCCGCTGTTGGGCAGGCGGCCTTCTGTCTCAAATGGACACAGGCCGCGGCGGCGCGGACAGCGAGTCCTGTTCAAAATGAACAGGAACTGCTGTTGGGCATTGTGCCCATTCTTTCCGTACCCATTTCGCTCGCGCAGAGCAGAAATCCCGACCCTTTCCCCAGGGCCGGCTTTTTCCCAAGAGCTTCCCGTCGTGAACTTTGCCAAGACGCGAGCAAGCCTGGACTTCGGGCCATGACTCGGCTATACGCAAGAGTGACCCTGGGTAAGAGTGACCTTTGGTGCGCGACTTTTTGGGGGGCCGCGGGGGGACCAAACCTGGGCGCGCAAGCAGCTGTAGGAGGCCACATGCGAACCCTACCCCTACCCCCCACCATTTCGGAGGGGGAGGGTGGGGTTCACTTCGCTCGGGAGCTCCCGAGCGAAGTCCCAGCAGTCCAAGCGCGCCGTCCAGTGCAGGCTGGACCCGTGCGTGCGCCCGCACCACGCACCGCTGCGGCGAAAGGCCACTCCTCATACGCGCGGCCGCTCGAGCCTCAACGGCCCTGAGGCCAGCACGCGAGCATGTCTCGCGCGGTGGCCCTGGGCCGGAGGTCCCCCCATTCACCTCCCGCTCGTCCTGACGCCCACCTCACTCCCAGACCCCCAACGTTGTGATTTCTGCACGGCGTCGGCCCCCAAAGGTCTGGACCCCTTCCCTGGGACCAGCTTTTCATCCTGAGCCGGTTTTTGACGGCCCCGAGGCCCAGCGAGGGCCCCCCAATCCCGAAGATGGTGAAACTCCGCCCAGCGGTCTGGGTTCATCCCCCGCTCTTTCTGAAACCCACCTCGCCCCCCCACCCCGTGGGGAATGGCGGCGGAGAGTGAAGGAGGAGGAGGAGGAGGAGGAGGAGGAGGAGGAGGAGGAGGAGGAGAGAAGCGAGGAGGGAGGAGGGAGGAGGAGGGAGAGGAGGAGGAGGAGAAGCGAGGAGGAGGAGGAGGAGGGAGGAGGAAGGGGAGGAGGAGCTGAGAAGGAGGAGGACTGAGGAGGGAAGAGGGGGGAGGAGGAGGAGAGGGAGGAGGACGAGGAGGAAGAGGGGGAGGGCAGGAGGAGGAGGAGGAGGATGAGGAGGAGGAGGATGAGGAGTAGGGAGCGAGGAGGAAGGAGCAAAGGAGGAGGAGGAGGGGAGCGAGGAGGAAGGAGAAGGAGGAGGAGGAGGAGGAGGCGCGAGGAGGAGCGAGCGAGGAGAAGGCCCTCCTCGCCCCCCCCCGTGGGATGGGCGAGAGGGGACAACTGCAGGGAAGGCCACCCCCTCGCGGCAGGGGCCTGCCCCCGCCGCGGCCGCCTGCGCGGGCGCCGGCGAGGGCCTCGGAAGGCGCGCGCGCGCGCCTTGCCCCCGCTGGGCGGCTCCGGCAGGCCAGGAGCCAAGGTCGGGGCTCCTCCTCCCTCCTCCCCCTTCCTCCTCCCCTCCTCCTCGTCATCCTCCTCATCCTCCTCCGTCCTCCTCATCCCCCTCGGCTCCTCCTCTCTCCTCGCTCTCTCCTCCTCCTCCTCCTCCTCGCCTCCTCTCCTCGCTCCTCTCTCCTCCTTCCTCCTCTCCTCCTCGCTCCTCCTCCTTCTCCCCGGCCTCCTCCCTCCTCCTCCTCCTCCTCCTTCCTCGCTCCTCCTCGTCCCTCTCCTCTCTCCTCCTCCTCCCTCCACCCTCCTCCCCCTCCTCCTCCTCCCACCCCCTCCTCCCAACTCCTCCTCTCCTCCTTTGCCTCTCCTCCTCTCCTCTCTCTCCTCCTCCTCCTCCTCCTCCTCCTCCTCCTCCTCCTCGATCCTCGATCCTCCTGCTCGATCCTCATCCTCCTCCTCGCTCATCGATCCTCCTGAACAGACCTCGACGCGCGAAACGCGATCGTCTTCGCGAACCTGCAGGCGGCCTGGAACACCCTCCCCTCCTAGGGCGCGACGAGAGGACAAAAACCTCCTCCCCAGACTTGGGGAATGAAAACATCACGATGGGCAATTATTCGCTATTTTCGGCCCTTGGTCGGCTACACGCAAGAGTGACCCTAGGCAAGAAGACAGGAGTGGGCGCAAGGTAGCCAAATCTAAGCGCGCAAGCAGCCGCTATCGCATCGCGCTCAGCGACCGGGGGGACCCCGCTGAGCCCGCACCAAAGGTCACTCCAGCGAAGGATCACTCTTACGTATAGTCGACTTGGGGGGCCCTTGCCCGGGCGTCGGGGCCGTCAAACAACGACTCAGCATGAAAAGCTGGTCCTGGGGAATGGCTCGAGACCTCTGGGGGTCGACGTGATGAAACAGTCGTGTCGTCGGGGGTCTGGGTCTGGAGGTCCCCCCGGATGGGGCCGGAGCAGATGGAACCGGAGGATCGCGAGGCGTCGGCAACGCATCGACCACGTCGGCGGTGCATCGGCGACGTCGGCGTGGAGAAGATCGAGCTCCGCATCGAGACGCATCCAGCCGCATCGCCGATGCATCGGCGATACGGCGCGACCATCCGATCCAATTTACAATAGGGGCCCGACCACAAGAAACCTTCCACAAGAAACCCAACCCTGAGACCCCAGGACGTCCATCGATGTTTGGTGTGGGAACGTCACGCTTTCCGTCGCAAAACCATCGAAACCCAAGAAGCCCAGGGCACCCTGGAGGCAGGCAGGGTGTTTCTTGGCATGGGTCTCCACTGTATTGGCGAGGATGCGTGATGGTGGGCGAGGAAGGAGGACGACCCCCAATTCTCCTCGTCGTGAAGAGAGGGAAAATAACAAGACTAATAAGGCATTAATATTGATACCAAATAATAATAAGTTATCCCCGTGCGACCCTACCTAGGAGTTGGAGCATTTAGGAAAGCAACCTCTACATCTACACCGACAGCTACATGTGCATCTACACCTGCATCTACATCTACATCTACATCAGCATCAACAGCGAGACTCACATCTACATCTACATCTACACCTACATCTACACCTACATCTGCATCTACATCGTCATCAACATATACACCTACGCTATGCTATACTATGCTATGATATGCTGCGCTATGCTATGATATGGTATGCTATGCTATGACATGATGTGATGTGCTGTGCTATGCTATGCGATGCTATGCTGCGCTGCCATATGCTAAGCAATGGTATGCTATGTTATGACATGCTATGCTATGCTATGCTATGCTGCGCTATGCTATGCTATGCTATGATGCGCTATGTTATGCTATGCTGCGCTGTGCTATGGTACGATATGCTATGCTATGTTATGATATGCTGAGCTATGCTATGCTACGCTGTGTCATGCCATGCCATGCTATGCTATGCTATGCTTGGCTGTGCTATGCTATGCTATGCTGTACTAATGCTGCGCTGCGCTATGCTGCACTGCTCAAAGCTGAGCTAAGGTAAGCAAAGCTGTGCAAAGATAAGCTACGCTAGGCTAGGCTAAGCTAAGCCAAGCTAAGCTAAGCTAAACTAAGCAAAGCTAAGCTAAGCTAAGATGAGATAAGCTAAGTTAAGCTAAGCTAAGTTAAGCTAAGCTAGGCTAGGCAAAGCTAAGCTAAACTATGATGAGATAAGCTCAGCTCAGCTAAGCTAAGCTTAGCTAAACTGGGTTAGGCTAAGGGAACGTCACTGGGGGAACCGCGGGGCGGATGCCGGAGGAACCACCCGGGGCGAGTTGCACTGCTTTAAGCAAACCGAGTAAGAACCCTTCTAGGCAGAGCCTAGGTAGGGAACAATAAGAATACATAGAACAATAATAATAATAATCATGATGCCATGATGATTGAATTGTTTATAAACAAATGTGTATACATATGTGTATATATGTATCTATATATAAACGTACATCACAAAAAGGAAACAAAACAACAAAAAAAAAAAAAAAAAAAAAAAACGCCGATGGCTGCTGCCAGCCTGCGGGCACCCGGGGTCCTCACCGCGCCCAGGGACGCTCAGAGACCGACCCCGGCCGAGAAGGCGGGCCACGGGGGGGGGGGGGGGGGAGGGGGTCCAGGCCATGGATGAAGGGGCCCAGGGACACACAAATAAATGCACACGAATGACAGGATTCCCGATATCTTACCATGTCTTCTGGGTTTCTGTCTTCCCCCCCCCACTTCCCATACTCTCCCACATGTTCTGGGGAATCGGCGATCCATTGTGCCTGTGTGCTCTCTCCCCTCCTGCGTGGAGCCCACGCGATACGCACAGCAGAAGCACGACGTCGGGGTTCTGGGGAGCGGGGAAAGCCACGGAACCTCAGGTCGGGGCATGGCCTCCCACAGGCGGATGTTGGACGCGAGGGGACACATACTCGTCCCCTCGCGTCGAAACAATCGAGAACTAGTGCTAGTATGTTGATGCATCGGACTACCCGAGGGAATCGACAATCAATTGCCGAGCATCGAGCATTGTTGTCCGGTCGATTGCCTAGTTTGTCCGATCGATGCGTCAAACAAATACGACTCGCCTAAACAGTGCTCAGAACTAGTCAAACAATGATCGAAACATCGTCCCCCGACTATGGTTTAACAACTTTCGAACTTTCCTCCTGCAGAGGGACGGGCCCGACTCGAGCCTCACCTCGCGCATCGCGCCCCGCAGTGCGCGCCCGCGATGCAGCCCTGGAGAGGGGGCGCCTCTCCCACGCAGGCTGCAATGCGCGGAGCGCGCTCACCTCTGCGCACCTGGGGGTGACATGGCCAGGCGCACGGGCAGACCCGGCGCCGCAGATCGCGCCTTCTGCGCGTATCTGAGGGGGAGCGATATGGCGGGGGGTCAACTCAAGGGGGTGACACACGACTTGGATCGGCGATGCTAAAGGGGCCCTGGGGCAAACTAAGAAATACACAAACCCCAGGAGTCCCCATGTTTTCCCGTATGCTCTGGGCTTTTGTCTGCCCCCCACACTTCCCATATCTTCCCATCTGTTCCTGGGGATCGACGATAAATAGTGTCTGTGTGTTTTGTCCCCTCCTGAGATGCATCATCGATGGATCGGAGATAAGCACCCAATGGCGAAACCGCAGGTTCCTGGATGGGGTGGGCTATCAGGTCCCCATTGGCGATGAGTGCGATGAATGGGAGTTCGGGGGCTGCTGCGTTCCCCCCCGAGTGGATATCCTCGCGGAAGATCTCCGATCTCAACGCGCCCGCGAGCTCGATCTCGCTCTTCCGCGCGAGTCTGCCTCTTCGATCCTGCCTTCGGCACCCCTCCACTCCTTTATCTCGCGCTTCGTGCCTGAAGCTTCCGATCGCGAACGTTTCCGAGCGTTTAGTGTCCTCGTGCTACTTTTCACAGCTTGCCCACAAAGAATCATAATTAGTGAAAAATGTGTTGACAGATATCCCCCCCTGCCGATGCCCCTGCGCCTCGAGTTCGGCGGAGGCCAGCAGAAGCAAGGCGGCGGCGGGCCAGGGGCGGAATGGCCAGCGGAAAAGGCAGCGAGGCGCCCCCGCTGCTGGCCCCCGGGGCCCTCGGAGCGGGACACAGCGCTCGTCGGACCCTGCCGCCCTGCGAGGCTCGCCTCCCGCACTCCTGCTCCAGGGCGCCTCCTGCCGCCCCCTCGAGCGCGCTGCTGGCCGGGTGGGAGATGCCGCCGGGGGCGGGTCGACGACGGGGACGCCGCCGGCGCGGCGTGGACTGCGATGCGCCCCCCAAACGGTGGATGCCCATTGCTGCTCCCGCTCGTCGCCGACCGGGCGAGGGTGGGCCGGCTGTGTCACGCGTCCGTGCTCGCCTGCTTCGGGCCAGGCCTGCGCCGCAGGGGAAGCGGACCCTGGGGCAGGCGCGTTTCTGCGACAAACCCTCAGACTGGAACGCGCACGATTGGTAATTGCGGAGCGCGGCTCGGCACGCTGAAAACGTAGTGCCACGCACTGTGGCCAGATCTGACAGCTTCGACTGCCGTGGCTCGTAGCCGTCTCTGGAACTGTATCGCAGAGGTGCCAGGCCCCCCCAGGGGTCTCCCGGGGGAAAATCTCTCTCTCCACCCCGGGTCGTTTCTGCCGACAGCTCCTGGGGCCGGCGTGAGGGGCCCCTGTGGGCCGGAGGCCAGAGACAGCCACCGGCCATCGCTCGGCCGTCCCTTCCCGGTGTTTTTTTTTTTTTTTCGGTGCCGTGCGTGGTCTTTTCGCCAGAGGTCCAGGATGCCTCTCGGTGGTCCTCGCCGATTTAGGGTTTAGGGTTTAGGGTTTAGGGTTGCCCAGACGTCCGAAGGAAACATGCACACGTCCGAGCGATGCCAAGGCCAAAGGCCAGAGCCCGTGTCCCTCGAGTCCCGCTCCTCGTGCACGGCGACCTGCGGCTTTCGGGGGCCCCCGCCTCCCGTCCCCTCCGTGCGCTCAGGCCAGAAGACTCCAAGGGGAACCTTGCGAGGAACAAGTCCTGGAGGCCTCGGGTCGGGCGAAAGGGGGGGATAGCAAAGGGGGGGTTTGAGAATCAGCTCACGTAGCTGATTTTCCCGGCGCCTCCCGGCGCCAGAGGCGGCTATGTATCGAGGAATGGGCCCCTCGGCGAGGCCGAACCCAGCTGCATGCAGCAGATTTCGTAACCCCCCCTTTCCCAATCCCCCCCTTTCGCCCGGCCCGGAGGCCTCGCGCGGCAACTTGAGACCCGATGTGCGTCGGATCCACGTCGGATTTGCGTCGGGTTCTCTTCGGACTGCGTCGGATGCACGTCGGATCTGCGTCGGACTGACTCTGGAGCATCGCCGCGCGAGCGTCGACCCACAGCTTAGCTCACGGAACTGCCGAATGGAATAAATCATACTGCTAGTATTATGTTGTTCCCATCCTACTTAAAGACCACATCCCAGAAATAATTTCGAGCGCATCTCGGGGCCCCGAAGACAGGCCCCAGGGCTGCCTCGAGCCTCCAACGTCGAGCCCTCGAGCCTCGAACCCTCGAGCCCTCCAAAGTCGAGCCTCCAACGTCGAGCCTTCGAGCCCTCCAAAGTCGAGCCTCCAACGTCCAGCTCTCGAGGCTCCGGGCTCGACGTCCGAGGCCCGAGACAGGCTCCAGGTCTGCCCCGAGCCTCAGAGACGTCGAGCCCTTCGAGGTCCAGCCCTCGAGCCCTCGAGCCCTCGAGCCTCGGGCACAAGGCCCCTATTCCTCTCGAGTCTCGAGTCAGGTCGGGCGTGCCCCCTACAGGCGGATTTTGGGCGACAGATGAAAGATGATTAGAACATGCTCCAAAAGTATAACAAAAAACGAATGAGCGTCCGCATATTATGTTTTGGCTACTTTTGGACATGCCCCCCTGCAGAGGGACACGCCCGACTCGAGCCTCGAGCCTCGGCGCCCGATCTCTCCTGCGGGGAGCCCCGCTGCTGGCCGGAGGCCGCCGTCACGCGTGCACGGCGCCGACCTGGATTGCTGTCGGCACGGCGAGGGCCTGGGATGAGGAAAACCCAGGGTCGAGCCTCGACCTTTATCCCTATCCCCAAGATGGGCGAGCAGAGAGCGAGGACAGTCTCAGGGACAGGCCCCCAGAAGCTGGGGGAATATCCTCGAGATCGGCATCGAGGTGCGGCGGTGCCAAACATATAGGGATAGGGAGATGTGTGTCAAACTCGTAAGGGTCTGGGACCCCGCGGCGCTCCAACCGTGGATCGGCCCCGGGCATCGCCGCCGCCCCTGCCAGATCAGGAGCCCTCCGAGGTCTGCAGCCCCTTGGCCCCAATCCTTAACGATTGCCCCCGCCGCAGGGTCGGAGGGCTGGGAGCCGCCGCGCCCGTGCCGCAAGACGAAGCCAGGACGAGGATCAAGTCGGATGAGGCTAGATCAAGAGTCTCTGAGATCTGGCGGCTCTTGAAGATTCGGGAGCGGCAAAGAGGGGGGTGTCCAAGAGGGGGGGTTGCAAATCATGGCCAGCGGCATGTGCGCGGCCCAACGGGGGGGCCAGGGACATAATGAAATAAGAAGAGGCGCCATGAAATCTGGGGAAATCTCATGCCCCCCGCCATGATACCCACCCCCCCCTAGTCATCACCCCCCTCTTTTCCGCCCCCGAAAGATGTTTCGGGCGCCAAAGCGTCCCGGAACGGATTAATCATCTTCCCAGCCCCGTCTGGGAGGGCGCCGAGCGAACCCGGGCGCGCCCCTCGCAATCTGACCAGACCCCCGACGTCGTGACTTTTGTTCGCAACGCCGACCCAACAAATGTCTGGACCCCCTCTCTGGAACTGGTTCTCATCCCGAGTCGTTTTCGGACGGTCCCAAGCGAAGGCCCACAAAGGTCTGACAAATGAAGAAACTGCCCGTCGCGATTTCGTTCACAACGCGAGGCGGTCTGGGTTCACCCACCGCTCCTCCTGACACCCACCTCGCCCGGAGCTTGAGGAGGAGGAGGAGGCGGAGAAGGAGGAGAAGGAAAACGGAGGATGAGGGAGAACGGACGGGGATGAGGGGGAGGAGGAGGAGGAGGAGGAGGAGGAGGAGGAGGAGGAGGAGGAGGAGGAGGAGGAGGAGAAGAGGAGGAGGGGGAGGAGGAGAGGAGGAGGAGGAGGAGGAGGAGGAGGGAGAGGGGAAGGTGGGGGAGGAGCAGGAGGAGGACGAGGAGGAGGAGGAGGACGAGGAGGAGTATGGGTACTTTGAGAAAGGAAGAGGGCAGGCGGACACGAGCACGAACAAGAAGAAGGCAAATGAGTTAGTCTCTGCCGCTGTGTTCTGGCCTAGCGCCTCTACCTGTGTAGTAAAGCGTGTGCTGCGCAGAGCGATGCGACCAGGTCTGCTTTCGAGACACTCGCCGTGCCCGCGCTGGCAGTGGATTTAATGTTGTAATGTATATGGAATGCCATAACGTTCCTTGAGACAGTGGTCGGCACAGACATCGGGCTGGAGGGATGGGCTGCATGCACTGCGGCAGCGTCCAGCCCCCATGCCGTCAGTGTTGATAGGACGAGGGGGAAGTCAGGGAGCCAGAGGAGCCTCGACGGGGCGGGGCAGGGGAGGTAGTGCGGGAATAACTCAGGTGCGTCCGTGCATTCGAACGCGCACTTGTGCTGCTGGAGAATATGCATCCTAGCCGTGGTAGCCCGACCACTGCTGAAGGTCTTGAGTGCAGACCAGCGCCAGCTCGGGCGCATCTGTCTGAGAGCGCCGGCCAGTGCCCCCAAGCGCTTCTGTAGATCTCCCTGTTCCATGGGCTGTTGACGGCCCCAGGCAGGGAGGCGCTTGGCAGGCGTGACCGTGAAAAGGCAATGTGAAGTTCAGCTCGCGTGGCTTAACTGTACAGATGCGTGGGAACTTGGCTCGGAGGTGCGGTTTCGCGACTGCCGCCTCTCTCAGCTCAGTGTGAGCGGCGCGGGCGGCAGCAGCATTGGACTGGTTAGAGAAATGCGATTAAGCTTCCTGGCACATGGGAGAGCGGGAATACTGTGCCCTGGCTGCCTGGGAAGACCAGGGATGTTCCCGTGCACCTGAGAGCGATTCCGCTGCGGAGCGTACATCACAAGCAACAGCTGGAATCTGGGCAGCTTGAACGACTGATGGCGGGCTCCAACCTTCCATGGCGATCAGGTCTGTCATGCGAAAACAGTTCGGTGGCAAGCTCATCACCTTGCGGGGGACAAACTTGTTGCGGCTTGCGATGGATGTATATATGTAAAAGCGGTGGGCGGCTGCGCTGCCACTCTGCATCTGCTGCATTCCCCCGTTGCCACCATTTTTGCCCAGCGACGAGCCTTCGGAGGGCCAGTGAGGCCTCGGGCCCGTGGAAGGAGCCCGAGGATTTGGCTCGCCACGCAACCGAGGAACCACGCCAGGAGGGTCCGAGAACGGCCAGGAGAGCTTCCGAGAGGGCAATGGCAGCAGGGGACGCGACAGGCCAAATGGGCACGATAAAGCATTCGCGTGGCTTCACAGGGAGGAGCGCGCGCCCCTTCCGACGCAGTAAGCAGGGCGGTCACTTGACGCAGAGTGTCGAACGGATTCGTTAGCAGGCCAATGGCGTCAGCGCATGCATCACATAAGCCATTATCCAGGCTCTGCGCGCCGCTCGGGAACTTCAGCCACGCGTCGGGGGCGTAGATGACGGGGCCCTTGGCTAGCGCCCGCGCCCGCCCTGGTGCAGCGCATCTCGGCGCCATTCCAGAGCCGAGCGCGGCCGCGCCGTAGGGCTCACCGTGGAACTTGACGTCGCCGGATGGAGCGAAGCGCATAGCCTGGAAGAGGTACAGCGTGCGCAGACGGGGCGGGGCTGGAAAAGACATGCTTGGAGGCGGCAGCGACGGGCAGCAAACCGGCGCGGTGCTTCACGGCGTCGCAGCGGTCGATGTACTTGTGGATGTTGTCTCCCTTGAGGAAATCCTGCCGGGAGGTATGGGTGCGCTTTGTCACAGCGCTCTTGATCAGTGACTTATCGGTGCCTGGGGGGGCTTTGGCGTCCGCGTTCATCAGCGAGGGCGGGAGGTTGTGCTCGTGGAAGCATTATCAGTGGTGAACTTGCCCTGCACATTGCCGTTCATCAGCAGGGGGGCGCATTCGGAGGTTTTCAGAAAGCGGGTGTAGTACTGGCCCCTGCAGAGCAAAGAGGGGGGATCTTCGCGCCCGCCAAGCGCGGCTACGGGAGCGGGGCATGTATTGTGGCAGTGTGCTGGTCCAGCAGCTGACGGCAGAGTACTGGTCATGCTGGTCTTGAGCTGCAGACTGAGGGGCGACCCGACAACGATGGGGGCGCCCTTCGGCGCGGGCGCGTTGAAGTTGTTGGCGCACCTGGCAACGTCGAGAAGTTCCGCATTGAAGCTGGGAGTGCCAGCATGCGCGTAGCACGGCGCCGACGATCTCAAAGGCGGGGCGCGCCTGCGCGGCTTGTTTGGCGGGGGGGCCACGTAGACGTGGTCGAGCTTCGCGGGGGCAAGCAGCGGCGGGGAGAAGACGGCGAATAACGGAGCATCGGATATCGACAGGAAGACGGACAGCTCGAAAATCGGCTGGCGCGTCTTGATTCCAAAGGTGAAATATATGATCGTGTGGATGCGTGGATGCTGGCTCGGTCGTCCGAGAACAGCGCGGTGTCGCATGTGCCCTCAGCATTGATGGTGAGCTCGGCTGAGGTAAGCATGAGAAGACGGTGCTGTTCGGAGCTGCACCGCTGGTCAGGACCACCTCGAAACCACTGCGCACTTGAATGTCCCGTGTTAGTTGGCGCGGGGCTAAACGCGACGAAGCGATGTTGATGCGCGACGCGAGGCTCAATGCGGCGATATGGATGCTCGGCATGGGGCTCGAGACGATCTGGAAGCTCGGGGCGGATCACGAAATTATACGCGTGGCGGCTAGCAACGCAAGAATAACCAGCAGGAGTGGACGGCGACTCGACCTTAGGTATGGCAGCGACAATGCATTCGGCATGGTTGACATTCATGATGACCATGGGCGCGCTCGCGACAGCGCGCAGGAACGCGGGCAGCTCGACGCACTCAGGGTCGAGCTTGAAGTGAGCGAGGCCGTGGCCCTCCAGGAGCGCGAGCGCGTGCTTTCGTTTCGTGCACTTGGCGGCGGCTGGTTTGTGGATGTGGCCCCTGCCCTCGCGAGACGCGTTGGCGCACGTATTTTCGGGGACGACGGCGGTCGGCACCGCAGCGGCGTCGCGCTGCTGAGGGGCACGGCGAGGGTTATGCGTGCCAGATGGCTGACTCCGCGCCGGCAAAGAGCGCCGGAAGTGGGGGCGCTGCCTCGGTCGATAGACTGGTACTGGGGATTGTCGACGGCTCGCTCGCCCCACTGGAGGATGGCGGGGTCTGCCGGGCCTCGGATACTGATTTTGGCGACGGGCATGGAGCCACAGTGGATCTCTCCATCGGCGCGAAAAGCCCCCCACCGCTGGCGAGGGTAGCGCTGCTGCAATAGCTGAAGGAGCTGCTTGGTCTGGACTTTCGTTCTGATCTGCTTGGGGGACTTGTCAGGGTTGATGTAGATGTCAACTGGCTGGCCTGTCGCGTCAGTTGAGGTAAACCGTTTCCATTGGCCAGCTGCATTGCGCATTGCGCGCGAGAGAGCCAGAGCGCGGGGCGCTGCAACGGCGCTGTCTCCTTTGACTTGTAGGACGAAGCGAAGGGCAAGCTCGCCGCCCCTAAGTTGTTCCGCGCGATTCGGCTGGAGATTGGCTTCAGCAATCCATTCCTGGAGGTCGTTGAGCACCGCAGTCGGAGCCAAAGGGCGCTGGCAGCCCACGACGAAGAGCGTCGGTCCCATTCGGCAAGGCGATTGAGATCTGCGATCGGAGTCTGTGCTTCGGCGAGGGTAAGTGCGTCGCGCATCTTGTCGACATGTTGCACATTCGCTGCTTTTCTGACGCCTGGCGGTCTTGTTCTCTGCGAGTGCGAGCGACTTCGTTATGCAGTACATCCACTCGGCGTTCTGCAGCGGTGTGACTTGTGGTTGAAAAAGGAGGCGGGAACTTTCGCGAGATTCAGCGAAGAGCTGGTCAGCTTGTTCTTGAAATCGGGAGGCGGCAGTGGCGACTTCTCGGTGCATGCGTTCCCGTAGAGCGACATCGAAATCTTTGGGTCTCCCAGGTAGAGGTCCATGCCGTTATTGATGTGCGGGGTGTGGCTCTTGTTGTGATCCAGGAGTAGCGTGTCCAGTAACTGGAATGGCTGGCGCATCAGTGGGTTGGGAAGCAACGGTAGGAGCGATTTTGATATCGCGGGCGAGTTGTTCGGCGGCTGCGGGCCCCAGCTGCTGCTCGACGTACTTGGCGTTGGCCCATGGGTGGTCGCCCTGAAGGGAATCATGAATAGTAGGACCATGTGGTGTCTTCTCGATCTCTTCCGTGGCCACGGCGGAGGTTTCGGGCGCAGCGCTTCCTCCTGATCTGGCTGATCTGCGTGTCGGTGTCGGTGGATGGCAAACAGTGCCCCGTCCTGCTGCTCGGGACTGCTGCTGTGGAGCACCTGCAGGGCCTTGACAGCTGAATCCTGTTATGCCACGGTGTTCCAAGAGTTCGTGAGCAGCGCGTCGGCCATCTCTACGGGGTTCTTCCCGTCGGTGCTGGCGGTCGTCGTGACGTCGATCGTCACGGCGAGGACCTTCGTGGCGTTGGTGACGGTCCTCTCGTTGGCTGCGGGACGTGGAGCCATTGGAGTGGTCGCCCTTGTCCGAGGAAGCGGCGGACATGATGCTGTAGTAGTGACAACGGGTACCAGGGTGCTTTTCAATGATTCGCCACTGGCCAAGTACACTGCAAGACCACCGCGTACTTGACTGACTCTCGTTGACTGGCTCGGAACAATACGCGATGGCTCGATATAAATGCACAGCACTGAACACGATGCGGGTATATGGAAGCTCGACACTGGGCTCGAGACGGACTGGATGCTCTGCACGAGACACACAGCGATATGAAAGGCGGCCTGCAACGCCAGGAAAGAACGCAGGAATGGACGGCAGCTCGTCCCTGGGTGTAGCTGCGAGAAGGTTGGGACTGGCCACGGACTAGCGGTATCCACGCTGCGCTCGCGATGGCGTGCCATCTTGAGCCAAAACTGCTTGAGCCAAAATGGATACGGAAGCGGGAGGAGGAAGAGGAGGAGGAAAAGGAGGAACGAGGAGGAGGAGGAGGAAAGAGGAGGAGGAGGAGGAGGAAAGAAGAGGAGGAGGAGGAGGAGGAGCGAGGAGGAGGAGGAGGAGGAGGAGGAGGAGGAGCGAGGAGGAGAAGGAGGAGGACAGAGGAGGAGAAGGCCCACCTCGCCCCCCCCCGTGGGGTGCCCCGTCCGCTGCCAGGCGGTCGCTCGCCGAGGCGCGGGCGTCGCAGGTGCGTCGCCGTAGCCGCTGGCGGCCACGACGCCCGCGGGCGGCCGGTTGCCCGAGGACTGCTTCGCGGCGCCTGCGGGCACGGCGCGCGCGCGGGGCGGTGCCCCGCGGCGAGAGGCCGGAGGCCGTCGCTGCACGCCTCCGAGTCCGCCCGCGAGAGTCGGCGGCGCGCCCGAGGAGAAGTGAGAACCTGGCACCGCACGTGCACTGCCGGGGGTGGCGGCCCGTCTTCCCATCCCACCAGCACAAGGGAAAGCGAAGTCCCTGAAGACGGGACGGGGTGGGCTCGAGTGGGCATCGTGGCCAGCTCAAAATCCAAAGAGGCAGCACAGCCTCATCGTTCATCTCTTCATTGACTTCGTTCCATGCGTAGCATGGCCTCCCCTCGAGTCATGAGAGAATCACGACGGAAGGTCTTTCTAGATTTTCGGCCTCCAGGGGCACTCGCAGGGATCCGGGAGCGTCAAAAAACGACTCGTGATGAAAACCGGTCACGGAGGAGAAGGGGTCCAGACATCTGGGGGTCGGCGCTGCGAAGAAAACACGACGTCGGGGGAAGTTTCGGGTTCGAGGTTCGGGGTTCGAGGTTTTCGGACGTCCTCGTCGGTTCTCGGCGGTTTTCCAGCCTCAGGATGCTTGCCAGCAGCTGCGCCTCGCCGAGGGCGTTGCAGGGTTGCCATGATCGTCCCGAACGGCCGCTGGAGACCCAAGTCATGACCCCCCAAAACAGATTCGGACTTCGAGGTTCGAACTTCTAGGTTCGAAGTTCGGGGCGTTTGTTGTTTCTCGTCTTCGGCCTCTGAGGGCCGTCTTCGAGCCCTGGGGCCCTCGAAAGTCCATCCGGGGGGTGGGCAACCGCGTCGGATGGACCTCGGGAGGGGTGCGGCAACCGTTTTTGACTGATGTTCTTTGGTCGGGCGTGTCCCCCTACAGGCGGATTTCGGGCTAAAAATTCAAAGTACTCCAAGAAATACACCAACATAGTCAAGCAAATACTAAACAAATCGTCCCCAGACTAATTTTTTCTATTTGGGAATATTCTTTCTGTAGAGGGACAGGCCCAACTGAATTCCCTACCTAGGCTCTGCCTAGAAGGGTTCTTACCGTGTTGGCTTAAAGGGCCGGGCAGTGTTCCACGCCCCGGGCGGTTCCCCCAGGATCCGCCCCGCGGTTCCCCCAGTGACGTTCCCTTAGCTTAGCGTTGCTTATCTGATATTTAGCTTAGCTTATTTCATCTTAGCTTAGTTTAGCTTCATCTTAGCTCAGGTTTACCTTATCTTAGCTGACCTTCATCTTCGCTTCGCCGAGCTTTAGCATAGCAGAGCACAGCATAGCATAGCGGAACGTAGCACAGCATAGCGCAGCACAGCATATCACAGCAAAGCCCAGCATAGCACAGCATAGCACAGCACAGCATAGCATAGCGCAACACATCACAGCACAGCATAGCACCGCGCAGCATAACATAGCATAGCATAGCAGAGCATGGATGTAATTCCCTATCTAGGCTCTGTCTAGAGGGTCAGCTTAGCTTAGCTTAGATCAGCTTAGCATAGCGCAGCGCTGCATTAGCATAGCATAGCATAGCATAACATAGCCAATCATGTCATAGCATAGCATAGCATATCATAGCGCAGCATAGCATTGCATAGCATAGCATAGCATAGCGCAGCTTAGCATAGCATAGCATAGCATATCATAGCGCATCATGGTACAGCGCAGCATGCCGTAGCATTTCATAGCCTAGCATAGCGCAGCACAGCATAGCATGTCATAGCATAGCGCAGCATAGCATGGCATAGCATAGCATAGCAACTAATGCTGCTTTTCTGGGGGCTCCAACTTCTAGGTGGTCTCACTTCTCCCCCAGGCTCACCGCCGAAAGATGAGATGAGCGGCGATCAAGAACGGGCGTTCGCGGGCCGCCAGCGCAACACGCGTCGTTGGAGCTGGGGGCGCTCACGCGCGACCTTCCGCGCCGACATCGGCGCAGACGACCCCGTCCTTGTTCCGTAGCTTTGGTGAACTTCTCTGTCTGGGCGTGATGTCCTCGACTTCGGCCTCTTATGGTGGGACCGCCGCCGGGCCCGGGGCCCCTCAGAGAGGGGCCCCGCACGGAGCACGGTGCCCCCGGCAGGGGGGTGGGGACCTCTGGGGTCCTGCCTCCGCGCCTGCCCGCGAGATGCCTCACCCCTAAGCTGTGCCTGCGCTGAGAGGGGGGCTCTTCTTTGCTCCTCGCATCCGGTGCGGCGAGGCCTCGCCACGCTGCCGCCCGCGGCCGCCTCGTGGCCTCCTCGTGCGCTGGGTGGGTCCGGCGAGGCTGTGCCACGCTGCCGCCCGTGGCCGCCTCGTTGGTGCACCACGCACGGTGTGGGCGTTGGACAAGGAACCATTGGATACGAACCCAGGGTCTGGAAGCCGAGGGAGCTCCAATGCTGGCTTGGCCATGGCTGTCACTGCCGCCCTCATCAGATGAGGAGCCTCCCGTGGTCCGAAGCCTCCTCGGCGCATTCCTCAACCAACGCCCCCACCATACACGGCACCACAGAGCTGACACACGCCGCACAGCTCGCACCACACAACTCACCACACGTCCACGGTGCAAGCACTTACCGTGTGGGATCCACGCTGGCCAACACTTGCCTCCGTCTGGGCGACTCCTTTCGGCCACATGCAGGAGCGACCCTGACCAAGAGTGACCTCTGGTGCGCGACCCTCGGGGGAGCCGCTGGGGGGGGGCCAAACACAAGCGCGCAAGCCGCCACTGCCGCACCGCGCTCGGCGATCGGGGGACCCCGGGGGGGCCCGCACCCAAAGGTCACTCCGGCGAAGGGTCACTCTTCCGTCTGTAGTCGCTTTTGCCTCGATCTCGGCCTCCAGGGGGCCCGTCGCCGGGCCCCGGGATGCCATCGGCAAGCATGGGCCGCGGTGCCCGGGAGAGCAGGGGCGGGACCTCCCCAGGGCTGCGCAGGAGCAGGAAAGAGGTCGGCGGACGTCTGGGTCCGTGCTCCTTCTCCTTCTATCTCCTCCTCCCTCCTCCTCCTCCCTCCCTCCTCTCCCTCCTCCTCCTCCTCCTCCTCCTCCCTCCTCCTCCTCCTCTCCTCCTCCCCCCTCCTCCTCCTCCTCCTCCTCGTCCTCCTCCTCCTCCTCCTCCTCCTCCTCCTCCTCCTCCTCCCTCCTCCTCCTCCTCCTCCTCCTCCTCTCTCCTCCTCCTCCTCCTCCTCCTCCTCTCTCCTCCTCCTCCTCCTCCTCCTCCTCCTCCTCCTCCTCCCTCCTCCTCCTCCTCCTCCTCCTCCTCCTCTCTCATGCCCACCTCCTTCCCCCCTCTTCTCGGATCATCCTCCCGATCATTCAGCCCCCACTCACTCGCCCGAGTGGGTGCTGGAGCTCGGCGGGGGTCGTCACTGTCGCCGACGCCGACGCCGCCGCCGCCGCAGCCGTCGTCGTCGTCGTCGTCGTCGTCGTCGTCGTCGTCGTCGTCGTCGTCGTCGTCCTCGTCGTCGTCGTCGTGGTCGTCGTCGTCGTCGTCGCCATCTGCCGCTGCTGAGGCTGCCGCCGCCCAGATGGAGGCCAGGAGGCAGAATCGATGCTGGTGGATAGAAACTCGGGCTCCTCTCTGTGTGCGCCTGCCCCCTGGAGCATCGAGGGCGGGTGCGTGTGACATGCTGACTGCTCGTGACGCGCAAGGCGCCACGATGAAGCTCGTGCAGGCTCGTTCCATGATCTCACTGTGCCGCTGAAGCCTCTCGGCTCGCCTGCGTGCCCCAGTTTCGATGGTTCTCGACTGCGAACAGCGCGGCCGCACTGGCCGTGCGGTGCCAACACTTCTTCTGTGCGACGACATCGCCTTGTACGTCTGCGCCACCCCGATGGGTACCCGTCATTCGGAAGAAGTGGGCAGAAGCAGAAAGAAGGAATTGTTGGAAGTAGATTGGGTTCCCGCCCGCCCCCTCGAAAAGGAAGGAAAAGGGAAAGGCACTCGATGATTGCAGTACGTGGGCGCCTGAGGCAGGCTGGGATCCTGGAATCCAGAAACACCTGCTTTAACGACCGACGGGTGCTCAGCGGAAGGGGACGCTGATCGACGCAGAGAGAGTTCGCGCTCTCCTGCCACTCCAGTGGTATGCACGGGACACGTGTGCGTGAGACCTGACCGAGCACGGCCACCACACCCGCGCCCCCACCACTCGTATTGGCGAGCTGCGAGTCGCTGCGAGTCAGACCCAGCCTGGCCCACCAAGGCCACTCGATTGCTATGCAGAACTGTTCTAGCTAACCCCTTCACGTTACGGGGCGTGAAAACGACCACAGCCACTGCTTTTCTTTTGTTGCCGCCTTCCAGCCCGCAGAAACAAAGCAGTGGTTGTGGTCATTTTTGTTGAGCTTGGCACCAGGGAAATGACCACAACCACTGCTTCTTTTTCGGCCGGCTGGAAGGCGCTGCAGATAAGCAGTGGCTGTGGTCATTTTCCCGTCCCGCAGCGCAGAACTGTTCTAGCTAGGCCCTCCACCACCCTGCACGCATGCACCACCCTGCGCGAAGGAGCGGCACTCTCTCCCGCAACCACCGTCCTGCCGCCCTCCTGCGCCCCCTACCCCCGCGCGCTCCGCTTACTGGGTAGGTATGGCACGTTTGCGCCGGGACGACCCGGGTATCGCGTCGATGGCCGACCTCGCCCGGGGATCTGCGAGGGCGGGAATTTGTTCATGTCCGCCGCCTGGGAACCGAGGTCCTGGGGACCTCGCGGGCGGGGGCTGCGGATATATGTTGGCCCTGGTGCGGCAAGTTCGTGTCGGGACGACCCAGGTATCGCGTCGATGGCCGACCTCGCCCGGATCTGCGAGGGCGGGAATTTGTTCAGATCCGCCGACTGGGAACCGAGGTCCTGGGGACCCCGCGGGCGGTGGATGGATGTACTTAGGCCCCTGGGGGCCAAAGCACGGCGTGGGCATTGGATACGGAACCCTTAGATAAGGAATCCAGGGTCTGGAAGCCCGTGGACCTCCAATCTCGCATCGGCCATGGATATCACCGCCGCCCATATTGGACAAGGAATCCTCCAGGGTCTGACGCCTCCTGGGAGTACAGTCGGGGCCTTGACCTAAGGAACCCATGATAAGGAACGAGGCCCCTTTTTTCCATCAGTTAAACTTCGATCTCCGATGGAAGACATGAGGAAAACCTGAGGCAAGCTGCGAAACACTTGAGGAACGCGGAGCCCCTCCCCAACGAACAGGGTTCCTTCTTCAGGGCCCCGACTGCTTTCCTTAACCAACGCCCCCACCGCACATACTGCCAAATCCACCGCCCGTGGAGCTCCGCGAACGTCGCTCCTCCGGGCGGTGGTGATGCCCAGATCCCCGCCCCGACGGACCGCCCCGCTCCGACGGACCCACCGTACATACTGCCAGATCCGCCGCCCGTGGAGGCCCGCGAACATCGACCCTCCGGGCGGTGGTGATGCCTATAGATCCCCGCCTCGACGGACCGCTCCACCGTGGGCGATCCGCGGCTCTCCGACGGCGCAGCACGCTCCGAAGATCGGCCGAGTGCGTGGGCCACTGGCGACGCTCCAGCCCGAAGGCCCGGGTGGGAGGAGGAGGAGGAGGAGGAGGAGGAGGAGGAGGAGGAGAAGGAGGAGGAGGGGGAGGAGGGGGAGGAGGGGGAGGAGGAGGAGGAGGAGGAGGAGGGGGAGGAGGAGGAGGAAGGAGGAGGAGGAGGAGGAGGAGGAGGAGGAGGAGGGGGAGGAGGGGGAGGAGGGGGAGGAGGGGGAGGAGGAGCCGCGTCGGCACGGCGCGCAGCGGCCGCACCGCTCTGCTCCGCCTTCGGGGGGGGGGGGCCTGCCTCTCCCGCCGGGACGCAGCTCGCGGCGGCTCCGCGGCGACTCCACGCCGCATCCACGTCGAGCCCGCGTCGGATCTGCGTCGATCCGCACCTGTCTGCGTCGGAGACCGCGTCGGACAATAGACAATTACAGGGGCCTCGGGACACACAGATAAATACACACAAACAAAAGGATTCCCCATAGTTTCCAATACTTTCTAGGTTCTTGGTCTTCCCCACCACTTCCCATATTTTCCTATCTTTTCCTGGGGGGGTCGACGATGAATTGTGTCTGTGTGTTCTTTCCCCTCTGGAATCTTCCACGCACCCATCTCGGCGGCGCCGAGCCCGCTGCGCTGCTGATGCGCCGGGCAGCATGCCGCCGCACGGCTCGTGACACCGGGCCCGGGATCCACAGCGGGAAGGCGTAAGACTCGGGCACGGGGGACTCGGGCCGGCCTGACGGGGGCCATCATCAAAAATGACGAGGCCCAATCTGGAATTTGACGCAGGCTCCCGCTGCAAGCATCCCACGAAAACAGGACCGTCCAAACCCAAAACGCGCTCGTCAAAAAAAAACGTCGGCGAACCCGAGTCCCGGCTTACTCGAGTCTTACGTTTCCCCGACACTACAAATCGCTCCAGAGCGTTCCAGGACGCTCTGGAGGGCCGAGTCGCCGGGTACGTCCCTCAGAACCGCCGGAGCGCAGAGATGCCCGTCGTATCTCGATCCGATGCTGTTCCGATCCTGCCTGCACTTCAGTTCGTGGCTTTTTGTTTATGTTGTTGGCTGGCTCCGCAGACCTCCTCCCGCAGGGGGGGGCAAGGTCCGCGCGCTGCCCTAGGGCAGAACACGCACTGTTGAAGGGGCCCAGGGACACACAAATAGATAGACACAAATCCCAGGACTCTCCATACACCTGTCCATATTAGCAGGGTTTCCGTCTCCCCCCCCCCCACTTCCTATATTTTCGCATACTTTCCTGGGAGTCGACGAGTATACAGGAGAGCCCAGAATCGAATCGATCAGTCGGATCGGCGATCGAAATAAATCGGATCGGCGGCAATCTGCAGCCGAGTCGGGAAAAGCCGAATCGGCAAAAATCGGCAGGCTAGTATGCCTCCAAGACGATATCGGAACTCAAATCGGAATCCCAGGTCGAATCGAATCGGAATCGGAAGCAATCGACATCGAATTGAATTGAATCGGAGGAATCGAAGCGAGCCCATGTTGAAGGCTTCGAACTGGGCACCAACACCAAAACAGGGGGTGCGCTCACCGCTGGAGGATGATCATAGATTTCGGTGTTGATAGCAATATTCCAGCCGCCTGGGAAGCCAGAGGATTGCCACCACCACCCAGATCGGGATCATCTCCCCTCGGTGGAGGCACACCGCCGATCTTGGTGTTGGTGTTAACCTCTGGGCCTGCCACCTTGTGTCTGTGAGCTCTTTTCTTTTGTTGTTCTCTCTCTCTCTCTCTCTCTCTCTCTCTCTCGGCTGCACGTAAGAGCGACCCTGGGCAAGAGTGACCTTTGGTGCGCGGCTTTTCGGGGGGGCGCGAGGAGGCCAACACACAGGTGCGCAGGGCGCTACTACCGCAACGAGCGCGGCGATCGGGGGACCCCGGTGAGCGCGCACCGAAGGTCACTCCCTCGAAGGGTCACTCTTACGTGTAGTCGACTCTCTGACTACCTACCAGACCACCCCAACCCAACCCGAAGACCCCAATTTCGGGTTGGGGGGGGTACGGGTTCCATATGTGTTTTTTCAGTGCTCCCCGACCCCCCCCAACTGGAAATGGAGGGCAAATCGAGGCCTTCGGGTTGGGTTGGGGTGGTTTGGTGGGTGGTGACTCTCTCTCTCTCTCTCTCTCTCTCTCCTGAGCAGTGCCTGCACGCCGGCGGCAGGCTCTCGGGCCGGGCCGGCCCCGCCGCGAAGGCGGAGTGCACGTGCAGCGCACGGGCCGGCAGCCGGGCTCGGGGCGCACATCTCCTCGGAGGCCTCGCAGGACATGGCATCTGCTACGAAGCTTAGGTCGGGCGTGCCTCCCTACAGGCGGGCTTTGGACGGAAAAGTTAAAACACAGAAAAGTACTCCAGGAATGCTCAAACACAGTCAGTCACACATTCGTCCCCAGAGTATTTTTTTTACTGTCTTTGAACATTCCTCCTGTAGAGGGACAGGCGTACGAAGCCCGGTGCAGTAGGGGAACGAACCATGACGTAGACATAACAACTCGAAGGTCCGCGTGGACTTCCCGGATCGACGTTGGGGCCCCCCTGGCGGCGCCTCCAGTGCTGCCCCTGGCCTGGAGCGCGTTCCGCGCGCCAGGGAGGGGGGTCCAGCGCCGATCCGAGAAATCCGCGAGGACCCCTACCAGGGAAAAACTAGACCCGACCAGAGAAAAACTAGACCCGATCAAAGGAAAAACTAGACCCGAGGGGTTATGTTGGCGTCACTGTTCGCTCCCCTGTGAAAGGGCCACCGAGGCGGATTAGGACTACGCCCGGGCTGGACTATGACGGATCAGGACGGCTCTGGGCCGCGGCTGTACCGACACCGATGCTGCATTGGACCTCCCAGGAGTTGCATACGAGCCAAGGGTCCTGAGAGGCGTGCGGTGGTCGCGGCGAGGGGACCGGTGAGGGGGGAACCGCGCTTGCAGGACTGAGCGGCAAGCTGTGGCCGCGCCTATCACTTGCCATCGCTCGGACGTCCACTCCCCATGCGTTGTTCGGTTTCGTGGGCGGCTGTTTTTCCAAGATGGCGCGACACGCTCCAAGATGGTCCAGACCTCCTGGCGCGGCCCTCGCCGGGAAAACTGCACACGCCCGGGAGGTGCCAAGAGCATCATCGGAGAGGGGGGGGGCAACGAGAGCACGGAGCCGGAGAGCTGCCGGAGCCTCCGCTGGAGGAGCTGGCCGGTCGCGCACCTCCGATCTCCTGCACGGGCGGCACCGGCTCCCTCTGCGCCGCATGGGAGTCGGGGAGGCGCGAGCCGACAACGCAATGCCGCCCATTGGTGATATTGCTGCTGCAGGCTCTTTTTCTGTGAATATGTATACATTACAAAAGGAGAAAAAAAAACAAAAAAAAAAAAAAAAAAAAAAAAAAAAAAAAAAACAGCCAAGCTCAGTCTCAGTGAATCCTCTGGTCCGTGTGCGTCGGATCACGCAGCACAGCGCCGCCGAACGACGCTGCGCCGGCAAAGCTGGACGGCGCACTGGCGGTGCTCAAAAGCTGTGGGCTGCACGCAAGAGTTACACACCCTGGGCAAGAACGCCCTCCCTTGCGCAGATGGCCGCTCGCCGCAGGCGGATGCGGCAGGAGCGGCCTGCGCTCTGGGCTCGGCCGCCCCGCCCCCCCCCCGCCCCGCGCCCCCCGACAACCCGCACGCCAACGGCCACTCCGCAAAGGGCCACTCGCACTCTCAAGGGCCCAGGGACACACACAGAGAGAAGTAAATGCACACAAATCCAACACACAGAAATAACTACATGCACACACACACACACACACACATCCGAGGATTCCAAATATGTTTGAATATTTTCTGGATCGTCAGTCTCCCACCCCACCTCCCATATTCTCCCATATTTTTCGGGGGGGTGCAACGATCCATCCCACCAGCCCTCTGGGCGCAGGTGGTTTGACGAGCTTTGCCTTCTCTCTTCCGCCAGCCCCCTCCTTCCCCTGCTCGGGGGAGGGGGTTACCCCTCCCCCTGCCCCTCCCCTGGGTCTGGACGGGGCGCCCCGCGAGGGTTTATGAAGGGGCCCTGGGACACACAAATTCGCCGGCCCAACGGGCCAGAGGCGTGCTAAGATCTCCGGGAACTACTTAACAATAGTTCTAGTTCGCGCGCGCGGGGCAGCCCCTGGGAGCCCCTGGACGAAAAGTACCTCGGCTGACCCCCGGCCGGGTCCCGGGCGATCCCCAGGGGGGAGCTATTTTTCGCCATCCCTCACCAGGATCGTGGCCTCCGAGGGGGTGGCTGCAATCGACTACCCCCCCTCCCGCCCCAAAGGGCCCCCAAGAGCCCCACAAGAGGCCCCAGGGGAGCCCAAGACGCCGCCAAGGAGCCCCAAGACGCTCCCAAGAAGCCCCCAAGAGGCCCCCGAGACGGCCTTAAGAGGCCCCAACAAGCGCTCCAGGGCCGGCGGAATCAGCGAAGCGATTAATCATAAATACGCACAAATAAAAAGGACTCCCCATATGTTCCAATATTTTCGTGCTTTTCGTCTTCCCCCCCACTTCCCATACTTTCCCATATTTTCTGGGGAATCGACGATTAATTGTGTCTGTGTGTTTTTTCCCTCCTGAGTTTAGAGCGTCCAAGATGGCCTCCAAGATGGCTCAAGATAATCAAACATTGCTCAATAGCTTCCGACACACCTCTAAGAGGCTCACGGCCCCGAGATGGTTTCAAGTGCCCTTCGAGCCGCCAAGGGAAGCCTCCAAGAAGCCAACATGGCTCCCAAACCTAAGCAACAACTAACTTGGTTTGCCTTCTCGCACTTTCGCCTCCGATGGGCTCTTGAGGCCTCACAATGGCCCCAAGACAGCCCAAAAGAGCCCCAAGAGGGGCAAAGCAGGACCTCAAGATGGCCCAAGAGCGCCCAAGAGCGAACCAAAGACGACACCAAGACGGCATGTTTTGGCCTCCGAGGGGGGAGCTGGATTTAGACCCCCCTCTTTTTGACTCGTGGGGGTCCCGATGGCCCCAAGAGGCCTGCTAGACCCCTCCAAGGACCCCCGGAGAGCCCCAAGACCCCCAACATGAGCCAAAAGAGGGCCCCAAGAGTTACCCAAGATGCCCCACTGAGGCCCAAAGAGAGCCCCTAAGATGGCCTTCGTCGTCCTTCAAGAACCTCTCACAAAAACATACCTCCAAAGCCTGACTTCTCATCCTCCTTGTCATAGTTCGTCCCTTCCCTCCTCCTTTACTGCCTCTTCCTCCTCCTCCTCTTCGTCCTACTCATCTTCCTCGTGCCGCATTCCTCCTCCTCCTCCTCCTCCTCCTCCTTCTCCTGCTCCTCCTACCTCCAAGATGGTCCCAGGAGGTCGAGCATGGCTCAAGATAGCCTCTGACAGACCTCCAAGATGCCTCAAGACAGCCACAAGACGCATCAAGATAGCTGGGCACGGCTCAGGATAGCCGCCGACAGCCTCTAGCCGAACATGACTCACGATAACCTCCAAGGGGCCTCAAGAAAACCTCCGATCGTGTCTGGATGGGCTGGTGGGGATACTTTTTGATTTGCGGCCCGCAAGGAGAAGTCCAGAGGGCGGTATGACCGAGGCTGGGGCACAGCGCAAGATAATTGGCGCGAGAACGCGCGAAATGCACCTGCAAAACAAATTAGGAAGAGGGGCGGCCACAATTGGGCAACCACCGAACACAAGCCAGACCCGCAGGTGGGGCCGGACCGGAACCCTGCCGGAGTGCACGCGGACCCAAGCACAAGCCGCTGGGCGGATGCCAGCGGAAGAGAGGCGGCCACGGAAGGGCAGACAGAAAACAGGCCGGACCCGCAGGTGGAGTACCGACCGGCATCCAAAGAAAAGGAGCGGGCTGGTGGGGATACGCCAGGCGTCAAGAATTGTTCATCTGTGTTGTTTCCCTCCTGACTTTCGTGTAGCCGATTCCGCGACTGCCACTGCATCCACAGCCGGCATCCGCTGCGTCCTCGAAGTGTCCTGTCCTAAAAGGAGGAGGAGGAGAAGGAGGAGGAAGAGGAGGAGGATAGGAGGAGGAGGAGGAGGAGGAGGAGGAGGAGGAGGAGGAGGAGGAGGAGGAGGGAGGAGGAGGAGGAAGAGGAAGAGGAGGATAATGAGAGGAGGAGGAGGAGGAGGAGGAGGAGGAGGAGGAGGAGGAGGAGGAGGAGGAGGAGGAGGGAGGAGGAGGAGGAGGAGGAGGAGGAGGAGGAGGAGAAGGTGTCCTCACGAGACTGACCCCCCTCGGCGGAGCTGCCCCTCCCGTCCTGCTTCCGCCGCCTTCCGCCAGCGCCGTCGATCCCCGAAGGCGAGCCCCACTCCCCACCCTGCGGAGTGCCCGGGCGGCACCGAGGAGCCACGAGAGCGGCCTCGTCGGGGCGCCGAGAGGAGGGCCCCCCGACGGGGCCGCGGGGAGGCGCCAAACAGTGAGGGCGCGCCGCGGGACGCCCCAGATTGGGGGGGGGGGGGTCCGGGACCCCCCACGCCGCCCCGGGGAACCCGCCCCCACCCCCCCCCCGATGGCGTCGTCCTGGAGCGCTCCCCCCCCATCCCCCCCTCCAAAAGAAGGGGGGGGGGGCTGTTTGAACCCCCTCCCCCCCTTTGGCCACGTCACGCGCCCAGCTCTGGAACCCTAACCCCTGACCCTACCGCCCGAACCCTGACCCTAACACCCAAGATCTGACACCCCCAAACTTGACACCCTAACCCTAGCGCCAAAACCCGAACACCCTAATCCGAACGCCCTAACATCCTAATCCTAACACCCAAACCCAAACCCTACCGGCCTGAGCCGTAAGCCCTAACCCTGACACCCTACCCCGAAACCTACCGCCCCAACCTCGAACCCTAACGCCCTACCCCTACCTAGCCCTAACACCCTACTCCTAATCCTACCGCCCTAATACAAACCCTGCCACCCTAAGCGTAACACCCTGACCCGAATACCGATACCCTAACACCCTGGTCCTAACTCTATACACCCTAACTCTAACATCCTGGCCCTAACATCCAAGCCCAAACTCCCTAAACCTAACACCCGAACTATAACACCCTAAACCAAACACCCTAAACCAAACACTCTAACCCTACCCCCTTATCCTAACACCCAAAGCCTGACACCCTAACACCCGGAATACAACCCCTAAGCTCTACCCCCTAAACCCTAAACTCTGAGTCTTAAACCCTAGACTCTAACACTTCAGCCCTGAGCCGTAAGTCATAATCCCTAAGTTCTAGCACCCTAATGCCAGGCTTTGACTCTCAGCCCTAAGGCCCAAACTCTAAGGCTCAACCCCAAAGCCCTAAGCCCTGAGGTCTGGGTGGGCGTACTCCTTAACTCCGCCGTGCTTCCCAAGAGCCCACGAAATTCACGAGGGTTGCGCAGCTCGCAGCCCCCCAGGGAGTTGCGGGGTCATGGCCGGGTGCGCGGATCCCACTCCTCCGCCGTGCCTCCAAGGAGCCCGTGGAAGTGGCGACGGCTGCGCAATTCGCATTCCCCCAGAGAACTGCGAGGTCCTGGCTAGGTGCGCATACTCCCCCACTCCGCCGTGCCTCCCAGGAGCCCACGGACGTAGCGACGATTGCGCAGCTCGCACCCCCCAGGGAGCTGCGAAGTCTCGGATGGGTGCGCGTACCCCTCCACTTCGCTATGCCTCCTAGGAGCCCACAAGAGTAGCAACGGTTGTGCAGTTCGCAACCCCCCAATGAGCTACGAGGTCTCGGCTGGGTGAGCGTACTTCCCTACTCCGCCGTGCCTCCCAGGAGCCCACCCAAGTGGCGTCAATAGCGCAGTTCGCAGCAACGCAAAGAGTTGCGAAGTCTCGGCTCGGCGTGCGCACTCCCCTACTCAGCCGTGCCTCCCAGGAGCCCACGAAAGTGGCGGCAGTTGCGCAGTTTGCAGTCCCCCAGGGAGCTGCGAAGGAGGAGGCAGGAGGATGAGGGAGGAGAAGAAGAAGGAGTGGATAACACGGTGCTCTATTCAAAACGAGAACCCATCACAAGAGGGTTAGGGAGCAAACTATGTGGCGCATACTGGCTGCTGTTACCATCGCCTTCTCAAGCCTTCAACCCCCATGGTCCTAAGTAACTTATATGTTACTCTGAGCTTCCCCGGTCTACAACCAGCTCCCCAGGGATATCCTCGATATGATAGACTCGCAGTTCACAGCCGCCCAAGGATGGCGAGGTCGACCCTAGGTCTGGGTAAAGCGTCACTCCGCTGTACCTCCAAGGAGCTGTCGAAAGTGTCGACGGTTGCACAGTTCGCAGCCCTCCGGAGATGGCGAGCTCTAGTGTAGGTCGCCATAAGGCGTCACTCCGCTGGATCCCCCAGCAGCTTTCAAAAGTGGCGCCGGCTGCGCAGTTCGCAGCCCCCCCCCAGGGATTGCGAGGTCGAATGTATGTCTGCGGAAGGCGTCACTCCGCTGGACCCCCCATCAGCCTCGAAAGTGGCGACACCCCGCTAGTGTCTGCATAAGGCATCACTCCGCTGGGCCCTCCAGCAGCCTTCACATGTAGTGACAGTTTCGCTGCTCGCAGCCCCCCAGGGATGGCGAGGTCTAATCTGAATCCACCTAAGGCGTCCCTCCACTGGCCCCCCCAGCAGCCTTCAAAAAAGTTTACGGTTGCGCACTTCGCAGCCCCCACCTCTAGGGATAGCGAGGTCTAGTGTAGGTCGGCGTGAGGCACCTCTCCGCTGGACCCCCCAGCAGCTTTCAAAAGTGACGACGGTTGCGTAGTTTGCAGCCGCCCCCAGGGACGGCGAGGTCTACCCTTGTCTGCGTAAGGCGTCACTCCGCTGGACCCCCCGGCAGCTTTCAAAAGTGTCGACGGTTGTGCACTTCGCAGCGCCCCCCCCCCCCAGGGATAGCGAGGTCTATCTACTATGAGGCTGCGTAAGGCGTCACTCCGCTGGACCCCCCAGCAGCCTTCGAAAGCGGCAACACCTTGGCAGGTCGCAGCCACCCAGGGATGGCGAGTTTGAGTCTAGTTCTGCGTGAGACGGCACTCCGCTGGACCCCCCCCGCAGCCCCTCAAGATGGCGATAGTTTCTCAGTTCGCAGCCACCAGGGATGGCGATAGTCCAGCTTGGGCTGCGCAAAGCGTCGCTCCGCTGGACGCCCCAGCGCTCTCGAACGTGCACTTCGCGCCGCCGATCCCTGTCCCAGGAGAAACCCTGCGCGCGCGCGCCCGCCGACCCCCTCACCTCCTCGCGAGTAACCCACGCAAACCGCTGCCCCCTTCGACCGCGACCTGAGAGCGGCGCCCGGGGAATCGACGGCGAGGCAGAAGGCAGGGTGGCAGGCAGGTCGGAAGGGACAGGAGGAGGGGGGCCGGAGGAGGAGGTGGCGACCGCAGTGCTACTCCAAGCGAGAACCCAACGCGGGAGGCATGGGAAACTCAAAACCATCTGGCTCACATCTGCTGATCGGAACCTCGCCTTCCCAGGCCTTCATCCCTCACGATTGTGTTCAACGATTATGCTCTTCTCCACATGATCTAAACATCGCCTTCTGAATCCCTCAACCCTCATGATCCTATGCGAAAACATGTGTTTCTGCACACGCCCGATCTAGACCGTTCACGATGCGATGCACATCTGCTGATCTCAACATCGCCTTATCAAGTCTGCAACCTTCACGATCCCATGCAAATGATACGTGTTTCTGGACGCCCGCAGTGTGAACCTCTCACGATGGAAATCTGTGCCGCTCACGCTTCGCTAACTAGCCTGACACAGACGTTCCCCCCCCCCCGAACCCTCTCCGGCGCCAAGGGAGAGAGGTTGTGCGAGCACACACACAGACACCCTTTCCAATTAGAGGCGCATTCGCCGGCGCTCGTTCTCAAACAGCTACACTGGTTCGACTGCAAGCGCGTCGAGACATTCTCGCGAACACTCACCGATTCGGAAGCCTGCGCGTTAGGTCTCTCCTGGGGGCCCGCTGTGACCCCATAGACTCCAGCTGCGACATACAAGTGTCAGTTCCGATCCTCGGTGTCGACGCTTGTCGTGGTGCGGCCCAGAATCGTGGCCGAACAGAACAGCACGCACAGTAAAGGAAAGTGGTGACTCGAGAACCCAGCCAGCCAGATGGCGTAGGTGGTTTATGGCATCAGCTCCCATCATGGGTTACCCCTTCTTCACATTCGAGGGGGGCGCCGTCCCTCACCATACCCCGCCCTGGGAGTCTGGACGGGGGGGCGGGGGGGGGGTCTAGGAGCCATCGGAGCGTCAAAGTTGGTGCTGGATGGAGTTAGGATGGCCCCCGATATGGCACAGGACTGCCCAAGCTGGCCCATCATGGCCTCCCCCCGTGTATCCGTTCCGCTTCGAGAAATCCGCCGACCCGTTGGGGTCACGGTGTGTGAGATGCTTCCCCCTCCCCAAACCCCTCCCCCGGGGGCCTGGTCCGGCCGGTTTGGAGGGGGGGGGGGGGCCAATCCATCATCCGCACACTTGGAGCCTCAGGAGGCCCCAAAACGAGCCAAAAAGATTCCAAAGGTTTTCGAAACGGTCCAAGAGAGCTACGAATCGACGAGAGATCGCCCCAAAACGCCGAAGATTGCCTCCACGCGGCTCCATAAGTCTCCAAGACGTTTGAAACAATATTACAAGGCGCCCCAAAGAGGCCCTCCAGAGGCAAAAATCGTCCCATTTCCTACGGGAAAAAGTAAATTTTCACCACATTCGCCGATTCGGCTTCCATGCGGCGCAAAACGGCCCAAGAAACCTCCAAGATCGATTCTCGCCAGCCCAAGAGGCTCCCAAAAAGGCTCCAAGACGGCGTCTGGGCGATCCACGAAGGACCCAAAAACCATAGCAACGGCTTAGGAAAGCCGCAGGACGGTCCCAAGAGGGCTCCAAAACGGGGCGATAGGGCCCCCAAAGGCTGTCCGGACGGCCAACGCGGGGGACGATTCGGTCCAAACCGCCCAAGATCGCCGCCAAACGGCCCTATGGGTGTCCAAGACGTTTGAAAACGCGACCACGAGGCGCTCCAAGAAAGCCTCCAAAAGCAAAAACAGTCACATTCCCGAGATAAAATGTAGATTTTCAGCACATTCGCTTCTTGGTCTTTCACGAGGCCCACAACGGCCCAATAAACCTCCAAGATCGACCCCTTTTACCCGAAGAGGCTCACAAGAAGGCTCCAAGACGGCTTCCGTGCGATCCAGGAAGGCTCCAGAAACCATAGCACGGCCCAGGAAAGCCGCAGGACGGTCCCAAGAGGGCTCCAAAACGGGCCAAGAGGGCTCCCAAAGGCTGTCCGGACGGCCAACGCGGGGGACGACTCCGTCCAAACCGCCCAAGATTGCCTCCAGACAGCCCCATGGGCGTCCAAGACGCTTGCATACGCGACCACGAGGCGCTCCAAGCAGGCCTCCAGAAGCAGAAACCGCCACATTCCCTGGGGAAACGTACATTTTCAGCATACTCCATACTCGCTTCTCGGGCTTCCACGAGGCCCACAACGGCCCAATAAACCTCCAAGATCGACCTCTGGCACTCCAAGAGACTCTCCAAAAGGCTCCACGACGGCCTCCGGGCGCCCCACGAAGACCCCAGAAACCATAGCAACGGCCCGGGGGAACGGCAGGACGTTCCGAAGAGGACTCCAAAACGTGTCTAGAGGGGCCTCACAGGCTGTCTGGACAGACCACGCGGGGGACGATTGCTGCCGCCCCGAAGGGTCGGCGGTGTCGGCTTCCACATGTCCTCGGAGGTCTTGGGGGCCCAAAGGTGGCCCAACAGGGCCATCTAAGGAGCTCAAAAGGACCCCAAGAGGGCCTCGAAGCTCACATGCGAAGCCTTCTATAACCCCGAGAGGGCCTCAAGCTGCAATTCCATGAGTTCCAGGAGAGCCCACTTTTGGCAGACTGACTCCGATGTATAGCTCCCAAGAAAGGCGCGGTGGTAGGACCGAGCGAGCCCCAAGAAGGCTTCGACAGTCTTGAGCGAGGCTGCAGGAGGGCTGCAAGAAGGGGGAATCGAGTAGGGGATCGACTACAGAACTGATTTATCCCAAACTTACTTTCCCCGCCGGATCCACGAACTAACAATACAATGTCACGTAGATCTACGAACAGTATACGTGTTGTTGCTGCAGATTCGACGGCAAATCAACTGTGGAGCAAATCGAATATGTAGTCGATCCCCTATTCGAGGCATGTGTGAAGCCAGGAAAAGCGGAAGCGCAAGCTGATCAATGCTGGAACAAAATCGGTACAACACAGCTCGGGGAAACCCCGCCAGTAGACCCTACGACTTCTTCCTCGACGGGCTTCAGTGGGTCGCCCCCCATTCCTGTTCAAAGATGCCCCCCCTACATCTCTAATTAAGACAACGCGCCAAGAATCTGCTCTCCATGGACTTGCGGGGCGGGCACAATACGCGTCGTTGGGAAACGTTGGAACCGACCTCGCGACGGCTCGCAGTGAGCAGCCAGAAATTCTGCGAGAGAGTGGCCGATGAACTCGAACTGCTGTCAAGGCCAAGAACAGACAAATATAGATGCTAGCATCAAACGTAGAATGAGGCATGTGGATCAAATTAGGGAAGGCTTGGACGTTGAAGGCGCAACATTGTCCCTGACGGATGTGCACGGATGATCCAGGCGTCGAAGAGCGCATAAAACACACATTGGAAAGAACATTATGCAGACGTGTGGTGCCGCCCTCTCCTCCACGGAGAAGTCGTAGAATTTGACGGACTTCCCGCACGCATCCTTGGGCAATGCATGAAAACGTGTTCAGCTCCTTCTGATTGCAGCCTCGCTCCCTTCACTGAGCATCGTTTACCGGGCCCCTATCCTCATGGGCGTGGCCTGGGCTCCATTGGCCGCTTTTACCCCCCTGAATGGGGATACAGGCTGTTTCCTTCAAGTCTCCGAGGGTCTAATCCCTAACTGGGGTGCTGAGATGGTGGGAGTCTGGATAGGGATGGAGACGGGGACCCAAACATGCGACGTCCTGATTTGTTCAATACGGGGCCCCTGGAAATTTCGACCCTTTCCCTGGGACTGGTTTTTCACCCTTTCCCCGGTCCCGAGGCCCGGCGAGGGCTCCCCGAGGCCGAAAACTGGCAAAAACCTCCCGTCCAGATTTTTGCTACGACGCGATCATATCTGGGGATAGGGGGTCGGCTCAACGATCCTGACTCACTGGCTCATGGCAGCGCCGAGGGATCCGGGGCACGGTGGCTACGCTCAGGTCGGGCATGTCCCCCTACAGGCGGATGGTGGGAGAAAACGAACTAACAGCAACAGATATTGAAAAGTCGTCAAAATGGTAGAATCATCGTTCCCAGACTGCGTATTGACTGTTTTGGAATGTTCCTCCTGTAGAGGGACCCGCCCGACTTAAGGCTACGCCTGCGATCGAGAGGGGATCGCCGCGCGCCTGCGCACGGCAGCCTGGCTCCTCTGCGCGGCCACCGCGGTGTCTCCGGCAAGACCGCGCTGGCAACGTCAGACGCCAGTGGCGCGACGAGGAGGAGGAGGAGGAGGAGGAGGAGGAGGAGGAGGAGGAGGAGGAGGAGGAGGAGGAATAGGAGGAGGAGGAGCAGGAGCAGGAAGAGCAGGAAGAGGAGCAGGAGGAGCAGGAGGAGCAGGAGGAGGAGGAGGCGGCGCGCCCAGGGGGGAAGCGAGGGGGCAACACACTGCTCGGAAGGCGTCGGGGTTTCTCAGCAACCGCAGCGCCTGCTGAGGCCGGAGGCCTCCCGGGAGGCCTCTCGGGAGGCCCGCTCCCTCGGCCGTCCCTCCACTCGCCATCGCTCGGACGTCCATTTCCCGTGCATTTTTCGGTGTCGTGCGTGTGTTTTGTTGCTCGATGGTCCAGGATGGTCCTCGATGGTTCTCGCCGAGAAAAAAATACACACGTCCGAGCGATGCCAGGTCCAGCGGGGGGCGCCGCCGACGCAAAGGTGTCCACGGACTCTCTCGCACGCGGCGGCCTTGGGCTCGGCCGTGCGCTCGGGCACGGGGCCCCGAGCTCGCCGCTCGGCAACTGTGCGCGGGCGCCCCCGCGCTGGCCGAGCGCGCCCGAGGATCTATCCTCGCAGCCGTGCTCGCGCGCGTCCGCTCCTGCGCCGGGGGCGGCCAAGGGGGGGGCACGTCCAAGGGGGGGGGCCGAATCATGGCCCGTGCGCGGACGAGGGAGAAAAAAGGAGGCCATAACGTCCGGGGAAAACTCATGGCCCCCGCCATGATATCCACACAAAGACACACACATACACACGCACGCACGCACGCACGTACGCACGCACGCACGCACTCACTCCCGCACGCACGCACGCACACTCGCGCACACGCAGCACGCACGCACGCACGCACGCACGCACGCACGCACGCACGCACGCACGCACGCACGCAGGCAGGCAGGCAGGCAGGCAGGCAGGCAGGCAGGCAGGCAGGCAGGCAAGCAGGCAGGCAGGCCCGCAAGCACGCAGGCACGGAAGCACGCAGGCACGCAGGCACGCAGGCACGCAGGCACGCAGCCACGCACGCACGCACGCACGCACGCGCGCGCGCACGCGCGCGCGCACGCGCACGCGCACGCGCACGCACACACAAGCACACACACACACACACACACACACACACACACACACACACACACGCGCGCACACGCACGCGCGCACGCGCACGCGCACGCGCACGCACGCATACACGCACGCACGCATACACAGACACGCACGCACGCACAAACACACCCGCACACACAGACACACACAGACACACACAGACACACACAGACACACACACAGACACACACACAGACACACACACACACAGACACACACACACACACACACACAACACACACACACACACACACACACACGCACACACACACACGCACTTACGCACCTACGCACTTACACACTTACGCACTTACGCACGCACGCAGGCACGCACACTCACGCACTTACGCACGCAGGCACGCACACACACACACACACACACACACGCACACACACGCACACACACGCACACGCACACGCACACGCACACGCACACGCACACGCACACGCACACGCACGCACGCACGCACGCACGCACGTACGCACACACGCACACACGCACACACGCACACACACACATACACTCCTCGCCAAAGGCGCGTCACCCCTGGCCCCCGCCGCCCCGTGGAGACCACCAACCTGCTTTCCATGAGCCCCAACCGCGTCGGAAAGGCTGGCCAGTTCAGCCTTCAGCTGAAGGCAGGGCGGTGCTCGAGCTCGAGCGGCTCGGTTGGGCATCCACCAGAATTCTGAACAGCTTGAATACGGCCGGTCGCTGCCTCGGGAGTCGCAGGCTGGCCCGCAGAGCTGGGGCTGCTCTGATGGGCATGCATCTGTGATATCTGGCTCACTGTCTCCATTCTGGACATCGGGGTCTGCCGCTGAATAGCCATTCCATTGAACTGGCCCTTGCCACAGCCGCCGTAGGTGCATCCTCACTGCCGTCTGCCACCTTTTGCTCCTTTTGACAAGGTCTGGCCGCCCATGGGAGTTTTTTGGTGGACAGTGGGGAAAGAAAGCGAGGCCCGACTGGCGGGCCTGGACGAGCTCCTGGGCCGCGGCAACCTCGGCTGCAGTCGAAGATGGAAGGGGCAACATATGAGCACAAGTCGAGAACGCAAGCTGAACGCTCAACCACAGGTGGCTGCATCTGGGCCCGGGAGGGGGGGCGCGCATGCCAAATCTTACTGGTCAGTGAGCGCGGGTGCCCAAGGCGGAGGTCGACCAGGACCTCCACGCAGTGCAAGAGGTCTAGCTTTTCCTGGGGAGCGCCCAATCGTTCCCATCGCCGCACGGGACCTGTTAATTCGCTGCGGCGTTGTCATTCGCGCGTGAACCCTATGTGCGGACGAAGACGAAGTTTCGGCCTCCCCCGTCGAAGCAAAAGCCGCGTTCTCATGGATAAAACATACCAGAACTCTACTGAAGGAGAAACAGCACGGCCTTGTGATGCACAATCATGATTCACAACATCAAACAGCACAGTCTTGTCATACATCTTGCATATGTAGTTGTAGGCACGTTTGGCACATGGTGTAGGATAGAAGCAGGAGGTAATTCACATGACGCTTGCGAAGCACACGCCATTGTCGGTGTGTCCACGCCGCGTCTGCCAGGTACTCGCACTCCGAGAACACAATATGCAAGATGATCGGGCTCAGCGGCCCACTGATCGGGGTGCCTCGCAGCTGCGCGAGATAGAACACTGCGCGCAGGAAGAAACGGAAGCCCATGAAACCTGCAAGGGCGCGACGTAGCGCAGACAGAGAACGCTGTGCGATCCCGAGACTTGGCGGTGATCGTACCTCCTGGCCAAAAATGCGCACGGCGAGACTTCAAGACCGAAGGGCTTCTGCGTAGAAACTGGTGCTCGACGCGCTTGATTAAGCCATCGATCGCTTTCCAAATCCTTTTCTAAACGAATCCCCTCGCACGCCTGACCCAAATCAGCCACGCATGCACAGGGGAAAACATGACCGAGCGCCGACGCGATTGCGGCGACTCCAAAAGCTCCAGCTCCGATTTGATTTCCGTCGACGACGAGTCTAGGCCCCCAAAAGATCATCCAGAAGTCACGACGTCCACGAGGTATTTTATGGCCCTATACATGCACCTATAAAGCCCACGTCCAGAAACCTTTGCAAATCTGCAGATGTTTTGAACGCGCGAATGGGACGCCGCCTTCGAGCGGTGACGCCGACCTCCAGGGCGGCAAGCGTCGCGCGCGGGGCCCTGCGCGCATCCATGGAGACCGCGGAAAAAAAGTTCAGGACGTCGAGGATTGGGAGTCAAACCACTTCGCGCAAGCCGATCGCGGAAGACTTTCCGCCTCGCGCGCTGCAAGGTCGGGCCGAACAGTGCGACCGTCAAACTCACGGCGGGTCACGTCTGAGGCTCTTGCCGCACCCTCGGGAGCCCAGATGGTAGATCCCCGATTGTTCCAAGCCCAGTGTAATCAGCGCGAAATCGCCCCGTACTCCAGGCGAATGGCATGGGGGGGGGGCAACGCGTGCGCAAAGCTGAAACATTGCAGATGCAGGCGCATCGCGGCCAGGATCTCTGAACTTCCCGCAGTACCTCATGTGTGCATTGTCGCAAACGCCTAACATTATGTCGGGCGTGTCCCCATACAGGGGGATTTTCGACGAAAAATTAGAAACTCCCCAACAATACCGCAAAAAGGTCAAAATAATATACAACAAATAGTCCCCAGGCTATTTTTGGACTATTTTTGGATTTGCTTGAGGCATCTTTTACTTTTCGTCGAACATCTCCCTGTAGGGGGACAGGCCCGACTTAAGCCTATCATTTCACCAGGATTGGAAGCCGCCATATGTATGGGTCAGACCTCGGTTGTCAAACGTAGGCAATCCCCCAGACAGCCCTGAACTCTGTGTATATCTGTGTATTCATAAAGATGTACAGTGGTAGAATCGACGCACTCTGCCAGCTGAGACGCAGCCGATTAGCATCGTTGTGGGACCGCGCGCGACGACGTTGCCACGTCATCGCACGCGGCTTCAAAGCCGCCCACCGAAGCAGCAAAGCTGGCGGACGGCCACCGACATCCCGTGGCCCGGGTTTGTCCGCGCGCTCGGCCTGGCGCGCCAGAAGAGATCCACGCGCGACGGGGGGGGGCGGCGAAGCGCACCTGGCCAAAACCGCCGCGCGGCGAGGTATTATTCAAAGCGCGGAACGCATAATGAGCCTCTCCACGCGATCATCCCTCCAACGATGTGCCTCCCTGGGCCCCCCCCCTCGACCCTTTGGTTGCTGGCGTAAGCGACGATTCCGACGACGTTGATGTGAGCGCTGTTCTACATGAGCTGGACAACTGAACTTCGTCGTGCCGAATCCATCGGCCTCTGGTCTGCAAAACTGAATACACGCGGATTCAACATCTTTTGCCACGGCAATCTAACCTGTCATCAACACAATAAAAAGTCCACCAACACAACCTGGTAGTAGCTTTCTCTATATCGAATTGTTTTAGGAGTAGGGAGAGACCCCGAACAAGCTCTCGGGACCTCGAGGATGCTCCATTGCATGTCCCTGTGCGCATGCAAACTCCTTGTCCGATAGAAAAGGGCCGTAGAACCCAGTTGGCAAACGAAACTTGCGCCCCGAAATACAGTGCCCCTGAACCCGAAGAAAACGAATCAACTCCAGACAATATAAAATTGCATGCAACTCCGTGCCGCTGCAATGCTTCCCACACATGAGTCGGGAGACCCCTGCAAAAGCGAACAGCGCACCATTGGAGCCCACGACCTCATGTCCACATCGAACGCAACCTACTTATACATAGAGGGCAATGGAAACGGCCACTGGAAAATATTGCACGCCAGGAGGAAGACTCGCCTTCGCAACTTCGGGCGGTCTGATCAACTTGTGCTGGAAAAAAAAACATGGATGACCGAAACACTTCCAGTGGCATGGGCACAACGATCTGCCACAGAACTGCAACCAGGACACTTTGAAGAGACACAGCATCGGTCCTTCATTGATATAACATCGAAGTTCGGATTGTCTCTCCATCCGCACAGTGCGCTTACGACAGAATAGACTGAGGATGTAATAGCAGCGCCTTGCTGCTGAGAGAAATCGGGGCTGGGCCTGGAAAAACACGGGTACATGCACCAGCTCGCTCCTGAATGGAAGCCCCGTAACCAGCTGGGCGCCCGCCACGCACAAGAACAACCAGCAGAAAAATGGATCGTGGCCGCCCACAGCGTGCCAAGAGGATTGTCCTTGAATGCGAACTACGGCGTCTGAGGCACACCGGTCGACATGCCTTCCGCTCCGTGCGCGACATCAACACATTGAAAGGCCGAGAGATAAACTGAACACCTGAACATGAAGTTCTTGTGGTCCGTGAGGCTCACCCCGAGGTCCCGCGAGAGCACGTCCAACGTCCCTCCCGAAACCACAATGCACACCCAAGAAACACCTTAGACCAAATCACAAAAACATGCAAGACATTCCAGAGCGCCGTCCAAGAGATCTCGGCAGTGCCGAAAGACATCAAATCCAGGACACGAAGGACCATTCGGATGCTGCAACGATATCGCATCTGTCAATATGTCAATACGTACGTATGGTTGTATTGCCTGGCCTGACTGGCGTGGCATGTCTTTGAACGTCAGCTGCTGCCTAGGCGACGATGGGCACGACAAATATGGGGCGCCAGGGGGCTTGCCGAGAGAAAGGTTATCACACAACGGCGATATGGAATCCAACGTGAGAACAGGCAACATAAATCCTCAGAGACTTGGAACATATACCTGCGCGTGACATCTACAGCACATCATGCTCAGCAGCTGCACCCAATTGCCATGTATGAGCGAGGACGCAGCCCCTAAGCTGTAGTCCACTAGTAGCAGCAGTCGTACTTCGCAGAAGAACTACACACACTCACACACTCACGCACACACACTCACACAGACCTAGTCATCACCCCGTTCGTGGCAGCTCCCGACTGAGACCACAAAAGGAATTCCTGCCGCCCTGCCGCCGGGGGGCTTGCTCGGGCCAGCCCGCGCAGGCAGGCGCGAAAGAGCCGCCGGGGGCCGGGATGCTCCAACCTGACGCCCGCAGGGCCGCCCAACGCCCTGCCCTTGCGCTTCGGGCGCCTGGCGAAGCACGCAACCCGACGCAGCTGCGTGAGGCGCGGGGCGTGGCCCCGGCTTCACAGCGCGCCTCGGGGCGGTGCGCACAAGCGCTCGGAGGACCCCGTGGGGCACGATCTGCGCGAGTGCGGCGGCTCGGGCGGGGTGGCGGCGCGGGCGGAGCTCCCCGTGGGAGCACGAGGCGTGCGAGGGGCGCGTGCCGAGACGGGCGGGGTGGCGGCGTGCGCCCCTCCCTCCAGACTGCACGTGGGCATGCCTCGGGGGGGGCCTGCGGGGGGGCGAATCGTGCGAGGGGCGTGCCGAACTGGGGGGGCGGGCCCCCTCTTCTTTCACCTCCTCCTCCTCCTCCTCCTCCTCCTTCTCCTCCTCCGCCTCCTCCTCGTCCTCCTCCTCCTCCTCGTCCTCCTCCTCCTCCTCCGCCTCCTCCTCCTCCTCCGCCTCCTCCTCCTCCTCGTCCTCCTCCTCCTCCGCCTCCTCCTCCTCCTCCTCCTCCTCCTCCTCCTCCAGCCACTGGGGCCACAGGTGCAGCGCCCTGGCGAGTCAACAGGGGGGGGCGAGGGGTGTGCGCCGCAGGGGGCGAAGGGGCCGCATGCGTCCGCGCCATCAGCGGCCGGGGGCGGAGCGCCCCAGTGGGGGCACGAGCCACGCGAGGGGTGCGCGGCGGCAGGGGGCCTCGCCCGCTGCGGCGGCACCGTCGGCGAGCTCTCCGTGGGGGCACGGAGAGCGTCGGGGGTTATGTCGGGCGTGCCCCCCTACAGAGGGATTTTCGACGAAAAATAAAAGCCATACCCCAAAAATACCCTAATAAGGTCCAAAAATACCCGGGAAATAGTCCCTGGTTTTTGTTTGTTATTTTTTGGTTATTTTTAGGTTATTTGTCATTTTTCGTCGAAAATCCCTCTGTAGGGGGACAGGCCCGACAAAGTCTGGGGGTGCACCGGAGTGGGCGTGCGGACGGAGGGAAAGGAGGTGAATGGGCAGGGAGAGCGAGGCGGAGCAGAGCGGCGCGAAGGTGCCGGAGTCGGGCACACGGGCGTGGCCGTGCCGTGCTGGGCAGGGCGCGGGCGGCCGTGGCCACGCATCGAGTGCGCACAGAAGTCGTGGACGAGAGACTGCCGGGACCAGCTCGCCATCGCTCGGACGTCCATTTCCCGTGCATGTTTCGGTTTCGTGCGTGTTTTTGTTTGCTCGATGGTCCAGGATGGTCCTCGATGGTCCTCGCCGAGAAAAAAATGCGCACGTCCGAGCCAGGCCAGTGCACAAAGAAGGACAGGGAGAGTAAAGGGGCCCCAGGACACACAAAGAAATACACACAAATGACAGGATTCCCCTATATGTTCCCCTTAGTTTCTGGGTGTCTGTCCTCCCCCCCCTCCACTTCCCATATTTTCCTGCATTTTCGGGGGAATCGACGATCAATTGTGTCTGTGTGTTTTCCCCCCCCCCCTGGGAGAGGAGGGGTGGGCGGGGGCGGCGCTGGGCCGTCCTGCGGCGCCCACGCGCCCGGTCTGAGGAGGAGGAGGAGGAGGAGGAGGAGGAGGAGGAGAGGAGGAGGGGGGGGGGAGGAGGAGGCGGGGAGGAGGAGAGACTGAGGAGGAGGACTAGGAGGAGGAGGAGGAGGAGGAGGAGGAGGAGGAGGAGGAGGAGGGGGAGGGGGCGGGGGCGGGGGGATCTCAGCTTCGGCGGAGCGCGCGAGCCCGCCTGCCCGCGGTGCAGGAGGGCGGTCCCCCCTCTGGAGCTTCACTGTGCAGTTTTTTCCGGCGGCTGCCCCAGCAGGCCCACAGCGCAGGCAGGAGGAGGAGGAGGAGGAGGAGGAGGAGGAGGAGGAGGAGGAGGAGGAGGAGGAGGGAGGAGAGGATGAGGAGAGGAGGAGGAGGAGGAGGAGGAGGAGGAGGAGGAGGAGGAGGAGGAGGAGGAGGAGGAGGAGGAAGAGGTCCCGGGACACACAAATAAATACTCCAGACTTCGTGAGAAAGGGAGGGGGATCTCATTTCGGGGGGGGTCTCTTCCAGGCTATCCGGCAGGGCCTGGGGGGGTCTGGGGACGATGTTTTGGAGGGTTCTCCCACGGGGGAGGTCTGAAGTGGCTTGTCTTGGAGGGTCCAGACTGCCTCCCTTTTATTACGAAATCTGGAGTACACACAAATAAAAATGTTCCCCATACCCACGGACGGAGGCAGCGAGGATGAGGTTGGGCGTGTCCCCCTACAGGGGATCTTGGACGAGGAACATCGTCAACAAAATGACCCAACATAGCCAAACAATGCTCAGAACATCGTCCCCAGACCATGTTTCGACTATCTTTGAACATTCCCCCTGTAGAGAGAGGCGCGCCCGACTCAAAAACCCAGGCGGGCCGAGGACCAGAAACAAAAAAAAAAAACGCGGTCCATGTCGTCGACGGTGCAGGGGCCCTGGCCGTCTGTGCCTGGGCCGTCCATCCAGAGCATGTCGTTGGCGGCCCAATAGCTCACGATGGGCGTCATGCCAGCCTCGCGCGGGACTCCCTCCACCGGCCCCCCCCCACTTGACGGGAACAGGGAGGGAAAGGATACACTCGGCCTTCATTGGACAGGACACGTGGGAGGACACAAGACCCTTCCGAGGGCCACATCGCCACAAGAGTGTGAGAAGGCACGCGTCGCGAGGCACAGGACACAAGGGTACCCTTGAGCTGACCCGCTAATCCGGGCCGGCTGTGAGCGGGGAGGGGCCCAGAGGGAGGTCGGCCCCCACCTCGTGGTGACAGGACGCGGCGGGCAATCTCTGGTACTGCTCTGCCCCGGGGGGCCCTCGTGGGGGGGGGCACCGAAACTGTCGAGAGACGGCTTAGGGCGAGAAGCTGGTCCCGGGGAAGGGTTCCGGACCCCCGGGGGCCCATGCTGCAAAAAAACAAAACGAAAAATCACACAACAACGCAGTTCTCTGGGTCTGGCACGAGGGCGCGGCACGCCTCGGGAGGAGGAAGGCTCGGCGCGCGGGCGCCTCGGCGCCGATCTTTTGGCTCCCGCGGGCGGCGGTGGAGCGGGATGCGGTCCAGAGGGCCCCTCGTCATCCGTCGGGCCCTCGTCCGCCTCGCCCGCGGCCGCCTCTCACGCTCCGTCGCCGCGCGCAGGCGACGGCGGCGCTATGTCCCGGGACCCATCTCCGGCTGTTCCGCTCGACGAAGCGGACCCCCCCAAGACGACTGACCGCCGTCTGGGGTTTCAGGTGGCCCGCTGCCGGGGACGCAATCACCGGACAGCATATTACCTAAGTTGATCGACGGCGCCGTCACCGAGGCCAGGTCGCGCGCCCTCCGCAGCGGGCAAAGGACATCCGCTCCCGGAAGCTTATTGTCCTCAATCCCACGTTGGCTCGCGGGCACTCCCGCCTCAACGACCGCCCACTTGCCGTCTTCCTTCGTACCAATCTTGAAGTTGATTACCTCCAGCTGGTCAGGGGGCATGCAATAGCGATCAGGTCCCACGAGCCCACCCGCATGATGAACATAGCCCAAGTAGATCCCAATTCTCGTTCGCGGGCCTGTCCCGGGCTGCTTCACGCGTGTATCTGGCGGCAGCAGGTGCCGGACTACCGAACCGAATGGTGCGAAGGGGAAAGCGCACTCCGAATACTTTCTTCCATGGTGTCTCGTCTGCGCCTCTCTGCTGCGCATTGTGGCGCAGGCAGGAATGCGGCGCCGCATGCTCCCAATAGGGGGCCGGCAGTCTGGCCGTCAACAGGAGCGCCCTTGCTCCGTCCTGGACGATCCCATTCGCCCTTTCCACCACTGAGTCATGATTCCTGTTCGCAAGTTGCGCGGATTCACGAACGGTCCCAGGTTCACTCATAGGGCGCGCGCGTTCAACGACCTGCATGCCCGTTTGAGCTCTGGGGCCGCGTCTGCGTAGACGCGCGCAAGTTGCCCGCTGGGCGCCCGAAGATTGACCAAGAAATCAACCGCGCGCTCCGCCGACCTGTCGCGGGCGCCCTGGCTGGCGAAGAGTCCCGCGCACAGGTCGCGCAGCGTCGCGCACGAGGTTTCCCCGTAGAGTCCCCTCGAGAGCTCATTAGCCGCGAACCAATGGTCCATGGTGCACGGGCCCCCGAACTTCGTCGGCTCGGAACATCGTCAGAGTTGCTGACAAGCCTTGTTATTATTATGCTGGCGCTGTGCCCTCAGCGTCTATGCCCACTGGCAAGTCGAGCAGCAAGGATTCTTCGGCAAATGCGTCAATAAGTGCTATTCCCAAGGGGCCTCGAGGGTGCTCCCAGAGGCTCCCAAGATGGCCCATCCTCCTCATCTTTCCCTTTTCTCCTCCCCCTCTGTTTCCTCCTCTACATCCTCCTCCTCCTCCTCCTCCTCCTCCTCCTCCTCCTCCTCCTCCTCCTCCTCCTCCGCCTCCGCCTCCGCCTCCGCCTCCGCCTCCGCCTCCGCCTCACCCTCCGCCTCCGCCTCCTCATCTTTCCCCTTTCTCCTCCCCCTCTGTTTCCTCCTCCACCTCCTCCTCCTCCTCCTCCTCCTCTCCTCCTCCTCCTCCTCCCCCGCCCCCCTCCTCCGCCTCCGCCTCCTCCTCCTCCTCCTCCTCCTCCTCCTCCTCCTCCTCCTCCTCCTCCTCCTCCTCCTCCTCCTCCTCCCCCTCCAATCCACACACCAGTTTGTGAGAGAGGGCAAACGTTGGGTATGCTCGAGGTGTAGGGAATTTGTCACCACCACCTCTCTGCTCTCGGCCGCGGCCCGAGTGTCCAGGGGCCCCTCTTGGCAGGACCAGTTTTCCCACCGCTGCTGGGGTCGTGGTCCGAGAAATTGTTGGTCCCGCCTGGCTCGGTTCAGTTTCTGCCCACCCCAGTCACCAGATCTGGGCGTGGGATCTCCATAATCTTCGTTTCTGTGTCAAGTGCGGCCTCACATCCACTACTGACCCTCGGCATTTGCAGGTTGTGGGCTCTCCCCTCCGCAGTCGCAAGGGGCATGAGAACCTAGCGAGGATTGCGAAGGGTACGCACCCCTCGTACAGGACTCCGAGGTCAGCGTACTCCGCCAGGGTAGACACCCCTGCGGGCCTTGCTGCTGCTGCTGCTGCTGCAGACGAGGGACTGGGTCCCCCTTGAACTCTGAACTCTGAACACTCCTCCTCCCCCGCCCCCTCCTCCTCCTCCGCCTCCGCCTCCTCCTCCTCCTCCTCCTCCTCCTCCTCCTCCTCCTCCGCCTCCGCCTCCGCCTCCGCCTCCGCCTCCGCCTCCGCCTCCGCCTCCGCCTCCGCCTCCGCCTCCGCCTCCGCCTCCGCCTCTGCTTCCGTTTCCGCCTCCGCCTCCGCCTCCGTCTCCGCCTCCGCCTCCGCCTCCGCTTCCGCCTCCGCCTCCGCCCCCTCCGCCTCCGCCTCCGCCTCCTCCTCCTCCTCCTCCTCTTCCTCTTCCCCTTCCTCCTCCTCCTCCTCCTCTCCTCTCCTCCTCCTTCTCCTCTTCCTCTCTTCCTCCTCCTCTCCTCCTCCTCCTCCTCCTCCTCCATCCTCCTCATTTCATTCTCCTTCTCCTCCGCCTCTTCCTCCTCCTCCTCCTCCTCCTCCTCCTCCTCCTCCTCCTCCTCCTCTGCCCCCTCGACGCGGAAACGCGGGGGGGCCGGGCCCCATTCGCCAGAAAAGCCAAACGCGACTCATCCCCCGCGCGCCCCGCGCGTGGCGGCGGGGACAGCAGCGGCGGCGGCGGCGGCGGACAGCGATGCAGCACCTGCGCCTGGGGGCGTGGGCGCGGGCGCCGAACCTGCGGGCGCGGGCGGCGCGGGCGTCGGACCTGCGGGCGCGGGTGGCGCGACGGGGCCCGCGCCTCCCGCGCGGACGAGACGCGCGGCCAGCCGGGGCCCTGGAAGCGGGTGCCGGACCCCATCGATCTGGCGCCAGCCCCGGGCAGGACCCTCGAGGGCGCGAGAGCCCCGGGAAGAAGACGGAGGCGGCCCAGAACGCGCGACCGAGAGGGTTTCAGCGGCGCCCGGGCCAGTCGCGCCGCGCGCCGCACAGGCGACGCACCGCTGTCTGGCATCTGCCAGAAGAAGCGGGCGCAAAACATGAGCTCCGCCGCTCTAGCACGCCCGAGATCAGCCGAGAGCAAAAACTGCGGGGCGGGACGCGGGGGTCGGGGGGCAGCGCGGCCAGCGACGGGCCACGGGGCTTCGCGGCACGCCGCCGGGGATGGATATGCGGGAGTCGAACGCCACGAGGGATGGGCCAACCCTGGCCGCCCGGGTGGCAAGCTCCGTTAGAACTATGGCCTTCGACCGAATGTGAACACGAGTCTCAGGGAGGAGGAGGAGGAGGAGGAGGAGGAGGAGGAGGAGGAGGAGGAGGAGGAGGAGGAGGGAAGAGGAGGAGGAGGAGGAGGAGGAGGAGGAGGGAGGAGGAGGAGGAGAGGAGGGGAGGAGGAGGGAGGAGGGAGGAGGAGGAGGGAGGAGGGAGGAGGGGAGGAGGGAGAGGGAGGGAGGGAGGGAGGAGGGAGGGAGGGAGGGAGGGAGGGAGGGAGGAGGGAGGGAGGGAGGGAGGGAGGGAGGGAGGGAGGGGAGGAGGAGGAGGAGAGGAGGAGGAGGAGGAGGAGGAGGAGGAGGAAGAGGAGGAGGGAGAAGGAGGTGGAACGATGGAGGTGGAGAGGTGAGGTAGGAAGCAACTTCTGGGCGACCTTCGTCGAAAAGATGAAGAAGGACTGGGCCCCACTGCGGGGCTGTTACGCCGGAGCTAGGGAGCCACATGCAAACCCTACCCCTATCCCATACGATCTCTGAGGGGGAGAGTGGGGTTCATTTCGTTCGGGAGCTCCCGTGCGAAGTGAACCCACCCTCCCCCTCGGAAGTCGTGTGGGGTAGGGGTAGGGTTCGCATGTGGCCCCCGAAGAATGGGCCTCGGACTCAGAAGCGGGATTGAACCGGATGAGGCGGGACTGAGCCGGATTGCGCGGGATCGATCCGAGTAAGCCAGATTTGGGACCACGGCAGAGTCATAATTTGACCTGCATCCGAAGCGAAAGGAGGGGCAAGACGACAACGGTTTAGGGGTGCTTGTGGTTTGCCCGTCGTTCGGGGATCTTCTGACCCTGGTCAATCCAGACCCGGGTCAGTCGGGCCTTACAGGATAGCGCAGGATCCTGCAAGATCCCGCACCCAAGCCCGAATCGGGTCAGCGCGAAGGATCCTGCAAGATCCTGCAGGATCCTGCGCCCAAGCCCGGGTCAATGCAACCCCGGCCCTGCAGGATCCTGCGAGATCGGGCGCTCAGGCTGACCCCCGTTTGCACTGACCCCCGTCTCAGAGATCTCGGTGGCGTCCAAGAGGGGGGCGTCCGAGGGGGGGGGGGGGGGGGGGGGGGGGGGGGCGCAACTCATGGCCAGCGGCACGTGCGCGGCCCAGGGGACGTGATGAAACAAGCCGAGGCGCTACGAGATCTGGGGAAAAATCATGGCCCACGCCATGAGATCCCCCCACCGCTGGTCATCACCCCCCTCTTCGCCGCCCCCGAGGCTCCCGCGCCGTCGGCCTCTAGAGGCCACCCCGCGGGGAAGCGGGGCCCGGGCCCCCCGGCCTCCACGACGCCGCGAGGCACTGCATAGGCTGTCGCCCAGAAGCGGGGGCGCGCAGACATGGCTTAGCGATCCGTGGATTGGGCGCGCGAGGTCGCCAAATCCATGCATCGGGGGAGGTGCCCTCCCCAAAATGCGGCCGGTGCCGCCTCGTTCGGCAGCCGAAGTCCATGGTTTCCCGTGGAAGCGGAGCCGGCCGCTCATCCGCGCCCCCTCTTAATCCATGTTTGCGATCGCCTGATAGAAGTTGGCACCAGCACCAGCAGTATTAGGTCGGGCGTGTCCGCCTTACAGGCAGGAGTTGGATGAAGATTAGAAAATATTCAAAACATGCGCAACAGAAGTACTCCCAAAAACAAAACAATCAAACAAATCGTCCCCGTACTACTTCCCAACCATCCTGTGGTGTTGGGTCCTCGTTTTGAAGAGACGGTCCCCGCATTCCTCTGTTCCTCCTCGTCCCCCTCCTCCTCTCCACCGCCCGCATGCGTCCCCCACACCCAATTTGGCACACGCCTCACACGTTGCGTGGCCCCAAAGGGAGCTCCACCGAAGGCCCCAGTGGGACCGCCCGCATGCGTCCCCCCCACACCCAATTTGGCACACCCCTCACACGTTTCGTGGCCCCATACGGAGCTCCACCGACGGCCCCAGTGCCACCGCCCGCATGCGTCCCCCACACTCATTTCGGCACACCCCTCACACGATTCGTGGCTCCATAGGGAGCTCCACCCCACCGCCCGCATGCGTCCCCCACACCTGATTTGGCACATCCCTCACACGTTTCGTGGCCCCATAGGGAGCTCCACGAAAGCCTCCAATGAGACCGCCCGCATGCGCCCACCACGCTCAATTTGGCATTTTCGCCCATCCAGTACAGCGCTTCGTGGTTCCATAGGGAGCTCCACCGAAGCCCCCCGTGGGACCGCCCGCATGCGTCCCCCCAATACCCAATTTAGCATTTTCACCCACCCAGTACAGCGCTTCGTGGCCCCATAGGGAGCTCCACCGAAGGCCCCAGTGCCACCGCCCGCATGCGTCAGACCCAACTTGGCATTGTCACCCACCCAGTACAGCGCTTCGCGGCCCCATAGGGAGCCCCACCGAAGCCCCCAGTGGGACCGCCCGCATGCGCCCCCCACGCCCAATTTGGCGTTGTCACCCACCCAGTACGGCGCTGCGGCCCCATGGGGAGCTCCACCGAAGCCCCCAGTGGGACCGCCCACATGCGTCCACCATGCCCAATTTGGCATTTTCACCCATCCAGTACAGCGCTTCGTGGTTCCATACGGAGCTCCACCGAAGCCCCCCGTGGGACCACCCGCATGCGTCCCCCCAACACCAAATTTAGCATTTTCACCCACCCAGTACAGCGCTTCGTGGCCCCATAGGGAGCTCCACCGAAGGCCCCAGTGCCACCGCCCACATGCGTCCCCCAGACCCAATTTGGCATTTTCATCCACCCAATACAGCGCTTCGCGGCCCCATAGGGAGCCCCACCGAAGCCCCCCGTGGGACCGCCCGCATGCGTCCCCCCAACACCCAATTTAGCATGTTCACCCACCCAGTACAGCGCTTCGTGGCCCCACAGGGAGCTCCACCGAAGGCCCCAGTGCCACCGACCGCATGCGTCCCCCAAACCCAACTTGGTATTGTCACCCACCCAGTACAGCGCTTCGCGGCCCCATAGGGAGCCCCACCGAAGCCCCCAGCGGGACCGCCCGCATGCGTCCCCCACGCCCAATTTGGCGTTGTCACCCACCCAGTACGGCGCTGTGGCCCCATGGGGAGCTCCACCGAAGCCCCCAGTGGGACCGCCCACATGCGTCCACCATGCCCAATTTGGCATTTTCACCCGCCCAGTACAGCGCTTTGTGGCCCCATAGGGAGCTCCACCGAATCCCCCAGTGGACCGCCCGCATGCGTCCCCCAAAGTACCCCCAAAAACAAAACAATCAAACAAATCGTCCCCGTACTACTTCCCAACCATCCTGTGGTGTTGGGTCCTCGTTTTGAAGAGACGGTCCCCGCATTCCTCTTTTCCTCCTCGTCCCCCTCCTCCTCTCCACCGCCCGCATGCGTCCCCCACACCCAACTTGGCACACCCCTCACACGTTGCGTGACCCCATAGGGAGCTCCACCGAAGCCTCCAGTGGGACCGCCCGCATGCGTCCCTCACACCCAATTTGGCATTTTCACCGACACAGTACAGCGTTTCGTGGCCCCATAGGGAGCCCCACAGAAGCCCCCAGTGGGACCGCCCGCATGCGTCCCCCACGCCCAGTTTGGCATTGTCACCCGCCCAGTGCAGCGCTTCGTGGCCTCATTGGGAGCTTTACCGACGGACCCAGTGCTACCGCCCGCATGCGTTCCCCCCCCGCCCAGCGCAGCGCTTCGTGGCCCCATAGGGAACGCCACCGAAGAAGATAGTCACAATTGCGGCACCCACAACTTCATATGGTTGGGTCCTTCGCCAGGATTAGTGTTGAATCCGCCAGCCCCCTTGTGGAGCCACCAGGCTACGGGGCTAAGGTTCGCAGTTTCCTGTACCAGTTGCAGCTTCCAATTTCCACTGTTACAGTTCTGTTTCTTGCTGCTTACTGTTCCTTGTTGACTTCTTGCTGTTTACTGCTCCTTGTTGATGGACCGCGCGAGGGGGGGGGAGGCCCAAAACGAGCATTTTCACCGCGCCCAAAACGTGGCCTCTGAATTGCCGGGGTGGGTAAAAATTTACACCCCTCATGCAAATCGGCAGGGTCAGGGTCCAAGAAAAACATGTGATTTGCCATATTTCTGAAATTCGGTGGCACCCCTCACGCAGATCGGCAGGGTCAGGGTCCAAAAACACACTTGATGTGCCACATTTCTAACATTCGGTGGCACCCCTCACGCTGATCGGCGGGGTCAGGGTTCAAAAACACATGGGATTTGCCACATTTCTGAAATTCGGTAACACCCCTCACGCAAATCAACGGGGTCAGGGTCCAAGCACACATGTGATTTGCCACATTTCTGAAATTCGGTAACACCCCTCACACAGATCGGCGGGGTCAGGGTCCAAAAACACTTGGCAATTGCCACGTTGCTAAAATTCGGTGGCACCCCTCACGCAGATCGGCGAGGTCAGGGTCCCAAAACACATAGGATTTGCCACATTTCTGAAATCCGGTCGCACCCCTCACGCAGATCGGCGAGGTCAGGGTCCAAAAACACATAGGATTTGCTACATGTTTGAAATTCGGTAACACCCCTCACGCAAATCAGCGGGGTCAGGGTCCAAAAACATATTGGATTTGCTACATTTCTGACATTTGGTGGCACCCCTCACGCAGATCGGCTGGGTCTGGGTGCAAAAACAAATGGGATTTGCCACATTTCTGAAATTCGCTGGCACCCCTCACGCAGATCGGCGGGGTCAGGGTCCAAAAACAAAAGAGAGTTGCTACATTTCTGAAATTCAGTGGCACCCCTCACGCAGATCGGCGGGGTCAGAGTCCAAAAACATAGGGGATTTGCTGCATTTCTGAAATCCAGCGGCACCCCTCACGCAGATCGGCAGGGTCTGGACATCTTACCAATCGCCAGGTGTGGTAAGCTCTCTGGTCATCTACTGGTTTTGCTCATCACGAGTCGGCCTCGCACGAAGTTCCGATGCTGCTTCACGACAGCGCCCAGGCCTTATAACATAGCTCTTGCATAGCGGATTCTCCGAGAGAGGGGGCCGGCGGCAGGGGGCGAAGCCCTTACGGATATTCTATCTGCACAGGGACGTGCCCGACTTAAACCTGGAAGTTGGCGCCAACACCAATAGTAGAGGTCGCTCTCACCGAGGGAATGTGATTCCTGAATTGGGTGTTGGCGGAAACTCGCATGTCCCCATCCCTCCGGTGGAGGCGACCGTCGATATTGGTGTTGCTGCAAAAGTTTAGGCCTTCGACTCCTGACGCCGTCAAGACAGGAAGGAGCTACATCAGCACGATTTTCCAGAGGCCCGCGCGGATTTCTTGAATCGACTGGACCCCCTGGCGGCCCCGCGCCAGGGAGGAGGGGTCCAGCCCGGGGATGGGGGGTGTCCAGCGCCGACCCAAAAGATCCGTGCAGCCCTCCCGAAATTAATGTCCATTCAGAGCTTCTTCTTCAGTTCTCCAATTTCTCAATGTGCGTCCTGGGCATATGATCATTCGCATAAGTAGGTGTTGCCCTTCATATGTGTTTCTTCTTCTTCTGAGATGTATTATTGCAATGGTTCGTAGGAGAACTATTACTAGTGTAATGATGATGCGGCTGATGGTGATGCTGCTGGTACTTAGCACTGCCGTTCTTAAGCATTATATAATTGTTATTCTGAGTATCACTGATATGATTGATAGTATGTATTAGTAGTCGTCGTAGTAATAATAGTAGTAGTAGTCGTAGTCGTAGTAGTAGTGGTAGTAATATTAGTGATAATAATACATGTAGTAGTAGGAGTAGTAGCAGTAGTAGTGGTAGTAGTAGTAATAGTATTAGTAGTAGTATTATTAGTAGTAGTAGTAGTAGTAGTAGTAGTAGTAGTAATACTCATAATACTAGTAGTGCTAGTAGAAACCGTAGTAGTAGTAGTAGTAGTAGTAGTAGTAGTCGTGGCGGTAGTCGGAGTAGTAGTAGTAGTAGTAGTAGTAGTAGTAGTAGTAGTAGAGGTAATAGGAGTAGTAGTAGTAGTAGTAGTAGTAATAGTACTACTACTACTACTACTACTACTAGTAGTAATCGTAGTAGTAGTTATGGTCGTAGTAGTAGTATTGGTATTCGTATTCGTATTATTATTCGTAGTAGTAGTAGTAGTAGTAGCAGCAGTAGTAGTAGTAGTAGTAGTAGTAGTAGTAGTAGTAGTAGTAGTAGTAGTAGTAGTAGTAGTGGTGGTGGTGGTAGTAGTAGTAGTAGTAGTAGTAGTAGTAGGTAGTGATCGTAGTAGTAGTAGTAGTAGTAGTAGTAGTAGTAGTAGTAGTAGTAGTAGTAGTAGTAGTAGTAGTTGTCGTCGTCGTCGTAGTAGTCGTAAGATCATTATTGTGTTTCCTATTCTCGTTTTGATGGTGGTGAGTGCCATGCATGCCGTAGTGTTATTGCTACTGTTCTTGTTCTCCTTCTTCTTCTTCTTCTTCTTCTTCTGGTCCTGGCCTGTACTCCGAGCGGTGTCCGAGGTGGGGGGTCCTAAGGGGCAAGGACACGCGAGAGGCCTCTCCCCTGCCCGGCCCCGCCCGCGCCTCGAGGGCCTGCGACAGCTCCGCCATGCCCTCGTAGGTCCCGAGGCGCACCGACAGGGGGCAGGACCTCGGGGGACGGAGGCTGGCGGCCGGGCCGGCGGGTCCACCAGGGGGCCCAAACAGGTCCAGCACAAGAGCAAGAGCCTCTGAGCTGGTAGGATGCAGCCTCCTCAATTCCGGTGTGATGACGGCGACTGCGATGGTGATGGTGATGGTGATGATAATGGTGATGGTGATGATGATGCTGCTGATGATGATGATGATGATGATGATGATGAGGATGATGATGGTGATTTTTGGTTGGGTGCATGGGTGCGTGCAGCCTGTACACCTCACTCTCCACTCGTGGCGAAATCCGGGATCCTGAGGGGCCCGACCATGCCTCCAGAACTCTCCCGCTCGACGCCGTCCTGGGGAAACCGTACCCTCTCAGGCCCGATCATCCCCTCGCTCCCGTGGACTTCCGAGACGAGATGCCGCCGACGGCTGCTGCGGAACTCCGCCATGACCGAAAACCCACTCCCGATCGATCGGCGGAGGACTCCTGAGAAGCATGCGGTCTGCACTCCCACGTGGCCGACTCCGGAAACCCTGGATCCAACATTCCCCAATCAATGCTTGCACTGAAGAACTCCTAGCGGAGATTAGAAGATTTGGCGAAAACTTCCCGCCGATTTTGGTAGCCTGCTGGGTTCCTGGGTTCCTGGTTCCGGGTTCCTGGGTTCATGGTTATTGGTTCTGGGCCGATTTCTGTGGGTTCCGGGTTCCCGGGTTCCCGGTCGATCTCCTTATCGGTCTCTGTATCGATCCCACGATTCATCCAACCACCCACTGACTGGGGTTTTTCTCTGGTGTAATTTTCTTATTCGGCGTTTCGACATTGAGCGAAGGGGGGGAGGGGGGGTCTGACTCCGGACCTCTGCTTAGAGTTAGGTCAGTCATGTCCCCCTACAGGCGGATGTTTGAAGACATACTCAAAACTAGTCAAGACATGCACCACAAATAATTAAAAATACTCCAAATGTTACCAAGACTATCTTTGGACCATTTTTGAAACTTTCCTCCTGTAGAGGGACATCGGGAGCGGCCAAGAGGGGGGTGTCCAAGAGGGGGGGGTGCAAATCATGACCGGCGGCATGTGCGCGGCCCAGCGGGGGGGCCAGGGACGTAATGAAATATGAAGGGGCGCTCTGAGATCTAGGGAAATATCATGGCCCACGCCATGATATCCACCCCCCCCTAGTCATCACCCCCCTTTTGCCGCCCCCGAGGACAAGCCCGACTTCAGCTTAGAGCGACTGTTTGGAACATGGGAAATCCCACGGGGAGGCGGCGGGCCCCCCCCCCTGCTCACTCGACCTGCTTGAGGCAGACGCCAAGCACAGACGAGATCCAATTCCACGGGGGAGGGGGCGAGGGCCCGCGCCGATCGGCAGAGCCATGGGTAAGAAAGCGATCGGTGATTTATTCGTTGTCTTTGAAGAGGCCCTGGGACACACAAATAAATACACACAAATAATAGGATTCCCCATATTTCCTAACATGTTATCGGTTTTTGCCCTCCCGCCCAATTCCAATATTTTCCTATATTTTCTTGGGAATCGACGATTCATTGTGTCTGTGTGTTTTTTCCCCTCCTGAGTCTTGCCGATGGGCGCGGGCTCTCGCCCCCCTTCCCCTCCTCCCTCCCAGCCTTTCCCTGGAGTAGATCTTGGCTGCTGTGTTGGCGCCTGCCTCAAGCAGGTGGAGTCTCCCCCACAAGACGCACCGCTGCAGGCAGTCGCATTCGGCAGAGGCCCGGAACCAGAACCCCCCCCCCTCCCTCCCCCCTCCCCCTTTTCCTCCCGATGCCGCAACGCCGAAGCAGAAAACGCCGCGCACATCCAGGTGGAGGAGGAGGAGGAGGAGGAGGAGGAGGAGGAGAACAAGGAGAACAAGGAGGAGGAGGAGGAGGAGGAGGAGGAGGAGGAGGAGGAGGAGGAGGGAGGAGGAGGAGGAGGAGGAGGAGGAGGAGGAGGAGGAGGAGGAGGAGGAGGAGGAGGAACGAATGTGCGGAGGCGCGGAGGCGCGCCCCACACATCCCTGACAACGGGTCGCGCCCTCCGTCCGTGGAGAACTCTCGCGGAGCTGTTTGGAAAAAACGACCGCCGTGCGGGTCGGCACTCCCGCGCGTGGCCGGGCTCCCGAGGACCCTGCCTCCTCCTCCTCCTCCTCCTCCTCCTCCTCCTCCTCCTTCCTCCTCCTCCTCCTCCTCCGAGGAGGAGGAGGAGGAGGAGGAAGGAGGAGGAGGAGGAGGAGGAGGAGGAGGAGGATGCTGCTCTTGCCCCCGCCGCCCTCCGTGGGCCCCCGCGGGCGGGTCCACCGCCGCCCTCGGCTTCCGTCGGCCTCCCTCGGCCCTCCGCCGGCCTCCGCCGGAGGCGAGCCTCCGCTCGTCCGGGTGCCCAGCGCGGAGCTCGAGCCTCGAGACGAAGCCAGGACGACGATGAACATCGGGCGAGGGTACATCGAGAATCTCTGAGATCCGGCGGCTCTGGAGGATGTCTCGGGCGCCGCGGCCGTCTCAGAGCGTTGCGGAACGCTCTGAGAGCGTCCCCGAACGCTCTGAAACGGATTTATCCTCGTCCTAGCCCCGTCCGAAGCATGCCCACCTGCTTACACGCGTCGTGGACAACACCCCCTCAAAAACCAGTCCTTCCGATCCGAATGGCCCTCGGCTTGGGTAGACTACGGTCACCCATGGGGGACAGGGGACCGCTCAGGACAGCTCAGGGTCGACGAGAGCCCTTGGACCAGTAGGGTACATACAGCCTTATTCCTCAAGTTGGCGTTGGCCCCAAGACTGGCCCGAAAACAAAGTCGGTCGATCTCAAAGGGGGCTAGCAGTCGTCGCCGGCCTCTTCCCTCGCTCCCCCCTTCATCGTACCCGTCCTCCGCATCCTATCATTTTTGCCTTTCTCGTCCTCACCCCCCCCCATCCTGCCGCAGCCGCCTGGCCGCTGCCGCTCCCGCAGGCGCGCCACGGCACGCTGTCGCTCCTCCTCCGCCCAGGCTCCTCCTCTCCAGCCACCTTCACCCCCGCCGCGTGCAACCCCACACCATGACAAGCCGATCCCACACCACGGGTTCCTGAGCGGCAGTCCGGGCGCCCACGCAGACTAACGTGCGAAGCAGAAGCTGGATCAAAATTTGCCCAGGTCGCCGATGGATCCATGTAACGGCCACGGCGAGAGCCATTGAAGGCGAATTGAGAATACTCTAGAACGATTTTTTCATATGGTGGGGTGTCTGTTGCTTCCACGATCCCCTACTGTGGGGGTGCAAATGCTGGAGTTCGCCCCCCCCCCCCCCCTCCCTAGGACCCGCGAAGAGAAATTCAAGACAGGCTTCAGACTCGACAAGACTTGCCGAACAGATCCACAAATTGCTCCAAGATGCGCCGAAGTATGCCGATTAGCCTGCTGAGACCTTCGAGAGGCACCAGATGTGCTGGTGCGAAGAAGCTGTGCGTGCCGCAGAAGGGAAGCGCGGCCGATCGTAACTTGCAGGAGGCGCAGTGCAGGCGTGAGCACCCCCACGTGAGCTGACAGGACAGAGCGAAGTCTCGCCACGACGTGGGGCATGCCAGCTCCCCCTTGCGCCGTGCAGCTCCTGCTGCTGCCGATGCGCGCAGCACCCTCCCGATCCACGCGCTCCTCCTCATCACCGCTGCTGGGGCTGCTGCTGCGGCTGGTGCTGCCCCTCCCACGCGTCCTCCTCCTCCCCGTTGCTCTGCCCGTCCCCTTGCTCTTCCCGTGGCCCTGGCGAGGGGGGGGGTCGGCTGCGGCAAAGGCAGCGCCGGAAGCGTTGAGCAAGGTCCGAGCGGGGAGGGCTGTGCTCAGGGGGGCTGCAGCACCGCTCAACGATGCTGTTGGCCGAGCCTGCAGGGTGGGCCCTTCCCTGTGTTGAGCATGCACTTCAGTTTTGGATTCGGCTCCAGCCGTGGATAAGCTTCGAGGCGCCTTCGGGCCAGCTCGCCCAAATCGCCTTTTCTGCTGGCACAGATGCCCCCCCCCCCCCTCCCTCCCCTCCTCTTCCAGCTGATCTGTCCTCACCCTCCCTGCTTCCGTCTTCTCCGTCCCTCTCCGTCAGAGGGGATACGCCGTGGAGCCGCGGCACCAAGGCACCACACCGGAAGGCGCCGAGGCATCTCGGTGCCAGGGCGTCGCAGCACCGCGGGTCTGCCAAGCGCCCCGCCTGGACGCTGGGGCAAGGAGCACGGGTGGAGGGAACCCCAGGTCGGGCATGGGGCCCCCTGCAGGCGGATTCTTGACGAAACCTGAAACAAGGTCAGGAATGCGAAACAGCCCGCCACTGGTGATGTATATAACAAGGGATATGTCGACCCCTATCCCAGGCTTCGTGGGGTTTCCGAATGGACCAGAAATTTGGGGCCCAACCCTGGGATATACGATGGGGGGGTGCCCACCCTCGATAGGGGTGCGTCCGAATAGCCCCCTTGGGGTGTATCCCAGGGTTTTTCAATTTTTCTGAACGGCCAAACTTTTTGGGCGAAACTCGGGGATTCGGGGAGAAACATCGCCTGCGAGTATATGTTCCAGTTTCGGGCTTCCTCCGGCACGGGGGCCCGCCCGCCTCACGAGGAGCCCGGAGGGGGCCCTCCGAGGCTCCCGCCAGCGAGCCTCCCGAGGGCATGCCCTGGGGGCCTGGGCCCCGCGGGAGGCGCCGTCCGCCCCTCGGGCCTCCAGCCAGCCAGCCTCCCTCCCTTCCTCGGAGGAGGAGGGAGGAGGAGGAGGGAGGAGGAAGAGGAGGGGGAGGGGGAGGGGGGAGGGGGAGGGGGAGGGGGGAGGGGGAGGGGAGGAGGAGGAGGAGGAGGAGGGAGGAGGAGGAGGAGGAGGAGGAGGAGGAGGAGGAGGAGGAGGAGGAGGAGGAGGAGGAGGAGGAGGAGGAGGAGGAGGAGGAGGAGGAGGAGGTAGTGAACTTGTTTTACTCGGCGTTTCGACATCGGGCGGAAGGGGGGGGTTCTGGCTCCTGACCTCTGCTGAGTGCGACTGCCTGCAGGAGGGCGTTCATCATGGGGGAGGCTCCACCCGCTCGAAACAGGCGTCTAAAACAGGCAAGATCCACTCCATGAGAGGGGGAGGGGGGTTGGGGGGGCCCGCGCCGATCGGCAAAACAATGAGCAACAAAAACGATCACCTAGAAGAAGAAAAACAGCATAAACATAAACTTTCGACGCTCCGCGCGGACTTCTTGGATCCGCGCTGGACCCCCCTCCCTGGCGCACGGAGCGCGCCAGGGGTGGCGCCAGAGGCGCCGCCAGAGGAGCCCAGCGCGGATCCAAGAGGTCCGCGCGGAGCGCCAAAAGCTGATGTTTATGCAGTTGTTTCTTATTCGATCCCTCCCTCCCTCCCTCCCTCCCTTCCTCTCGTCGTCCTCCTCCTCCAACCGTGCGCAGCGAGCGCCAGCCGCTGTGGGCGCGGCTTGCCGCTCTGCGAGAGGGTCACCTCCATGGCCGCGAGCGCTCCCTGGTGGCGGGCCGGGGGGGGGGTCCTACGCCGAGCAGCGTGGCACAGTCTGCGGCACCCTCTGCACAAGGCATGGCGCGGGAGGCCAAAGAGGGAGAGGAGGGAAGGGCGCCCGCTGCAGAGAGCAGGAGCACGGGAAGGAGGAATGGCACCCCCTGCACAAGACAGGAAGCAGGCGGAGGAGGATGGGACGGCGTCCGCCGCCACCATGCACGGAACCAGACCTGCAGCCAGTCCCCCGTGAACGTGCAGAGCCAGTGCGCAAGCAGTGGACTCCCCGCGGGCGTGACTGGCAGCTCATGGACGCTAGAAGCACCCTGCAGGAGGGAGAAGACCACAAAGGCCGCGAGCGAAAGAGAGCGCTGCGGGGGAGAAGGGCCCACGCGTGTCGCAGCCTGAAGTAGGGGAACAAAAAGTGGCACAAACATGAAAAACTCTGAGGTCCGCGCATGACATAAACATAAACATGAAAAACTCTGGGACCCCCCCTCCCTGGCGCGCGGAGCGCGCCAGGGGCGGCGCCGGAGGCGCCGCCAGGGGGCCCCAGCGCCGATCCGAGAAATCCGCGCGGACCTCCGAGGTTTTATGTTTATGCCACTTTTTGTTCCCCTATGAAGGGGCCACAGGCAGCGAAGGAGGCACAGCACCCGACCCCTCCTGCTGGCAGCCGCAAGCCCGGGCAGCGCCGCGCCGTCTCGATGGGCGCGTGGTGACCTTCAGGTCCTGCCTCGGGCCTCCTGCGACTCCTCCTCCTCCTCCTCCTCCTCCTCCTCCTCCTCCTCCTCCTCCTCCTCCTCCTCCTCCTCCTCGATGGGCGCGTGGTGACTTTCGGGTCGTGCCTCGGGCCTCCTGTGGCCGCCCCGGGCGACGAGGGGCAGCCCCGACGGGGCGCAGCTGCTGGACCGCACCCCGAGGCATTGGAAGCCTGCAGGAGCCAACGAGAACACCCGAGAGCTCCCAGTAGGGGGCCACATGCGAACCCTACCCCTACCCCCCACAATTTTTGAGGGGGAGGGGGAGGTTCACTTCGCTCGAGAGCTCCCGAGCGAAGTGAACCCCACCCTCCCCCTCAGAAATCGTGGGGGGTAGGGGTAGGGTTCGCACGTGGCCCCCTGCCCAGGACCACCCTCGCCCAACCAGGAGACGAGCCCGGCCACAAGGCCCGGCCAGGTGAAGCTGCGGGCACCGCGAGGCAAGCGAGAAGAAGCAGGGGGGAGGAGTGAGGGGTGTGCCGACAAGGGGCAGCTGCGCCATGCGGACCCTGCCGCTGGGGTCTTCGGTGGCGCTCCCTGTGGGGCCACGGCGCGTGTTAGAAGTGAGCCGAATCGGACGCGGGTACGCCATGCGGACCCTGGCGATGGGGCCTTCGGTGGAGCTCCCTTCGGGGCCACGAAGCGTGTGAGGGGTGTGCTGTATCGGGTGCGGGCACGCCATGCGGGCCCTGCCGCTGGGGTCTCCTGTGGAGCTCCCTTCGGGGCCACGTAGCGTGTGAGTCGCGCTCCGAAATGGACATGTGGGCAGAGGCAGGGATGGGGGAGTGGGGAGGAGGAGGAGGAGGAGGAGGAGGAGGAGGAGGAGGAGGAGGAGGAAGAAGAAGAAGGCAGGAAGGAAAGAAGGAGGAGGGAACGCGGGGCGCTGTCTGTCCAAAACGAGGACCCCCAACCACGAAACATGCGCAAGACCGAATCATGAATTGCCCCCCGTCTCGCCGACACCGACAAACGCGCCCGCCTGGCTGTCCACCGGGAACGATACCGCGACGCGTGGGGCCACGAAGCGTGCGAGGGGTGTGGCGAATCTGGTGCGGGTGCAACACGCGGACTCCTGCCGCTGGGGCCTTCGGTGGAGCTCCCTTCGCGGCCACGAAGCCGGCTGTGGGTACGCCACGCGGGCCCTGCCGCTGGGGCTTTCCATGGGGCCAGCGTAGCGCGCGAGGGGTGTGCTGTATCGGGCGCGGGTGCGCCATGCAGACCCTGCCGCTGGGCCTCCGGTGGAGCTCCCTGTGAGGCCACGAAGCGTGTGAGAGGTGTGCGCGATCGGATGCGCGCACGCCATGCGGACCCTGCCGCTGGGGCCTTCGGTGGGGTGTGGGGCCACGAAGCGTGTGAGGGGTGTGCCGAGTCGGATGTGGGCACGCCATGCGGACCCTGCCCTCGGGGCCTTTGGTGGAGCTACCTATGGGGCCACGAAGCGTGTGAGAGGTGTGCCGAATCGGACGAAGGTGCGCGATGCGGACCCTGCTGCTGGGGCCTTCGGTGGAGACTCCCAACTGTGAGGCCCCGAAGAGTGGTAAGGGGTGTGCCGAATCGGTTGCGGATGCGCCATGATGGCCCTGCCGCTGGCCCCTTCGGGGCCACGTCGCGTGTGAGCCGTTCTCCGACATGGACATGCGGGGGGGCAGAGGCTCGGATGGGGGAGGAAGGAGGAGGAGGAGGGAACGAGGGGCGCTGTCTCTCCAAAGCGAAGACCCAACACCACAGTACGGCTGGGGATCACGGGAAAACGCAATACCAAATCATGAACTGCACCCCCCCCCTCTCGCCGACACCGACACAAGCGCCCGCCTGGCTGTCCACCGGGAACGACACCGCGACGTCGAAGGGCGCGGCGGTGTCGACGCAGTTGGCCCCCGGGCCGTACTCCGCGGAGCCCCAGTCCCGCGGCCCGTTCCAGCTGTCGCCCCCTGCCGGGAGGGGAGGAGGAGGAGGAGGAGGAGGAGGAGGAGGAGGAGGAGGAGGAGGAGGAGGAGGAGGAGGAGGAGGAGGAGGAGGAGGATGAGGACCGAGAAGAAGACGATTTGGGCAGCGCTGGGACGTGACAGTTACCCAGACGGTGGACAGTGTATGCATTGCGGTCTACCCGCCTCGATATCCACCCTTCGGGGGGGGCAGTCGCCCTACGCAGCTGCGCAGGAAAAAAGCGCGAGCCGCGTGCCTCAACGACATCGTCGGGACCGAGATCGGAACTGGCAGTAGAGGAAGCTGCCCCGATACGCTCGCAAAGAAGTGTGCCGATTAGCCTGGAATATGGAAGCACTTCACATCCGAAGAAGAGAACCAAGGCCCGAACACCAAGATGTTTAAAACGCGCTTGCGTCTAGAACGAACGACAAAACGATTTAACCGATTGTTTCAACGAAAAAGGTGCAACACCAAAACGGAAAACGAAACGGTGACGCTAATCGGCGAAAAACAAAACGAACCACGACACGAATTTCGCAGACCACATTGGAAACGGACCCCAAAGCAGAACGAAGTTATGGAGCGATGGTTAAGGCAAGGGCAGCATTGGCTACGATTTGGGGCCAGGGCGAACGCGATGGGCGAGGTTCGGGCTACAGGGCCAGGGCTAGGACGACAGGCGAAGTCTCGCTTAAGGCTTGTACGAAAATAAACAAAACGAACAACAAACCAGGGCTGCGGCGAGAGCTACAGAGCCAATGCTAATTAGGGCAAGGGGCGAGATCCCGTTTGAGGCTTGCGCGAAAACAGACAAACAACAACGAAACGAACAACGACACAGGGCTGCGGCGAGGGCTCGAGGGCCAGGGCGAAAACGAGGGGCGAGGTCCCGTTTGAAGCTCGTGCGAAAACAAATGGCAAACGAAACGAACAACGAACCAGGGCTGCGGCGAGGGCTACAGGGCCAGGGCTAAGGCTTGTGCGACAACAAACGAAGAACGAACTCGGGCTGCGGCGACGGCTTCCAGCGAGCGTCGAGGTTTTGGGTTGGGCTTGACCACAACAAGACGAACAACGAACTCGGCCCGCGGCTAGGGCTGAGGGCTGAACTAAGGCGGGAGGCGAGATTATGTGAGCCTGTGCCAAACAAAACAAACAACGAAACGAAAAACAGCACAACTCCCCGGACGCCTTGGCCGGAGCCGAAGCAGTTGCAGGGGCCCAGGCTGAAGCAACGGCCAGGACTGCAAGGCCGAGGCTGCGGACAGAGTTGCAGGGCCGATGCAGGGGCAAGGGCAAGGGCTCAAGGGCTGCGGGGAAGGTTGACTCGCGAGGCCGAGGTGCCTAACGCCCCAGAGTCTACGGCCCACGAGTCCTTGGCAGTGCAGTCGAGGGGCCCTGGATTCCTGGACCCAGGCGTCCTGGTGCCTGGAGAGGCACATGGCAGGGAATCTGGGCACTCGAGTCTGAAGTCCAAGAGCCTCAAGCCGTGGAGCCCCTGGACCAAGGGCCCTGGAGTCTCTCTTTTTTATATAAAAAATTGCGGGGCGAGAGCGAACCTCTTCTGCTGAAAGCTAAGCGGGCTACGCACAGCATTAATTAGGGAGACGGGGCACCATGGGCTCTGGAGCCTCGGGCGCATGATTCCCCGCCGCGCGCCCGGCCTCCGCCGCGCGCGCCCCGCCGCGCGCCCTGCTTCCGCCGCGGCGCCCAACAAGCGCGCGGCGGTGGCCGCCGCGCTCGGCGGCCGCCGCGCTCGCCGAGCGCGCGGCCGCCGAGCGCGTGGCCGCCGAGCGCGCACCGCCGCGCGCGCGGCCGGCGCCCGAGGAAACGAGCGGGCGCCGCCGCAGGCGTGCCGATGCTCGCGCGCGCGCCCTGCGCCGCCAACCCCTGGCGCTTTTTCCCTCAGCTACGTCATCCCGCGGGATGTCTTGGGCCATGCAGGGTAGAGGGGGGGAGGAACAGTGGGCGCTGCAGGGGCCACTGTGCCATCCGCCACCTTTCCTGGGCGTCAACATGAAGTGATACAATTTCCCACCAAATGAATGTCACTTGCACTCTGGGCCTCAACATGAGGTCGTGCACTCCCCGCGAAACAGCTGGTCACCGTTAAGGGTTCGCGTTAGTTCCCACGCTAACACAGCGACTTTTCCATTGTGCACAGTGCAGCGCCACGCGCGAGCGAGCGCGCGCGCGCGCGATCGGGTATTCAGCGCGCGGGCGGGTCACCCGAAATCGGGCTGGACACCATTAATGCTTTAGTTCCCAGGCCAACATGGCGACTCTTCTATTTTCGAGATTACAGAATTCCCCAACGCGCGCGTCCGTGCGCGCGCCATCGGGTGACCCGCGCGCGGGCGGCTCACTCGAAATCCGGTCTGCCACCGTTAAGGCTTCACTTTAGTTCCCAGGCCAACATGGCGACTTTTCCATTGTGGACACTGCAGGATTCCCCGCGCGCGCGCGTCCGCGCGTGCACGCGCGCGATCGGGCGGCCCACGCGCGCACGGGCCTCCCGAAATGCGGTTCGTCACCGTTTTTCGCCCAGGTGCCAAGCCAACATGGCGAGTCCGCGCGGACGATCGGGCGACCCACGCGCGGACGGGTTGCCCGAAATCTTACTGGCGACTGGCTACCGTTAAGGCTTCACTTCAGTTTCCAGGCCAGCATGGCGACTCGTCTATTACCGACAATACAGGATTCCCCACTCGCGGGTCCGCGCGCACGCGCGATTGTGTACCTCACGCGCGGGCGGGCCACCCGAAACCAGGTTGATCACGGTTAAGGCTTCACTTAGTTTCCAGGCCAACATGGCGACTTTTCCATTGTGGACACTACAGAAATCCCCAAGCGCACGTCCGTGCGCGCGCGATTGGGTGAGGGAAGTGGCGGCGACGACGACAACGGACGACCAACGATCGACGAGCGGGATAACTACGACGACGGACGAACGGGGTAACGACGACGATTGACGACAAGGATGACGACGATGATGACGACGACGAAAAAGAAAACGCACACGAACACGACGACGACGACGCCGAAGACGACGACGACGACGACTCGCTTCCGAGCAATACCTCGTCATACCATACACCTCTTGCCTGGCAGCACGCGAGTGAACGCCTCTTGGGTTATCTGTGTTCTTGGAGGCTTCTGGGGAGCCTTCGGGGCCTTTCTGGGGCTTCTTGGGATTTTCTTGGGGGCCTTTTGGAACTTGGAGATCTCTTGGGGGCCGAGGGGGGGGAGACATCTTGGGGTTGTGTTGGGGTAGGCCACTGGGGGGCCTCTCGGGGTCGTCTTGGGAGCTCCCTGGGCTATCTTGGGGCCGTCTTGGGCCGTCCTGGCTCCTCCTCGGGGCCTCTCGGGATGTCTTGCGACGATCTTGGGGGCATCTTGGACCGCCGTCGGTGCTTTGAGACCGACAAGCGAAAATCTCAAAGTGTACCAAAAACCGACAGGATTTTGACGACTTTATCGTACCCCCCCTTCCCCCCCTCTTCCGGAACGGGAGAACTGGAGCATCCCCCCACCGGGAACAGGAGAACCGGCGCAACCGCCCCCCAAACCTCCCTTCCCCGGCAGAGCCACCCCGGCACCGCCCCTAGCTGAGCTGAAACCCACCCCTCCCCTCGATTCTGGAACCCGAGAACTGGCGCCCCTCCCCCATCCCCTCCCCCCCCGGGAATCGGAGAACTGGCGACCCCCCCCCCGCATCCCCAATCCCGTTCCCCCGGCAGAACCACGCAGGCACCCTCCAGCTGAGCTGAAGCTCTGGGTTTAGGTCGAAGCCTGAGCTTTAGTCTGAGCTGCTTGAAACTCACACGCCAGATCGGCGGATTTTCTGCACCAGGCCAACATGGCGACTGTCCTATGTCCGACAATACAGACTTCCCCACGCGCGCGCCCGCGCGCGCGGTTGGGCAGCCCACGCGCGAGCGGGTCACCCGAAATCCGGCTCGTCATCGAAAAGAGTCCACTTTAGTAACCAGGCCAGCATGGAAATTTTAGTATTTTCGCCAATCCAGAACTCCCCGGCGCGCGCTTCCACGCGCGCGCGATCAGACGCCCGCGCAACATGAGGCGACGCAATCCCCTTCAAAACGTTCCCCGTCCGGCGTGCGCACAACAGGTGACTCACGGACGGAGGGGTCGCCGGTTGAGAAAAACCAGCTGCTCCATTAGCACTCTGGGCCTGATCATGAGGCGACGTATTCCCACTCAGTACGTTTCCCGCACGGCGCGCGCACAACGGGTGACCAACGAACGTGTGGGTCACCAGAAAACTGGTTGAACAAACCAACTGTTTCACCTGCATTCTGGGCTTCCACATGAATCGATGCACTGCCGCGCAGTATGTTTCCCATGCGGACAGGTGGGTCAGGAGAAAGCTGCTTGAGAAAAACCGATGGGTTCACTTGCTTTCTGGACTTCAACATGAAGAGATGCATTCTTGGTCGTGGTCGTCGTCTTCGTCGCGTTTGGGCCCTGAACTCCCGGGTTTTGGAGTCTAGGGCCCAGGAGTCTGGGTCCTTGGAATCTAGGGCCCAGGAGTCTGGGGCTCTGGAATCTAGGGCCCAGGAGTCTGGGGTCCAGGAATCCAGGGTACAGGAGCCTAGGGCCCTGGAGCCTAGTGCCCAGGAGTCCACGGCCCAGGAGTCCAGGGTCCAGGTGTGTAGGGCCTGGGAGCCTACGGCCTAATAGTCTGCTGCCCTGGGGTTCAACCCCCTGGAGTCCACGGCACTGGAACCTAGGGCGCAGGAGTAGAGGGTCCTGGAGTCCAGGTCGGGCGCAGGAGCCTAGGACCCAGGAGTCCAGGGCCCAGACGCTGAAAGCCCTGGAGCCTAGGGCCCAACAGTCTTGGGCCTTGTAGCCTGTAGGGCCTTAGAATCTAGAGCTCAGGAGTCTATATGGCCAAGGAGTCTATAGGGCCCCCTGGGGTCCAGGGCCGAGGACTCTGGGGCCCTGGACCCCAGGGCCTTTGAATCTAGGGCGGTGGAGACTCGGGCCCAGGAGTCCAGGGCCAAGAAATCAGGGGCCCATGGGGTCTGGGGCAGTGGAGCCCAGGGCCCAGGAATCAGGGGCCCATGGGGTCTGGGCCCCGGAGCCTGGGGCCCAAGAATCTACGGCCCAGGAGTCTCGGGCCCTGGGATCTGGCGCTCAGGTGCCTGGGAACCCCGTGTTCTAGGCCCCAGGAGTTTAGAACCCTGGAGTCCAGGACCCAGGAGTCTCTGAAGCTTTGAATGTGGGGCGCAGGAGTCGAGGGCCCATGAGTCTAGGGCTCAGGCGTTTGGCCTTGGAGTCTAGGGCCTTGGAGTCTAGGGCGCAGAAGTTGAAGGCCGTGGAGATCAGTTCAAGCAGGTTTAGGGCCCTGGGGTCTAAGGCCTTGGAGCCTAGGGCCCTCGAGCCTAAGGCCCTGATGCACTCTATGCCCCAGGAGTCTACGGCCTTCGAATCTAGGGCCCTGAACTCTACGGTGCAGGAATCCCTGGGGTCAAGGAGCCCACGGCCCAGGAGCCCAGGGCCCAGGAGTCTAGGCACACGGAGTCCAAGGCCCTGGAGTCCGAGGCCCAGGGGTCTGGGGCCGCGGAGTCCAGGGCCGATGGGGCCCTGGAGCCTAGGGCCCTATACAGTATAGGGCCCTGATGGAGTCTAGGGCCTCGGGGCCTAGGGCCCAGAAGTCTATGGCCTTGGCGTCTACGGCCCAGGAGTCTGGGTACTTGGAGCCTCGGGCCCAAGAGTCTAGGGCCCTCGAGACTGAGGCCCAGGAGTCTGGGGCCCAAGAGGCGATCTCGCTCGTGCCCGGCTTGCTCCGCCCAGCTCGCTTCGCCCGGCTCGCTTCGCCCAAGGCTCGCTTCGCCCGGGTTCGCTTCCCCCGGCTCGCTTCGCCCAGCTCGCTTCGCCCAGCTCGCTTCGCCCAAAGTTTGCTTCGCCCAGAGTTTGCTTCGCCCGTCTCGCTTCGCCCGGCTCGTTCCGCCCGGCTCGGGACATTGCTAATCTGTGCGAGGTCGCCAGCATGACGCGCGTTCGACCGGCTCTGTGTTGCACCAGGTAGTATGTATATGCGCACGGCTGTCGTGGAGCAACCCCAGGGGGGGGAAGGAGGAGGAGGAGGAGGAAGAAGAAGGAGGAGGAGGAGGAAGAACAAAGAGCAGCTCGATCTTGGCGGTCGCGGCTGTCGCCACCGGCACGCGCCGCGGTCCTCCGTGGGGTCGTCGTCTCCGCCGCCGCCGCCGACCGCCCCCGCCCGACCCGGCCCGACCCGCCCGTTGGGGCTCTCGCGTGCCACCTGTATTATGCACCACACTTTAGTGTCCCGCCGGCCCGACCCGACCCGACCCGCTCGTCAAGGTCCGCCCGCCCGACCCGACCCGACCCGCCCTTTAGGGTCCTCCCACCCGACCCGGCCCGCCCATTGGAGGTCTCGCGTGCCATCTTGATTACGCACCACACTTTAATGTCCCGCCCGCTCGAACCGACCCGTTTGTTCGGGTCCGCCCGCCGGACCCGACCCGACCCGCCCGTTCAGGTCCGCCAGCCCGACCCGACCCGACCCGCCGTGCAGTGCTCTCGCGTGCCACCTCGATTGTGGACCACACCCTAATGTGCCCGCCCGCCCGACCCGACCCGCCCGTTAGGGTCCGCCCGCCCGCCCCGACACGACCCGCCCGCTAAGGTCCGCCAGCCCGACCCGGCCCGACCCGCCCGTTTGGGTTCTCGCGTGCTCGCTCGTGTATGAACCAAACTCTATGCCCCGCCCGACCCGACCAGCCCGTTCAGGGACCGCCCGCCCGACCTGACCCGACCCGCCCGTTACGGTCCGCCCGCCCGACCCGACCCGCCCGTCTGGGTTCTCGCGTGCCACCTCGATTGCAGACCACACTTTAATGTCCCGCGCGCCCGACCCGACCCGCCCGTCAGGGTTCGCCCGCCCGACCCGAACCGCCCGGCGCCCGCCCCTGCGCGGCCCGCACTGGAAACCCGCCAACCGGCCGGCTGGCTGGCCCTCCCTCCCTCCTTCCGACCTTGCACCCAACACGTTCATGGACGACGTTACAAAAACGACATCGATTCCCAGGATACAAAACAACAGGACGGGCAGTGGACATGCTCAGCGAGAACCTGGAGCTACTCGCCAGGACTATCGAGAAGGGAGGATGGGCGTTGAATCTTGGGAAGACCAACCACCTACTCTGCCTGCTGGGACAAGGACGGCTTGCTACGACCAGAGGACTGAATACACCTAAAGAGTTACTGGGTACGGCGTGGAGGGGTATGCGCATACTAGGACCCGACCTACCATCTGACCAGGATACGGCGGGCGAATAGGGAGGAGGGGGGAGGCTATGAAGGTTGCGTTCAGACAATGTGGCTGCTTCTGGGGGTGTGACACATCTGACAAGATAACAAGCTTCGTCTTCATCGTTTTTGCGGTCGGAGCAGCCCTCAGCGACCTCACTGCTTCCGTCATCCCTCCCCACCTGGTCAAACTTTTAGACATTACGATGGGGAAACTGCTCAGGAATGCGAGCCAGGGAGACATGAATTGGAAGAGAGGGGACGGCAGCGTCAGGTGCAACACTACGAGGCAGGTCCTTGCGCACCGGAGAATCGACAGATGTGCTCTCGCACTCAGAGTCCGCCGCCTAAAATGGTTCCAACAATTGGCCTGCTTCCCTGTCGACCACGGGGGTGTCGACCACGGGGAACTTCGAGACTGGACAAGGAAAGAGGAAAGGAAAGACTCGGGGAGGGGAAATGGATGTACGACGGATCTACCCCTTGGGCGATCCAGATGATGGAGGACATTGACGCACTGGCGAGGGTATGTCCCGAAACGAAGTCCTGGCATTTCCAAAGAAAATCCGACCTGGACATATTTACCCCTGGGCCCGACTACTGGAAACAATGAGTGCAGACGGACACACATATCTTGAGGAGCTGAGCACAACACAACAAGAAAGACGACCCACACCTACTGGAGGAGGTCGAGCAAGCAGAGGAAGAGGCAGAAGTAATCGACCAACCTTTCCTGGTGCGACTGGGCGTGCGTAGACACAGAGGCGATAGAGACAGTGTGCGGACAGAGATTTCCGACAGCTGCTGCAACTGTATTAGCGCACAGAAGGGAGAAACACAGAGTCAGACCACTTATCGCGTCTTTGGCTATTACGAACTAGCGCCCATGGTGTCTGAGTATCTTCGCAACGAGAAGGATAGCGGTGGACCACACTACTAGGGCAGCAGATGGGCACGGGGTATGCTACCCAGGGTTCAGTTGCTGGGTATACATACACCTACGACAGAGGAAATGCATTGCAACATCTGTGACCACAAGGCTCCAACACTGCTAGACTTCCAGCTTCACGCGCGCTCGCACCGTCCAGGCCCAGAACAGTTCAGAGCACCGCGATCCGAAGCAGACCAGGGCGCAGGAGCTTCCCTCTCCCACGTGGCCGGTGGCCAGAAGAAGCGCAGACGTGCAGGACGTGGGCCTCGGGAAGATCCACAAGGACAAAAAGGAGAAGAGAGCTCCAACGTAGCGGACGTGACGATGGAAGGAGGAACGGGGGCAAGCGGATCACAGGCGGCGGCTTCAGCACCAGGAGCACCATTCGCCATCGCTCGGACGTCCATTCCGTGTGCTTCTTTCGGTTTCGTGCGTGGCTTTTTCGCCAAATGATCAAGGATGCTCCTCGATGGTCCTCGCCGAAGGAAACATGCACACGTCCGAGCGATGCCGAGACCAGGAGGGGGAGGAGGCCCACCGCATCGAGGGAGAGGAACTCAGGGACCGCAGCAGCCACTGGACCTGGCCGCGGCCCCCAGCAGCCTGCAAACGGCTGGCGCTGCGGACGGCGCAGGACACGAGGGAAGAGAAGCAGCTCGTGACGGACTTCTGGCTCGATTGGGCGTGGCTTGATGGGGGGGTCATCAATGGGGGGGTCAGAAACGGTCCCCTTTCGTGCCCCTTTCGGGCCCCTCTGGACCCCCAGGGGGCTCGTGTAGGTACCGTTTGGGTACCTTTTCGGACCACCCTCACCAACCCCCCATTTATGACCCCCCCATTACGCAACGCCCAACTCGAGCCCCTCCAGCTGATGCCGGTGCAGGCGGCGCTGAGCGGCGCCAAGAAGTACGGGCAGGGAAGAGCATTCTGAGGGATGCCCTTACTAGCGGGGCGACGTTTCTCCTCCAAGAACTACGGCAGCCAGGGCGCAGGGAAGAGGGCACGACTTAGGGCCCCCGCACGTCCACATCGCCAGCGTTCTAGACAAATGTTGGTCAAATGCATGCAGGAAGTCACGGAGACGGAGGGGCCAGAGCCGGACATGGAGGGAGCAACGAATACCGTCCTGGCATGGCTCAAGCTGATGCAACCAGCGCGCGAGCAAGCGGTGGGCCTCGAGACGATCACGATGTTTCGGGTTCAGGAGGCGTGCATGCCGAAGAAGGAGGAGGGCCTGACGAGCGGGAAGCACGAGGCAGGAGGGCAGGCCAAGGTGACGCTCCTCGTGAACTGGCACCCGCAGTTCCGCCTGGTCCTAGGCGCCAAGACGTCGACGGCGGGCGAGGAGATCGTGTCGGCGCTCGACGGGTTCAGACCAGACCGCCTCAGGATGGCCATCGGCTTCTTGTCGATGCGGCTCGGGGGGAGAGGCCGATGTCGGCGGGCCCGACGGCGGAGCTGGAGAGGACGGTAGAAAAGCAGCTGCAGCAGTCGCAGAAGACGAAGAGGCCGCCCGCGTGAGGAAGAAGAAGAAGAAGAAGAAGAAGAATAGTAATAATCATAATAAGAAAAAGAAGAAGAATATTGAGGAGGCGCTAGGCAGTAGTTCGCAGAGCCAGGTAACGAGAGTGCCAGCGAGGGTCCCTGGGACATCTGCCTCCTCCGCCCTACCAGGACAGCCGCAGCCCGAGCCTCCCTCAGAGCAGACACTCAGGGAAATGACGAGAGAGGAAAACATAGCCGACAGGATCAGTCAAGACCCCGGACGGCTCAGCAAGCGACGTATCCTCAGCAGAAGCAGCAGCACAAGCAAACCACTACATGATTCAGCCATGGAGATGAGAGAGAAGGGCAGGGGCAAGGGCAAGAGAAACAGGAGAAGGATAGGTTCCCCTGCAGGGCCGGGGCCGGGTCCGACTCCACCGCCGCCTCCACCAACGAGAAAACCGCCGAGATTCTCGCCTCCTTGATCTACCGCGAGAGCGGCACGGAGCAGCAGCAGGACGCAGCCGAGCGAGAGCCGACTGGGCAGAGAAGCGTCGCGCGAGCACCTGCCCCTGAACGGACCGCCCCCGCCGCCGCGGAGCACTGGGGAAGTGGCCCGGGAGGACAGCCAGCACGGCGAGAGGGTGGCAAACAGCACGGGGGATCACGACGGACACGACGACAGGGCTGACCAGGCTGCTCGCGCGAGTGGTGCAGAGGCAGAGAGAGAGAGAGAGGAGCTCAGGAGCGCGGTCATGCTGATGCACACGCAGAGCAAATCGTACAGCATGGGCGCCTGCACCAGCAGCGAGATCGCGGACAACCAGGAGGTGCGCTCCTCGCTGATGAAATCGTTAAGAGCCCAGATCGAGTGGACGGAGGAGATGCAGAGGCTGTTGCTGGGAGTCACGGGCGCAGCGATCACGTCGAACGAGCTGTTGAGAGGGCCCTGGGGAACCTCCCCGTTGCAGGATGCGAACTGGAGCGTGATAGGAGGAGGCCCGACCCTGGTCCACTGACGGCAGGGGAGCAACACAATGAAGAAACGCCAGCCCAGAGCCCACCAGAGAGCACGGAAAAGACCTCAGACCCCCAACGGCAACCAATAGGTACAAACAGGCCCGACAGCCTCTCCTGGAGAATACTGGACATTGCGACGGGAAGGACTACAAGGAGGTACTACTGCGACGGTCTTGGTACGGTGCAGTGAGGGTAAGGGGGAGTAGAGTTGCAAGGACAACGTACCTACTGGCAAACAGGGGAACCGTAAGGCACGATAAAGACATAGCGGGACGACGGACGATGGGCGCAGCACGGAGACGGTGGGCCAGGTCAGGTGCAACAGCGACAAGACTGGCGGGGCCAAGTACGTGCTGAAGAGCGCGGAGCTGAACAGAAAGAGGACGGGCGCGGTGCTCGCGTCGACGGCGATCGAAATCGACACGGGGCTGATGAAGCTGATGGACCACAAGCACACGATAATGCCCAGCCTGAATAGGTGCACGGCGCTCTAAGTAAAAAACGACCAAGAGAAACGCATCAAAGAGGAGGACCAGACGTATCTGACAGACCAGATGAGAAGCCTGACGACATGCATCAAAGAG
>CAUYUJ010021566.1:37500-45000 GCA_963575745.1 Prorocentrum cordatum | reverse complement strand
TCCGGCGAAGCGAGACTCCGGCGAAGCGAGACGGGTGAAGAGAGTCGGGCGAAGCGAGCCCCAGCGAAGCGAGCCCTTGCGAAGCGAGCCCCAGCAAAGCGAGGCGGGCGAAGCGAGTCTTGGCGAAGCAAGCAACGGCGAAGCGAGCCCCAGCGAGGCGAGGTTCCGGCGAAGCGAGTCCGTGCCCGCCACGGAGTGGCGGAAAGAAGTAGAAGGCGAGGAGAAGCAGCAGCAGCAGACACTGGAGGAGCATGAGGAGGCACAGCGTTGCCTGGTGTTCCAGTCGATGGACGCCGACTGTGTCACAGCAGTGTTTACATCCCGTTTGATGAGAACAACCATAGAAATTATTATTTCCGTGCGCTGGACGGGCCGTACTGGAATCAAGGAGGGCGGGACATACCAGATCCCCCAGGGCCACGCCCCCGCGGCTGCGCCTGCGCTGTCCCCTCAAACATCGCTGGAGCCTCCCCGATGCCGAGAAGATGAAACGAACAGGGCAATTCACTACACCAAATACTGAATAGGGCATACAAAGTGTTTGTTCTGTTTTGAGCAGAAAATAACACGGCAAATTACTACACCAGATAATGAATAAGGCATACAAGTTGCTTGTTCTGTGTTGTGCCGAAGGAAGAAACGAGCACGGCGAATCACTACACCAAATACTGAACAAGGCATATCAGTTGTTTGTTTTGCTTTGTGCAAAGGGAAAAAAGAACAGGGTAAATCACTACACCAAATACCGAATAAGGCATATCAATTGTCTTGGGGCCTGGACGTACCTTCGTGCCTGTCCGACCACACGCTCGCGAGCCCGCGCCGCGGGAGAGCCCGACCTGTGCCCATCGGCCCCTCGGGCAGGCCTCGACTGCAGCAGTGGAGGCTATAGGCCGCGCACCCGGCGAGCACGAGCATGGTCATGCACATTTCATGGCCAACGCCCGGTCGCCCCCCCTCCCCTTCGGCAAACGCCCGTCCCCCGCCCATATACAGTCAACCATTAGAGTAAGGATGCGCGATAAGGATGCAAGGGCCTTGCAGGATGCAAACGCGGAGTTGTTCGAGCGGGGCGCAGCAAGCGAAAGCGGCGAAGGATGGACCGAGGGGGCGAGGATGCTCGGGTACCCTTGAGAAGGTTGGCCGTCCTTACTATCATGGTTGTCTGTGTGTATGGCCTGCATAAAAATATGTGTTTACTTTGGTGGGGTACGCCCCCGCTATCATATCACACACGCTTCATGTGTGTCTGTATTGTCTTGCATGGTACGGGAGGTGGGTATGTAAGACCTGAAACTGCCCAAACCTTCATGCGTCGGCAAAGCGCATCTGCGAATGTGTTGTATCCTTCGTCAACAGGCCTTTCTCTTCAAATGGAACACGGCTAAACAAACGGTTCTGCGGCAGCGAAATGCCGACATTCGGGATCCAGTGCTGGTGGCGAGCATGAGTTCTCCAGCAGGCTTTAGACCACACGTCGCTTGGGCCCCCGATTCCACCGCACACACGGCGAAGCGCACCAACCTCGAGCGAGAAGTGGCCCCTGCCGGCCACGAGGAGAGGAGCGGAGGGCGACGCGGGCAGCAAGGAGGGAGCAGGCGGGACGGGGAGCGGAAGAGCCCGGGAAGCTTGAGCGCTGCTGAATGGGTAGGCTTAGGTCGGGCATGTCCCCCACAGGCGCATATTTGGGGGAAGGATAAAAAACAAAAACATGTTCAACCATATTCAACATGTAATTTGGAACAAATCGTTCCCATACTATTGTTTGCATATGTTTGAATCTTCCTTCTGTGAAGGGACGTGCCCAGCTTGAGGGTAGGCAATGGAACCCGAGGGAGGAGGGGGGGACAAGGGTGCACCTTTCGTGCACCTGCGGGGCCCCCCGGGGGCTCTTCGGAACCCCTCCCTGCCCGCGCAGGCAGGCTTGTCTGACAAGTTGTCCGCTTGATGACGCGAAGGCCACTGACGCCTTTGCATGGAGAGTGTGACCGAGTGGTTAAGGTGATGGATTAGAAATCCATTGTGCTCTGCCCGCGCTGGCTCGAATCCCCTCGCTGTCGCTGCATATTAGCAGTGGCGCGCAGCAGCTGCCCCCCCTCCCCATTTGAAGTGGAGACCCACACCAAGAAACGCCCTGCTGGCCTCCAGGGTGCCCTGGGTTTCTTCGGTGTCGATGGTTTGACTGTGGAAAGCGCGACGCTCCCACACCAAAAATCCATGGACGTCTTGGGGTCTCAGGGTTGGGTTTCTTGTGGAAGGTTTCTTGTGGTCGGGCTCCTGCTGTATCGCACCCCCATGGCAAAACCTCCCGAGCTCGAAGGAGGGCTGGGGCCGCCGGACGCGCGGGGGGGCCGACGCCTCCGAAGCCCCCGCCGACGCCGCTGTGGTCGGTGGCCGTGTGCAGGGTGCTATGCCATGCGAACTGGTTCGCCTCCTGTAGGGATGACGCAAGCAGCGCATGCATACACATGCACGTACATGTACATGTACACGTATGCACGTACAAGTATTTACGTATGTATGTATGAATGTATGTATGTATGTACGTATGCGTGCATGCATGTGTATATGTGTAATATATATATATGTATGTAGATATTTGGGTATATCTATATATATATGTGTGGCTGTACATGTTTGGATGCACATGTATTTATATACGTGCGTACGTTTATGTGTATGTATGCTCATGCCTGTGTGCATGTATATGTACACGTATGTATACGCATGAATGCGTAGGTGTGTGTGTGCCTGCATGCATGCACGTACGTGCATATCTGTGTAGGCATGTAAGTATACATACATGTACGTATGCATGCAGGTATGTATGTATGTATGTATGTGTGAATGTGTGTATGTATGTATGCAGGTATGTATGTATGCACGTATGTGTGACCGTATGCACGTATGTCTATACGCATGATTCTTGAGTACACACAAACTACACAACCTGCAACCGTTTACATACAGTCATATGCACTTGTATATACATTGTTGCATGGTCCACAAAACGCTACTACTACGCATCAGATGCATATGCAAACATACGAAGAAGGCGTCTTTACACCACCACCTGCCATGGCCAAAACCATCCTGTGCCCTGGCATTGTGTATACGCTCTCCTGGCCAAGGCCAGGAGGGCCGATGCACCATCGTGCGGCCCTTGATCAGCTGCGGTGGCGGTGTGTGCATATATATGTATATATATATACATGCCCTCTGCGGATCGGACACACATAGACATGCGATGAGCTCACCTGATCCAATCTACAGCCGGACCTAGGACATAATAACATCCTTCATGAGCATGAGGCCCTCCGCCGGCCCAAACACATAGAAAGCATCCTAGGGTACCCTCCCTAGGATGCACAAACACGTCCAACAGACACGAAGAACACTAGGGTACCCTACCCGAGCCGACCTCGATCTTATGCCTCGGCCCGACTGCATCTGAGACAGGCCAGACAGAGGACAAGTGCCCATACCGCTCGCCGCGCGCATGCGGGCAGCGTCTCGCCTCCTGCGGAGGACGGCGCGCGCTGGGGTCGTGGCCCCTCACGGGGGCATCGCCCCGTCGGCCCAGGGGAGAAGGAGGTGGAGGGAAAAGAGGAGGAGGGGGAGGGAGAGGGGGACAAGCTAGGTGCCCTCGCGTCGTAAATGACGTCCTAGCCTCCCATCCCTTACCGTGGCGTGGATATCCTCTCTGTTCGCACAATCGGATGTCGTAGAAGGGCATAGCATTAAACGGTATAGCATGCTGTTGAAGATCAACGTGTAGCCTGACATAGCATGGCGTGGCGACGCCCCAAAGCGGGGGGGGGGCTTCTGCGACCCAAGTAATCAACGAATCGACACCGAATGTGTAATCACTTCCGATGGATCTTTCGGGGGACCAAATTCTAAATTTTTGGGCCTACTTGGCAGAACCGAAAAGTGACGCCAAGCTGCAGCGGGAACGCGGTCCGGAACGAGCGGAAGCGCGGAAATGAGTCCAGCGCTGCAGCGGGATCACGATTCGGAACGAGGGGTAGCCCGAACATGAAGCCAACACTTCAGCGAGAGCAGCATTTTGAGCAAAAAGCCCAATTTAAAACCCCACTCCCAGGAATCCTGTGCAACAAAAACAGGGTACGCGGGGGGGGGGGCCGAATATGTTCTGGACGTCGCTAGGGGAGAGAGGAGGGTAGTATTCAGATTGTGTAATTGTGGAGGCCTTTCGGCCGTCCTCGGCCTCGCCGTCGCCGGCACCTGCCTGCGACGGTGGCGGCTACCATCCTCTGAGGAGGAGGAGAGGAGAAAAACGAGGGGGAGGAGGGAGAGGGGGGAGGAGGAGGAGGAGGAGGAGGAGGAGGAGGAGGAGGAGGAGGAGGAGGAGGAGGAGGAGGAGGAGGAGGAGGAGCAGGAGGAGCAGGAGAATGAGGAGGAGGAGCACGAAGAGGAAGAGGAGGAGGATAAGGAGGAGCAGCCGCCTCGCGGCGTGCTCGCCGATTCCCAGGACCCGGCAGTGGGAACACACCTTTCCCCGTCGGCGGCGAGGCAGAGGCGGTCCGCTCCAGCGTGTGGCGATTCGGGGCAACCGAATGGCTAGTTGGTGACTACCTACCAGACCACCCCAACCCAACCCGAAGACCCCAATTTCGGGTTGGGGGGGGTACGGGTTCCATATGTGTTTTTTCAATGTTCCCCGACCCCCCCCAACTGGAAATGAAGGGCAAATTGAAGCCTTCGGGTTGGGTTGGGGTGGTTTGGTGGGTGGTGAGTTGGCCGGCATGCAAGAGATAAGGAGAAGGACGAGGGCGGCCGCGCAGAGGGACGAACACTCCGACGTGGAAGGCTGCCGCGTGCCAGCGGGCCAGGGCGGCAGGGCCGTGGCAGCGGTGGCCGTGGCAGCAGCCGGCGGGGGCAAGGGCGCATCCACGGGCGCTGCCAGGGCCCAGTGACGATGCCGAGCAAGCGGTTGAAGCAATACAGGAGTATTTTTCTTTAAAAAACAAAAAAAAATGCCGTGTCCACCAGGTGCGCTGGCACCCCGCAGGAGCACACGCCTGTCCTCGATCGTTGAGCCTCCTGAGGTGCCCCGGAGCCTCTCTGGGTCCCCGGGGCCATCGGGGAGGCAGGACACCTGCTGGCCTGCTGGAGCCTTGTGTGGTGCGCTTGCTGTATGTCCACGCGCGCGCGGGAACAGATCCTCGGTGTCAGCGCTCCGGGCGAGAGCGGCGAAAACGGAGGCGTCCGGCCACCCCCCGAGCCCCCGAATCTGGCCGAAATCGGAAACGCCCCCCCAAGAGCGCCGACCCCACCGTCGTGACGCTGACGGAGCCCAGCTGGAATCCAACCAGCCCACTGGCACTCTGGGCGTAGGTAGTTTCGCGACGTCCTCCTTCCATCCCCCTCTCTTCCCCCTCGGGGAGGGTGTTGCCCGTTTTTCTGAAAGATGCCACCTGGCAGCTCCAAGTGGCAACAGAGCCTCTAATGGATACCCCCGAAAGAAGGGCAAAATCAATCAAGCAACAACTTGGTGTTCAGCGACTGGTGCCTTCTGACACTTCTGATTCCGATGGGCTTCTGAGGCCTCAAGACGACCCTAAGACAGCCTACAAAGGCCCCTAGAAGGACCGACACAGGCTCCAAAACGGCCCCGAAAACATTCATGAGCGCCCCACAACGGCCCCAAGAGACGGGCTTTCGGGTTCCGACGGGAGGGGCGAAATATGGCCCCTGGCAACCCTGAAAGGCCTCGAAAAGGGCATAACATAACCACAAAGAGACTCCAAGAGAGCCCCGACGACCTCGAAAGCTGCCCCACGGGGGCCGCAAGATGACTCAACTAATCGTTCAAGAACCTCCCACATCGAAATGCCCGAGAAGGCACGTATGGTTGACTGCTGGGTCTGCTCAAGCTGATTCCGAGCAACAATTCGACGGCTGCCTCCCATATGTGATCCACTACTTGCTCGTACATCGCAGTGAACAAGGCAACTCGCAAAAACATTATTTCTGGATGGACTGAGGAGGATACTCGAAGCGTCATCTGCCAGCGGCCACACACGCACACATCGATGCTCAACAAGCCAGTCACCGATACAGCGCGCTGGCCTGTCTAACGTGGGGCACGTAGATTACTTGGTGGCGTTTACCAGGCCCGTAAATTGCCAACCCACATCAGCCATACAGTCGGGGCGTTGACCTAAGGAACCCTAAATAAAGAATGAGGCCCCTTTTTCCCATAAGTTCAACCTCGATGTCCCGTGGAAAACCTCAGGAAAGCCCGAGGCAAACTCTGAAACCTTCGAGGAACACCGAGCCCCTCCCCAACGAAAAGGGTTCCTTCTTCAGCGCCCCGACTGTAAATGCGAATCCCCATCAACCCTTTTCTGAACGACATCGTCGACGGACACATGTTTTCGATGCGGCCGCCTTTGCCGCTTCGTAGCCGCCCGCTGCCTCGTCGCCACACGCCTCGCATTGCTCCTCATTGCTTCGCATTGCTTCTCATTGCTTCGCACTGCTTCGCATTGAATTGCACTGTTTTGCACTACGTTCCAATACGTGCATGTTCATTGCTTTGCAATGCCCTACATTGCGTCGCGTTTCATGACAGTGCTTTGCTGCATTGCATTGCCATCGCACAGCGTTGTAATCGCATTAGGTTGCACTACTTTGCATTGTTTTACGTTACGTTGCGTTGCTATGCCGTGATGTGCTGTGCTCTGCGTTGCTCCGCATTGCTTTGCATTGCCTGGCAATGCGCTGTAATGCTTTGCGTTGTTTGGCCATGCGTAGCTTTCCGTTGCAGTACTGTGCGTTGCGTGGCAGTGCGTTGCATTGCGTTGAATTGCGTGGCATGGTTTTGCAGTGCTTCGCATTGCTTCGCAATGATTTGTACGGCGTTGCATGGCGTTGCAGTGGTTTCTATTACGTTGCATTGCTTTGCATTGCGCTGCATGGCTGCTCATTGCTGTACATCGCGTTGCATTCCTTCGTAGTACGTTACGTGTATTTGCATTGCGTTGCGTTGTGTCGCATGGCTTTGCGGTGCTTCGCATTGCGGTGCATTGCGCTACTTTGCTGCGCATCGCTCTACATTGCGATACCTGGCATTACTCGTCGTTGCATCCCAATCAATGTATTTGCATTGTGTCGCATTGCGTTGCGCCACAAAGACTACACCACATGGATTGCATCATCTAGATTGCACCACCTAGAGTGGTATGCGTTGACTGCAAGAAAAGACGGGTCGAAATAAACCCCATCTGGAATGCAGCGGCATGGGCTTCCGGAAATCCGTCCAACCTGTAAACCGATGAACCGAGAAGACATCAAATAATCGGTTTACAAACAGATCAACCGAAAAAACGATAATCCGCCGATCCGCTCCAGACACCCCCCAAGAGAAGAAAGAGGACTGGAAGAATCGAGGAGGGAGAAGGCCACAGAGCCACGAAGATCACCGAATCCGGAGCCCCCCGGATCGACGCGGCACTGGCCGGAGGCCACTAC
>CAUYUJ010021566.1:0-27500 GCA_963575745.1 Prorocentrum cordatum | reverse complement strand
GACCAGCCGGTATACCAATCACCCCAAATAGTTTTTCGGTTTACCGGTTGATCGATTAATCGTATATTTTGTGAAGCCCTGCGGCTGGGATATATGTATATATATATGCGTGTATGTATGTATATCTGTATGTCTGTATGTCTGTATGTGTGTATGTATATCTGTATATATGTATGAATGATATGCGTATACACATTCACATGCATGTAGATTTGCAGTACGTGAAAAGCAAACGCTCTGACTAGGACACCGTGCTCTACTTGAATAAGTTTAGCTTTGACGCCGTGTCGGGCTCCATCCAGGACGCCCCAGGCGACCCACGAGGCCCCCAAGATCCTCCGACTACTGCCTAAGCAGCCCCCGCAGGGCCGCCAGACGGCCCACGAGGGCTCTAAGAAGGCCCAAGGGGCATCAAACAGGACTCCCGAGAGGGGAAGAATGAAGGGGCCTGGGGCTGCCCACTAAGTATTGCCCCACGACCTCCAACATGCCCCCCACGGCCTCCGCAGATGCGCCCAAGAGGCCCCGGGAGGCGACGAGGAGGCCCCTAGAGGCCACAGCTAAGCAATCCACAGGCCTCCGAGGGGCCCCCCAAGAGACCGCAACGGGCATCCCAGAGGCCTCTGGCCAAGAACCCAAAAGCGTCTGCGGGATGGCCGAAGGACCCTGGATTCAACCCGCCATCCGATGGATGCGTGCTCCTGGGGGGCTCATATGCGTCGTAAAACAAGCTTCGGGCACACAGGTAGCGCGGCTGCGAGGTCGCTGTCGCGAAGCGTTGGGGCTGGCAGCTCGTTCGCGTGTCCTGGTGCAGATGGCAGTGGTACAATGGAAGCCAATCCACAAGAGAACTCCCGCAAGAAACCCAACCCTGAAACCCCAGGACGTCCATGGATTCTTGGTGGGGGAACGTCGCGCTCTCCACAGCAAAACCATCGAAACCCAAGAAACCGAGGGCACCCTTGAGGCAAGCAGGGTGTTTCTTGGCATGGGCCCCCACTGTAGCCTCTGGGGTGGGGTTCTGCGGTGTGGTCCCGCGTTTTGTTGGTGTGTGCACTGCTGCTCACTGCTGACGCTGGGGCGGTCCGCGATAATATCCGCGCGGGCTCATGGGGCCTCCTGGGCCCGCGACGGGCGCTTGGGCGGTTTCCCAGAGCCTCGTGCGCTGTCGCTGAAGCCTCTGATGGACAGTCGTGTGACCCTCTTGTGATGTCTGGAGGCGAGGCCCTCGTGTCTGGAGACCCTCTTGGAGACGAAAACCGCGGAGGACGAGCCGCAGCACCTGCAGGACGAGTACGAGGAGACATACATGAGACTGGAAGGGCTGGGGGGACCCTGCCGAGGAGGCATGGGAGGAAGATGCGGAGACCGAAGGGAGCGGGAGGAAAAACAAGGGGGAGGAGGAAGAGGACCTAACCGTACGAGAGGTGTTCGGCTGCATGGAAACGTGGACGAGACCGTATACACAGGGGGAGGACGGGGGAAACATGGCGGAGGAAGGCAAAAGGAACGAGCAGCAGCAGAAAGCGGACTGGACCCACAACTGCCGAGGAGGAGAATGAGGTCCATTCGTCCAATACATGCTCGAATTCTCTTCAGCGGCAGGCTCAAGCTAAGCTCCACCTATACAAAGGTCGAAACAGATGAGCGGCGCAGTGGAAAGAAAAAACGGCATTGCTGCACCGATGTGCTCCCTTCTAGCTCTTATTTCCTACAGACAGGAGAGGTCGAACTGGACACGCCCCTGTCTCGTTTCCCAGACGTCACTTCGCCGCCGTCGACGACGGTGACGGCGTCGACGGCGGCGGCTACTGCGACAGCCACCGCGACTTCGACGATGACGATGACGGAGGCGACGATGACGACGACGACGACGACCACGACGACGACGCTGACAGCGGCAACGACTACGGGGACAGTGGCGAAGCCAGGACGGCGGCATCGGCCATGGTGACGACAATACTGGCGACGACGGCGGCGGCGACGAGGGCGGCGACCACGGCGACGAGGGCAGGCAGGCAACTGCGATGGAGACGACGCCGACGACGACGAGTGCGACTCCCGGCGCTGCAGGTGACGAACTCAGAAGACAGAGAGACAGGGAGAGACAGAGACCGAGAGAGAGAGAGAAGCATAGCGAGAGGGAAAAGAGCGAGAAAGAGAGGGAGAGAGAGAGAGAGAGCGAGAGACAGAGCGAGAGAGAGAGAGAGGCAGCGATAGAGAGATGGAGAGGGCGCCCCTGGAACTCTGGAGGGACGGGCGCGTGGACCTGCGCACCGCCGGGAGCCTGTGCCGTGCCACATGCGACAGGTCGGGCATGTCCTCATACAGGTGGATTTCGGGCGAACGCCCAAAGAAAACAACAAATATTCGAAGATAGTCAAACGAAAATCCAAAATCGCCCCCGGACTATACCATTTTTGAACGCTTGGGTGACCCAATCGGAGGTCCAGCTGAAAGGGGGTGGTGCAATAGATTTGGGGCAATTGGATTGCAAATGTATTGCGCCGTATATTGTATTGCATTAGATTGCAAATAGTTGATTGCACGAGAGAGTCCAGCCATACATTTGCGTCCCGGAATGTATTGCACGCCGCAAATATACTGCAGCCCCACAGATATATTGCACCAAATCTATTGCACCACCCCTTTGTCGCTGGACCCCCTTCTGGGTCAACCCGAGTTCGGGGTCTGCCACGCATCTGGCTCGTGTAGCTGGTTCCGCGTCCTCTGAACACCAAGAGGCTGGCTTTCGCCGTCGTGGAGCGCGTCTTGATACTCGCGGCCATAATCGGCGATGGACAAACCTCCCCTTAGTGAACCTCCCCTTGGTGAAAACGGCCTGGGCCCGAAATCACCGGACCTGGACCCACAAAAAATGACGGCCGCGACGCCCTCTCGCGAACCGAACGCGGTCAATTCGCTAATCGACGCGTCAGGGTAGGAGGTCGATCCACCTCCGACATAACGTGCGTTATAGGGGTGTCTGGGGGGAGCACTACAAGGGTAACATTCCATATTCCTCTGTACAATCAAAAACCCTAATAAGGACGCGCGGTAAGGACGCAAGACCCTTGGAAGCCGAAGTTGGGACTTTTGGGGCGGCGGGCGACGAAAACCCCCAAGGACGCAGGAGCAAGGAAGAGCAAGGACGCAGGGGTACCCTGAGCAAAGTCGCGCGTCCTTATTAGGGCTTTTGACTGTAGAGGGACAAGCCCGACTTCAAACACATGCGTCGGCCGCCTTCCCCGCAGCACGCGGTGCCGGAAAGAGAGCTCCGGACCGCAAGCTCCGCCGTTTGGCCCGGGGGGCCGCCGCGAGAAGGGGGAAGGGGGGGGGGGGGGGGACGTCCCGGGGCAGCTGCCCTAGAAGAGGAGGAGGAGGAGGAGGAGGAGGAGGAGGGAGGAGGAGGAGGAGGAGGAGGAGGAGGAGGAGGAGGAGGAGGAGGAGGAGGAGGAGGCGGAGGAGGAGGGAGAGGAGGAGGAGGAGGAGGAGGGAGGAGGAGGAGGAGGCGGAGGAGGAGGAGGAGGAGGAGGAGGAGGAGGAGGAGGAGGGAGGAGGGAGGGAGGGAGGAGGAGGAGGCGGAGGAGAAGGAGGAGGAGGAGGAGGGGGGAGGAGGAGGTGGAGGAGGAGGAGGGAGGAGGAGGAGGAGGAGGAGGAGGAGGAGAAGGAGGAGTAGGAGGAGGAGGAGGAGGAGGGCGGAGGAGGCGGAGGAGGAGGAGGGGGAGGAGGGCGGAGGAGGAGGAGGAGGAGGAGGACCAGCGTGAACCCAAGAGTCATCAACGATGTTGGAATGAACCCTCCCTCCAAGCTCCCTCTTCGTAGGCCCCTACAACGGCTCATTTCCATTGAAGGAACTGCCTCGTTGGAACACAACCGTTTGAAGATCCTGAAGCGTGCCAAAACATTGCTCTCGGGATTTCAACGCCACGTATCAACCTGACTGCTGCGTATTGACGATGCGGAATCGTACTAGAACGCCATTTTGGGGACTTCAACACCCCGAATCAACATGACCATTGCGCCCGCATAATCCTGAATCCTTCCAAAACACCATTTCTGGTACGCTGATCATGGGAATCCGTGAAGCTCCTGCAAATATTTAAAGCGAATGTGCGCGGCGCTAGGGCGAGAGACACATGTTGAAAAATAACGCCCTCAATCCATGGAACGCTTGCAAATGTTTAAAACGAACGTGCGCGGCGCTAAGGCGAGAGTCACATGTTGAAAACCACCCGCCCACAACCCGTGAAACTCTTGCAAATGTTCAAAACGAATGTGCGCGGCGCTAAAGCGAGAGCCACGTGTTGAAAAAGAACCGCCCTCAACCCGTGAACATCTTGCAATTGTTTGAGACGAATGCGCGCGGCACTAAAAGCGAGAACCACATTTTGAAAAGGAACCGCCGTCAACCCGTGAAACCCTTGCAAATTTTTAAAGCGAGTGTGCGCGGCGCTAGAAGCGATAACCACATGTTGAAAACCACCGCCCTTCATCCATGAAACTCTTGCAGTTTGTTCAAGCGAATGTGCGCGGTGCTAAGGCGAGAATCACATTTTGAAAACCACCCGCCCTCAATCCGTAAAGCTCTTGCGAATGTTTAAAGCGAGTGTGCGCGGCGCGGAGGCGAGAACCACATTTTGAAAGCGGCCCGCCCGTCATCTGTGAAACTGCTGCCACGTTTTAAGCTTCAAAATCATATACGATGAGGAAGTATAAAGCGAAACGCCCGGCCCGCCCTAAAAACTTGCCTCGGGGTGCGACAGGGAGAAGTTATAGATAAGGAGAAGGAATGCTGGAGGAGGAGGAGGAGGAGTAGGAGGGGGGAGGAGGAGGAGGTGGAGGGAGGAGGATTGGGAAGGAGGAGGAGGAGGAGGAGAATTGGGAGGAGGAGGAGGAGGATGGGGAGGAGGAGGAGGAGGAGGAGGAGGAGGAGGAGGAGGAGGAGAAAGAGAACGAGGAGGAGGAGGAGGAGGAGAAGGAGGAGAAAGAGGAGGGAGGAGGAGGATGAGGAGGAGGACGAGGAGGATGAGGAAGAGGAGGAGGAGGAGGAGGGAGGAGGAGGAAGAGGAGGAGGAGGAGGCGGGAGGATGGAGGAGGAGGGAGGAGGAGGTGGTGCCCCCGCCTCGTGCTCTGTGGGCGCTTCCCCGCAGAGCCAGGAGGGGGCTGTGGGGAGAACGGCCCCCAAGACCTCCAATCCCGGGGGGGGGGGGGGGTGCGGGGGGCTCCCTCGTGGATCTCTGCGGGTGGCTCTCCTCCGCTGCGGGCGGCTCTCCCCAAACCCCGCGCCTCGCCTGGAGGGGGCTCGCCTCAAGCTCGTATCGATCTGCACGGGTTTTGACGTGGGGGCGCTCACGTCTTCCTCCAGATCCCACCAGCCCTCTGGGCGTGGGTGGTCGAGGGCGGTGTCTCTTCCAACTCCCTTCTTCCCCGTCGGGGAGGGGTTTGCTCATCCTCCTACCCCCTCTCCTGGACCTGGAGAGTGGGTTTCGCGAGGCATTGGAGCGTCCAAGATGGCCCAAGGTGGCTACAAGAGGACCTCAGAGAGCCCACGATGACCTCCAAGATGGCTCAAGATATCCTGAGATGGCTCCAGATGGCCCCAAAATGCCCCTAAAGACTCCAAGACCGCTCCAAAGCGGCTCCAAGTGGCCACGGAACCTCTCCAGGAGGCCGACAAGAGGCCAGAATCCTTCAAACACCTTGGGACATTATGAATTTGGCTCCTCGCATTTTTGCCTTCGATGACCTCCCGAGGCCTCAAGGTGGCTCCAAGAGGGCCCATGGGGGCTCCAAGAGAGGCCCAACAGACCCCTAAGACGGCCCCAAGACGCCCCCAAGAGCTTTCCACGAGGGGCCCAAGAGGGGCACAAGAGACGAATGACATGGCTAATTAAGTTCCTCCCCCTTGTTTGATCGATTTCCTCCAAGATGGCTCCGAGAGCGCCCGCAAGGCTTCCAGAAGCGCCCCAAGAGGGCATCCCGATGCGCGAAGGAGGCCCCGAGATGCCCCCGAGAGACCCCCAAGAGACCCCCAAGAGACCCAAAGAGGCTCTCCAAGGCATCCAAGACGTTCTAAGAGGCGCTCGGGACCGCCAAGAGGCTCCCAAGGCGTCTCAATAGGCCCCCAAGCTCGACATTGCCCTCTTCCTCTTCCTCTTCTTTTCCTCCTCCTCCTCCTCCTCCTCCTCATCCGCCTATTCCGCTTCTTCCTTCCTCATTCCTCCTCCCCCCTCCCCTCCTCCTCCTCCTCCTCCTCCTCCTCCTCCTCCTCCTTCTCGCCCTCCTCTACTTTATCCTCCCTCATCCTGCTCCTCCTCCTCCCCTCCTCCTCTCCCTCATCCCCCTCGTCCGTATTCCCCGCCCTTCCTCATTCGGCAAGTCCGCGAAGGCGCATACGGTTCGCTCATGGGTCTGCGCAGGCTGGTCCAAGACTTCAGTTTGACGGCTTCCCCAGCTCTTGATCCACTGCATGCTCCTACGCTCCTACGCTTCCCGGATCAAGGGAACTCGCCTGTGCATCGTTTCTGGATGTGCTGGTGGGGATACTTTTTTTTTGTTGGTCGCGGCCGCGAGACAAAGGTCAGGCGGCAAGAAGCGCGAAGCGTCAAGAATTGCCACAAGAGTTCGGCGGGGGCAAAAAAACAGCCCCGAGTGTGCCCGTCGTCGCCATCACCGTCACCGCCGGCATCCCTTCGCAAGAGTGAAAAGGGGTGGGGTAGATTTAACACGTATTGGATGCGCCGCGGCTGCTGGGTCCCTGTGAGACAGAATGGTAACGGATATTCTCAGGGACTCCACAAACAAGTGGTACAACTCAACGCTGGGCTTCGTGCATGCCTGATTCGGACGAGTGACTGGCTGACTAAATACCTGGCTTGCGCGAAATACCACAACAACAACAACGATAACAACAACAACATCTCAGAGAAGACGGACAACAATCCGTTACGACAGGAATAACGGCGAGGGTGGAGGCGTCGGCAACGACGACGACGGCTGCTACGATGACGGCCACGACGACTGGGACGGCGACGACGACACCGGCAAGAATCAAGAAGCCTGCCGCGACGGCTACCGCCGTGACGGCGACGACCATGGCGACGACAGCAACGACGGCGACGACGACGACGACGACGACGACCGCGACTACGGCGGCGACCGCGACGGCGACGGCGACGACGCGGGCCTTCCCATCAACTGTGGTCTCCCCCCTGTCTGCAGGTACGGAAACATTCCTGGTGGTGCTTCCCTGCTGCGGGCCATGGAGTACAACTGGCAGCTCATTCTGCACCCAGTGCCCTTCCAGCATACGTTCTGCGGAAGACACGAGCGAAAACGTGGATCGGAAGATGTACGCGGCACCCCTCACTTGTTCAGGTACTCGGAGATGGCCCTCCAGCCGATGGTGAACAGGGCACCCTGCAATCCGTTCGTGAGGATGCGAGTCCCCAGCCCACGGCCAAACAGCCCCGCATAGCCCTCCTTATCGATGATCCTCTTTGCGGACTCCATGTAGCTCACGGGCTCCAGCGACGTCTGGCGGGTCGTCTTCAGGACCCGGAGCGAGTTTGAGCACGTGTCCGACACCGCCGCGGAGCTGAAGCCGATCACCGCGTTGCGCACGTACTTGCCGTAGGCGAAGTCGAACGGGGGCAGCGACTCCCGGAGCTGGTTGTTGGTGTAGAACCACGGGTAATGCCCGACCCACGTCGCGGTCATGGCCCCCACGGCGCCCTGCCAGAGGGCCGTCGGGTGCTTCTTGGTCTTCTCGATGAGGCGCTTCAGGCCGTCCGCGCCCTCCACCTGCTTGGTTGTCTTCCAGGCGTCCACGGGCATGAGGAAGATGCGGAAGCCAGCCGCGACCCCGCTCGCGCACATGGTCTTCGCCGCGGTGGGGAGCTGGGTGTGCTCCAGCGCAGCGAGCGCGCCGTCGTTCGCGGCAGTGTCGCCGAACCTGGAGACGGGCGCCTGGATGAGGCCAGGAGCGAGCCCGCGGTAGAAGCGCGGGATGCCGCCGTCGGCGTAGAGCTTCCTCACCACCTCCCCGAGGGAGCCACCGTAGCGGTACTGGTAGTTCATGATTGTGCGCATCCACATGAGGGTCAACACGTTGATGGCCTGCGCGCCCATGCCTGCCAGGCCCCCGCTCAGGGCCTTCTTGGATGCCTTGCTCATGATCTCCGAGAAAGAGGGGGTCGGCTTCTTCGCGACCTCGGACATGACTGGCCCGACACAAAATCCGCCACCGCGATTGCAGCGGTAGGTGTGTGTGTGTGTTGAGTTGAATTGTGTTGTGTTGTGGTGTGGTTTGTGTTGTGTGTTGTGCTGCGTTGTGTTGTTTTGATTTCGGGCGCAGCCCGTAATCTGATTTTCGGGAAGTAGACTGACTGAGTGACTGACTGACTAACTGACTGACAGGATTGACACCTGAATCAGCAAAGCCATTAGATGACAGCTTTATTTCCTGGGGTGAGGATACTTCGCTGGCCGTTTCAAGTCAGGGAGTTGAGGATGTTTTGCTGGCAGTTTGAGGCCAAGGGGGTGAGGATATGTCGCTGGCAGCTTTAAGTCATGGCGGTGAGGATAGGTCGCTGGCAGTGTTAGGCCAGGGGGGGGGGAAGATAGTTCGCTGGCAGTTTCTATAAGCGAGGGCGGTGAGGATATCTCGCTGGCAGTTTTAGCCCAGGGGCGTGAGGATATGTCGCTGACAAGTTTAGGCGAGGGCGTTGAGGATAGTTCACTGGCAGTTTTAAGTCATGGGGTTGATGATATCTCGCTGGCAGATTTATGGCAGGGGCGTGGGGATATTTCGCGGACTGCTTTAAGCGAGGGGTGTTGAGATACTTCGCTGGCAGTGTTAGGCCAGGGTGGTGAGGATTTGTCGCTGGCAGTCTTACTAAGCGAGTGCGGTGAGGATATGTCGCTGGCAAGTGTAGGCCAGGGTCTTGAGGATACTGCGCTGGCATTTTGTAGGCGAGGGCGGCGAGGATACGCCACTGGCAGGTTTAAGTCAGGGGGTTGAGGATATCTCGCTGGCAGATGTATGGCAGGGGCGTGATGAAATTTCGCGGGCAGCTTTAACCAAGGGGTGCTGATATGCTTCGCTGGCAGATCAGATTTAAGTCAGGGCGGTGAGTATAGTTCGCTGGCAGGCTTATGCCAGGATGATGAGGATAGTTCGCTGGCAGTGTTAAGCGAGACGTGTGAGGATATGTCGCTGGCAAACTTAAGCGAGGGCGGTGATATAGTTCACTGACAGGTTTAGGTCAGGGGGGTGAGGATATTTCGTTTGCAGTGTTAAGCCAGGGGCGTGAGGCTAGTTCGCTGGCAGCTTAAAAGCGAGGGGCGTGGTGATACTTCACTGGCAGTTTCAAGCGAGGGCGGTGAGGATACTTCGCTGGCAGTTGCAGCGGTGAGGATATTTCACTGGCACGTGCGAGCGATGGGTTGTGGGGATACTTCGCTGGCACTTTTAAGCGATTCCTGTCGGGATAGTTCGCTGACAGTTTTAGGCCAGGGGCGTGGGGATGTTTCGTTGGCAGTTTTAAGCGAGGGCGGTGGGGATTCTTCGCTGGCAGTTGGAAGCCAGGGGGTTGAGGTTAGGTCACTGGCAGCTTCAAGCCAGGGCGTGTGAGATTATTGCGTTGGCAGTTGTAAGTCAGGGCGGTGAGGATATTTCGCTGGCAGTTTTAAGCCTGCGGGGCCCTGCCCTTCACTGCCCAGCCGAAAGCTCCGCAACTAGCGCGGTGCCGCGCCCGTATCTATATACATATGTGTATATATACAGATAGATACTAGAACCATCGCGCGCGCTTCGCGCGCGTTCAAGTTCTATAGGCTTGATGGGCGAACGCATGGAATATCAGCCTTGTCGTTTCTTGCGTTCAAGGGCTCTCTTGGAGGCCCGGCGCAAGCCTCGGAATCGTATAGAAGGGGAACTGCGGAGACGCACAAATCATTCATTGCCGTTCGGTATTCAACGACTTGGGGCCCTCGAGAACTTCCTGGGTTCTTTTCTGGGGCCTTCATTGCGGTCAATTGTGCAAGAATAGACAAATGGCGACCTTGGAAGAAAACGGAATGGTGGGATGTCAATGTTTCCCAACCCTACTATGGTTGGGTACTCGTTTTGAATAGAGCAGTGTGGTCGCCCAGTCCTCCTCCTCCTCCTCCTCCCCCTCCTCCTCCTCCTCCTCCTCCTCCTCCTCCTCATACCCTCTCCCCTCCTCCTTCTCTCAACTTTCCTGTGTTCCCTTCTCCTCTTCTCTCGTGCCGTCTGCGATCTGCGCAACTGTCACCACGTTCGTGGGCTCCTGGGAGGCCCAGCGGGGTACGCCCCACGCGGACCACCTCGGGACCTCGCCGCCCCCTGGGGGGCTTGCGATCTGCGCAACGGTCGCCACTTTCGTGGGCTCCTGGGAGGCCCAGCGGAGGTACGTCCCACGCGGACCACCGCGGGACCTCGCCGCCCCCTGGGGGGCTTGCGACCTGCGCAACTGTCGCCACTTCGTGGGCTCCTGGGAGGCCCAGCGGAGGTACGTCCCACGCGGACCACCCCGGGTTCTCGCCGCCCCCTGGGGGGCTTGCGATCTGCGCAACTGTCGCCACTTTCGGAGGCTCCTGGGAGGCCCAGCCAACGCGGACCACCGCGGGACCTCGCCGCCCCCTGGGGGATTTGCGATCTGCGCAACTGTCGCCACTTTCGTGGGCTCCTGGGAGGCCCAGCGGAGGTACGTCCCACGCGGACCACCTCGGGACCTCGCCGCCCCCTGGGGGCTTGCGATCTGCGCAACTGTCGCCACGTTCGTGGGCTCCTGGGAGGCCCAGCGGAGGTACGTCCCACGCGGACCACCTCGGGACCTCGCCGCCCCCTGGGGGGCTTGCGATCTGCGCAACGGTCGCCACTTTCGTGGGCTCCTGGAGGCCCAGCAGAGGTACGTCCCACGCGGACCACCGCGGGACCTCGCCGCCCCCTGGAGGGCTTGCGATCTGCGCAACTGTCACCACTTTCGTGGGTTCCTGGGAGGCCCAGCGGAGGTACGTCCCACGCGGACCACCCCGGGTTCTCGCCGCCCCCTGGGGGGCTTGCGATCTGCGCAACTGTCGCCACTTTCGGAGGGTTCCTGGGAGGCCCAGCAGAGGTACGTCCCACGCGGACCACCTCGAGACCTCGCCGCCCCCTGAGGGTCTTGCGATCTGCGCAACTGTCGCCACTTTCGTGGGCTCCTGGGAGGCCCAGCGGGGGTACGTCCCACGCGGACCACCGCGGAACCTCGCCGCCCCCTGGGGGGCTTGCGATCTGTGCAACTGTCGCCACTTTGGTGGGTTCCTGGGAGGCCCAGCGGAGGTACGTCCCACGCGGACCACCTCGGGACCCCGCCGCCCCCTAGGGGCTTGCGATCTGCGCAACTTTCGCCACGTTCGTGGGCTCCTGGGAGGCCCAGCGGAGGTACGTCCCACGCGGACCACCGCGGGACCTCGCCGCCCCCTGGGGGGCTTTGCGATCTGCGCAACTGTCGCCACTTTCGTGGGCTCCTGGGAGGCCCAGCGGAGGTACGTCCCACGCGGATCATTCCATGTTGTATCGTTGCAGTTCCTCTTCTTGCTGCTCTCTTCTGAAATCACTGTTGGGTGCTCTTCTTGCGCACTGCGGGTCCTTCAGAATGCCAGTCAACACTGAGTGGTCCTGAGTATAATCGCCACATGTATAGAAAAGGGTTGGGTACGTCACAGGGTAGTTTCAAGTTGTAGAGCCTGGGCTGTGGGTTAGACGTTTTCTGGATGCATGCCACGGTCTGTTGGGATGCCTCTCGGGGGCTTCGTGCAAAAATAGACAGGGGGGAATTTGGAAAAAACGAATTCTAAAATTCCACTGATCCAACTCATGGGATCATGGGGTCTCGATTTCTACAATGGTGTCAGGGGCAGCCAAGAGGACACGACGACGATCCAAGAGAGTGCTAAGACAGCACCAGAGAGTTCAACCTAATTCCCGAACCAGTTTTGCATGTGACCCCGAAGTTTTGATGGGGCTCGAGGAAGGGGATAGGGAGAAAGAGTCCCAACTTGAAAAAATGAGTCGCTGGAATTTCCTTTTTTTTCTCAAACAGTCCTCGGTATTGGAGCGTTGGAAGCGAGAAAACGTGAGAAGGCGAAAAGCGTCGACAAACACCATTGGAAAACCAACAATGTTACCCTCTTCGGGCTATCTCGGGACGGCTCTCGAAGCTCTCTTGGACTGTATTGGGGGCCTCGTCGGGGATGTACTGAGATCCTCTCAGGAGTCTGGGGTGATTTTTTTCCCCGTCAGCCAGCAAGACCGCCCCCTGAAGTTTGTTCATGATCGGGTGTGCTCGCACCCGTCCTTTCGCGGCCTCGCTCTGAGGCAGCACCCAAAAATGACGGGCCACTGGTCCAGCGGCCTTGCGAGCGGACCTGGCGGGCCCCGCCAGGGGAGGCTGGCGCCCCACCAGGAGCCACGAACACTCTCGAGGAGAGGGGAGAGGAGGAGGAAAACCACACAGCAACTTGCTTCCGCTAGGCACAAGCGAGGGCACGATGCCGCCTCGAAGTGACGCGGAGTCGAGCCTCAAAGTGTTGCTCGGCAGTGCCAGGGATGCCCAGCCCACGACAATTGTGAAGAGCAACAAGCGCATCAACACAGGCAGCGAAGAGAACATTTGACGACATTGGTGATGGAGCAAGCAGGAGGAAGGGGAGGAGCCAGGGCGAGCCCTCAGGAAACCACGAAGACGAAATAAACAGCGGACCAAGCCAATATCTGAAAATGGAAGCAAGCCGAAGACAACATACATAATGCCCAGCAGGATCAAGATCATCCTCCCCAAGAGCTGGGCATCCCAGAGCACAACCTGCGGGACGAGATTCATATCTCTTTGACGTGCAGAGGCCACGACAGAGAATACGCATGGTTGCCACTAACATGTACGGTTGAGTTTTCATCAGAACATAGTAAGAGTTGCTATATAAACGATCCAAATGCTTCAGAGATGTATATGGACACCATGCTTCAACCCGACGGAAAAGCGTACGGCGAGGATCCTCCTTCGCAAGCGACCTATCAATCATCATCTCAAACAGACGAGCCTGCAGGCGAGGAAGATCAGTGGATAGCTGAGAAGGGATACTATAATACCAAGAATGCAGCTCAAACGTGTAATACAGAAAACTATTCTCCCAATAGCCAGTCTCCATACGAACAAAGACATGATCGGGATGATCCTCCAGAGATCGAAGGTGTTCAAAAACAGCACCTACCCCATCATTTCTAATCATATATCGAAGGCAAGTCGCTTTTGCTAGACAAGCCAGGTCCACAAACTCGATGGGCAGGTGCATATTCCGAAGCTGTGTACAAAAAGAATATGAGAAACAGTTCCTGGGGGCAGCCGTGAGGAACATGACCGACTCACGATAACACTTCAGAAGTTCATTAGAGATAGGGTGAAGCTGAAGGATGAAGGAGGGAACAGAGACGCACATCACGCGAAAGACGACGGCGGCCCGAGTAAGCCCTAGACCAAGATGCCGAGCAATTCCGACTCTAAGCCTGAACTTCGGAAGAGCCTCCGACCATGCGTGCCGATGAGCAAGCGGCCCAATGAAGGCCCCCAGATACTTCGCGCACTTCACTACCTGCATCAACTTAAAATCACCCTTCAGCGCGGCAATCGAATCTCGCATCAGTGGTAGGTCCAGGTTACCCGCAATCAAAATCTGACAGTTTTGAAGTTCAGTACCAATCCCGCGATAGGCTCCAGAAGTTGAAGGGACCGAAGGACAGGACCCAGGGAGTCGAAAACGTTCAACAAACCGAAGCAAAAATCATCCGCGTAAGCAAACGTACGATCAATATGAGAACTTCGCTTATCCTTCACCCATCTAAGAAGCGGATCCACCGCCAATACAAAGAGCAGCATGCTAGAAAGACATCCCTGTTTGACCCCCGCGCCCATCACGATCTTCCCAAACCTCTTCCCACCCAACACGACAGTGCCAGACTGCTCTTGGTACAGTATGCAAAAAAAGGCGACAACAGCGGGGCAGATCCCCATCTCCCTCAATACGTGCAGAAGCCAAGGGATAGCCAGAGACGGGAAAGCGGCGCAAAAGTCCGTGAGTAAAAGGCAAGCCTGCTCGTTCGCAAGAGCGCGTCGTTCTAGACACCAGGCCTCCGCATCAACGATGTTTGTAACCATATCTCGATTTTTCAAACACTTCTGGTCCGAGGAAACAAGCCTGGCAAAATTAACCGAGAGAGGGATGGACATGGCACCAGCAAGGATTGTGACGTCCGTGTTGGACATGCTCAGGGGACGGGTTTCTTTTGGACCACGAGAAACGCGAGGGCCATTATCCCGGGAATCTGAGCCCTCGGGGAGAAAGACCATGAGGCTGTGGCACATATCAGGCGGCAGCGACGCAATATTCTCATTAAAGAAACAGAGGTAGATGTCGTAAAGCGCGCGCGCGGCAGACGGTGCCGCCCACGATCCGTATGGGATGCCGTCTGGCCCTGGCATGCTGTGGCAACGCTTCCTAAGACACTCGAAAAACTGAGCGTACGTAAGGTGCCATTCAGTAGGGAGCTGCTCTGGAATCTTCTGGATGTGCTCCGAAATCTCAGGCCAAAGGGTCTTGTCTAGCGCCTTCGGGGAGAAAACCTGAGCCCAATACTCCTGCAGGACCTGACCAGAGCTTCCAGGGAGTCACAGGGAGACCCATCGGGGGCATAAACACACGAGACATAAGTACGACATCTGAAACGCCTCCAAAAAGCTTGACATCTCAGGACCCTGTCTTTGTTGTTCTGCTTGGTCTCTGGGGAGCGGTCAGACTGCTCAATTTCCAAATTCTCCTGATCGAGCAACTGCATCGATATATCGAATAAGAGAACAGAGCCCAGCAACGCTCGTGCACCTAAGCGTCGACATGTCAAAGTGCATGCCTAAGGTCAGGTCAGGGGTCTGGAGTGTGTTGGAGGCCTCTGGGGGGTCCCGGAATCCTCTCAGAGGTCTCAGAGGTCTCCTGCTCCCGCTCTTGGGCTCATTTTGGGCCTGTTCTGGGGTGGTCTGGAGCTGTCCTGGGCGCCTCTTCGGCCGTCTTGGGGCCGTCTTGGCCCCTCTTGTGGCCGTTTTGGGGGCCTCTTGGGCGGTCTTGGGGGCCTCTTCGGCCGTCTTGGAGCGTTGGAAGCATGAAATGATGAAAAGGCCAAAAACCCTATAAGAAAACCATGAAAATTAACAATTTTAGGTTCTCCGGGCGCTCTCGGGAGGCCTCTCGGAGCTCTCTTGAGGTCTTTTGGAGGCCTCCCTGGGAGCCTGGAGAGCCGCCCGAAAGCTATCCTGGGTTGCTCGGGGGCGTCTTGGGCCTTTATTTGACGTTCTGGGGGCTTCTCGGGGTCGTCTTGGGTTGCCATTGGGCATTGTGGGGTCCCCCCGGGAGGTCGGCAAGCGCAGCAACAGGAGCGTTCCGCAGATGTTCCGGGAAGGTGTGGGACCCCCAGGAGAAGAAAAAACAAATCTCTGAAATTCCAATGTGTGTGTGTGTGTGTGTGTGTGTGTTTATATATATATATATATATATATATATATATACCATGGGTCTTGGAGCGTTGGAAGCGAGAAAACGTGAGATGGCGAAAAGCGTCGACAAACACCATTGGAAAACCAACCATGTTACCCTCTTCGGGCTCTCTCGGGACGGCTCTCGAAGCTCTCTTGGACTGTTTTTGGGGCCTCGTCGGGGATGTACTGAGATCCTCTCAGGGGTCTGGGGTGTTTTTTTCCCCGTCAGCCAGCAAGACCGCCCCCTGAAGTTTGTTCATGCTCGGGTGCGCTCGCGCCCGTCCTTTCGCGGCCTCGCTCTGAGGCAGCACCCAAGAAGGACAGGCCACTGGTCCAGCGGCCTCGCGAGCCGACCTGGCGGGCCCCGCCGGGGGAGGCCGGCGCCCCACCAGGAGCCACGAACACTCTCGAGGAGAGGGGAGAGGAGGAGGAAAACCACAAAGCAGCTTGCTTCCGCTAGGCACAAGCGAGGGCACGACGCCGCCTCGAAGCGACGCGGAGTCGAGCCCCAAAGTGTTGCTCGGCAGTGCCAGGGATGCCCAGCCTACGACAACTGTGAAGAGCAACGAACGCATCAACACAGGCAGCGAAGAGAACATTTGACGACATTGGTGATGGAGCAAGCAGGAGGAAGGGGAGGAGCCAGGGCGAGCCCTCAGGAAACCACGAAGACGAAATAAACAGCGGACCAAGCCAATATCTGAGAATGGAAGCAAGCCGAGGACAACAGACATAATGCTCAACAGAATCAAGATCATCCTCCCCAAGAGCTGGGCATCCCAGAGCACAACCTGCGGGGCGAGATGTATATCTCTTTGACGTGCAGGAGGCCACGACAGAGAATACGCATGGTTGCCACTAACATGTACGGTTGAGTTTGCATCAGAACAGAGTAAGAGTTGATGTAGAAACGATCTAAATGCTTAAGAGATATATCTGGAAACCATGCTTCAATCCGACGGAAAAGCGCACGGCGAGGATCCTGCTTCGCAAGCGACCTATGAAGCATCATCTCATACTGACGAGCCTGCAGGCGAGGAAGATCAGTGGATAGCTGAAAAGGGATACTATAATACCAAGAATGCAGCTCAAACGTGCAACACAGAAAACTATTATTCCAATAGCCAGTCTCCATACGAACAAAAAACATGATCGGGATGATCCTCTTGAGATCGAAGGTGTTCAAAAACAGCACCTATCTCCTCACTTCTAATCATATATCGAAGGCGTGTCGCTTTAGCTAGACAAGCCAGGTCCACAAACTCGATGGGCAGGTGCATATTCCGAAGCTGTGTACAAAAAGAATATGAGAAACAGTTCCTGGGGGCAGCCGTGAGGAACATGACCGACTCACGATCACACTTAGGAAGTTCCTTAGAGATAGGATGAAGCTGAAGGATGAAGGAGGGAACAGAGACGCACATCACGCGAAAGACGACGGCGGCCCGAGTAAGCCCTAGACCAAGTTGCCGAATAATTCCGACTCTGAGCCTGAACTTCGGAAGAGCCTCCGACCATGCGTGCCGCTGAGCAAGCGGGCCAATGAAGGCCCCCAGATACTTCGCGCACTTCACTACCTGCATCAACTTAAAATCACCCTTCAGCGCGGCAATCGAATCTCGCATCAGTGGTAGGTCCAGGTTACCCGTAATCAAAATCTGACACATTTTGAAGTTCAGTGCCAATCCCGCGATAGGCTCCAGACGTTGAAAGGGACCGAAGGACAGGACCCAGGGAGTCGAAAACGTTCAACAAACCGAAGCAAAAATCATCCGCGTAAGCAAACGTACGATCAATATGAGAACTTCGCTTATCCTTCACCCATCTAAGGAGCGGATCCACCGCCAATACAAAGAGCAGCATGCTAGAAGGACATCCCTGTTTGACCCCCGCGCCCATCACGATCTTCCCAAACCTCTTCCCACCCAACGCGACAGTGCCAGACTGCTCCTGGTACAGCATGCAAAGAAGGGGACAACAGCGGGGCAGATCCCCATCTCCCTCAATACGTGCAGAAGCCAAGGGATAGCCAGAGACGGGAAAGCGGCGCAGAAGTCCGTGAGTAATAGGCAAGCCTGATCGTTCGCAAGAGCGCGTTGTTCTAGACACCAGGCCTCCGCATCAACGATGTTTGTGACCATATCTCGATTTTTCAAACACTTCTGGTCCGTGGAAACAAGCCTGGCAGTATTAACCGAGAGAGGGATGGTCATGGCACCAGCAAGGACTTTGACGTCCGTGTTGGACATGCTCAGGGGACTGGTTTCTTTTGGACCACGAGAAACGCCAGGACCATTATCCCGAGAATCTGAGCCCTTGGGGAGAAAGACCATGAGGCTGTGGCACATATCAGGCGGCAGCGACGCAATATTCTCATGATTAAAGAAGCAGAGGTAGATGTCGTAAAGCGCGCGCGCGGCAGCCGGTGCCGCCCACGCTCCGTATGGGATGCCGTCTGGCCCTGGCATGCTGTGGCAGGGATTCCTAAGATACTCGAAAAACTGAGCGTACGTAAGCTGCCATTCAGTTGGGAGCTGCTCTGGAATCTTCTGGATGTGCTCCGAAATCTCAGGCCAAAGGGTCTTGTCTAGCGCCTTCGGGGAGAAAACCTGAGCCCAATACTCCTGCAGGACCTGAGCAGAGCCTTCCAGGGAGTCACAGGGAGACCCATCGGGGGCATAAACACACGAGACATAAGTACGGCTTCTGAAACGCCTCCAAAAAGCTTGAAATCTCAGGACCCTGTCTTTGTTGTTCTGCTTGGTCTCTGGGGAGTGGTCAGACTGCTCAATTTCCAAATTCTCCTGATCGAGCAACTGCATCTGGATAGATCGAATAAGAGAACAGAGCCCAGCAACGTTCGTGCACCTAAACGTCGACATGTCAAAGTGCATGCCTAAGGTCGGGCCAGGGGTCTGGAGTGTGTTGGAGGCCTCTGGGGGGTCACGGAATCCTCTCAGAGATCTCTGGAGGTCTCCTGCTCCCGCTCTTGGGCTCATCTTGGGCCTGTTCTGGGGTGGTCTGGAGCTGTCCTGGGCGCCTCTTCGGCCGTCTTGGGGCCGTCTTGGCCCCTCTTGTGGCCGTCTTGGGGGCCTCTTGGGCGGTCTTGGGGGCCTCTTCGGCCGTCTTGGAGCGTTGGAAGCATGAAATGATGAGAAGGCCAAAAACCCTAGAAGAAAACCATGAAAATTAATAAGTTTAGGTTCTCCGGGCGCTCTCGGGAGGCCTCTCGGAGCTCTCTTGAGGTCTTTTGGAGGCCTCCCTGGGAGCCTGGAGAGCCGCCCGAAAGCTATCCTGGGTTGCTTGGGAGCGTCTTGGGCCTTTATTTGACGTTCTGGGGGCTTCTTGGGGTCGTCTTGGGCTGTCCTTGGGCACTGTGGGGGCTCCCCGGGAGGTCGGCAAGCGCAGTAACAGGAGCGTTCCGCAGATGTTCCGGGAAGGTGTGGGACCCCCAGGAGAAGAAAAAACGAATCTCTGAAATTCCAATGTTTTGGAGCGTTGGAAGCGAGAAAACGTGAGAAGGCGAAAAGCGTCGACAAAAACCATTGGAAAACCAACAATTTTACCATCTTCGGGCTCTCTCGGGACGGCTCTCGAAGCTCTCTTGGGCTGTTTTGTGGGCCTCGTCGGAGCTTTATTGAGGGCCTCTCAAGGGTCTGGGGTAAATTGGAGGCCTCTGGGGGATCCCAGAGTCCTCTCGGAGGTCTCTGGCTGCCTCCTGCTCCCGCTCTTGGGCTCATCTTGGGCCTGTTCTGGGGTGGTCTGGAACTGTCCGGGGCGCCTCTTCGGCCGTCTTGGGGCCGTCTTGGCCCCTCTTGTGGCCGTCTTGGAGGCCTCTTGGGCGTTCTTGGGGGCCTCTTCGGCCGTCTTGGAGCGTTGGAAGCATGAAATGATGAGAAGGCCAAAAACCCTAGAAGAAAACCATGAACATTAACAAGTTTAGGTTCTCCGGGCGCTCTCGGGAGGCCTCTCGGAGCTCTCTTGAGGTCCTTTGGAGGCCTCCCTGGAAGCCTGGAGAGCCGCCCGAAAGCTATCCTGGGTTGCTTGGGAGCGTCTTGGGCCTTTATTTGACGTTCTGGGGGCTTCTTGGGGTCGTCTTGGGCTGTCCTTGGGCATTGTGGGGGCTCCCCGGGAGGTCGGCAAGCGCAGTAACAGGAGCGTACACGAGATGTGAGCGAGGTGGAAGACGCCCCCGGAGGGGGCCCGGCGCATCTGTCTAAAAATCTTATTATATATACATATATGTGTGTGTACATGCTCACCCCTTTGCCAGCGGCTGGCGGGGGGGGGCAAGGGGCGCGCTATCCGTTGTTGTTGTTGTGTTGTGTTCTGTTGTGCTGTGCTGTGTTGGGCTGTGCTGTGCTGCGCTGTGCTGCGTTGTGCTGTGCAGTGCAGTGAAGTGCTGTGATGTGCAGTGCAGTGCAGTGCAGTGAAGTGTAGTGTCGTGTAGTGTAGTGTAGTGTAGTGTAGTGTAGTAGTGTGGTGTGGTGTGGTGTGGTGTGGTGTGGTGTGGTGTGGTGTGGTGTGGTGTGGTGTGGTGTGGTGTGGTGTGGTGTGGTGTGGTGTGGTGTGTGGTGTGGTGTGGTGTGGTGTGGTGTGGTGTGGTGTGGTGTGGTGTGGTGTGGTGTGGTGTGGTGTGGTGTGGTGTGGTGTGGTGTGGTGTGGTGTGGTGTGTTGTGGTGTGGTGTGGTGTGGTGTGGTGTGGTGTGGTGTGGTGTGGTGTGGTGTGGTGTGGTGTGGTGTGGTGTGGTGTGGTGTGGTGTTGTGTGGTGTCGCGTGTATGTGTGTGTGTGTCGTGTGTGTGTGTGTGTCGTGTGTGTGTGTCGGGGGGCCAGGCCCTCTCGCTCCTTGCGAAGCAACAGTTGGGCCCCCCCGACGCATCGAGCCCAGGATGCATTTATTATTCTGACCACGTCCCAGGGGAGGGACGTCCAGTCGACCCCCCCGAACCCGCCACCCCCCCCGCCCCTGGGCGCCTGCCCGAGCGCGGTGGCGGCCTTGCGCGGCAGCGCCACTGGATGGGGCTGTGCACGGATCACGGAAGCGGGTGCCGAGCGCGCGCACAGTCCCAGGGCCAGGCACTCCTGCCCAGACGCTTCGGGCCAAGACGGCAACTCGCCCAGGGCCCAGGATCACAGGCTGGGCGCCGAGGTTAGGGGAACAAAAGTGGCATAAACATAAAAACTCGGAGGTCTGCGCGGATTTCTCGGATCGGCGCTGGACCCCCCTCCCTGGCGCGCGGAGCGCGCCAGGGGCGGCGCCGGAGGCGCCGCCGGGGGGCCCCAGCGCCGATCCGAGAAATCCGCGCGGACCTCCGAGTTGTTATGCTTATGCCACTTTTTGTTCCCCTAGAGGTCGGCTTGCAGCGGCCACTGGCCAGTCGCGGGTCATCTTCGACGCCTGCCTTTCGGGTCGGCCCCCCGTCGTGTCTGGACGGCGGGCGAGGGGGGGAAGCGCGACGGGGCGGGCCTCTCAGAAGGCTCGGAAGCCCCCGGGGCCCTTCGGAGAAGTCTTCTATATAAGCCTTCCCCGAAGACAGGCAGAAAAAACTTCTCGGAGGGCGCGAGGGCCTCTGAGAAGGCCCGCCGCCTTCGGAGAGGGCCTCCTCCTTCTCGTTTTCCCCCCCCCTCGCTCGCCGCCGAGTGTGTTGGACGGGGGGGGGGCGCCCTCGCCGGGTGCGGCCGGGGCTGCCCCCTGCAGCCCATGGTGCCCCCCCAGGAGTTTCAAAAGGAGGCCCCGGCGGCCTGCAGAGCAGGCCTCTCGGGTCGGGCGAAAGGGGGGGATAGCAAAGGGGGGGTTTGAGAATCAGCTCACGCAGCTGATCTTCCCGGCGCCTCCCGGCGCCGGAGGCGACCATGTATCGAGGAGTGGGCCCCTCGGTGAGGCCGAAATCAGCTGCATGCAGCAAATTTCGTAACCCCCCCTTTCCCAATCCCCCCCCCTTTCGTCCGGCCCGATCCTCACGAGCCGCCGACAGGGGGGGGAGCGCTCCAGGACGCGCCAGACCCTGCGCGGAGCAGAACCAGGCGACGTCGCGAGAGCGCCTGGAATCAAGCCCAGGCGAATACGACGGAATGCAGAAAGAATGGGCACCGTCCCAACGAGATTTTTTCACAACGTCGACCCCCAGAGGTCCGGACTCCCTTCCCGAGACCGTCTCTTCGACCCGAGTCGTTTTTTTTGACGGTCCCGAGGCTCGGCGAGGGCCCTTCCGAGGCCGAACATAGCGAGAAACCTCCCGCCGTGATTTTTTCACAACGCGTGGGGTCTGGGAAAGATGGACACCGTCACTCGCCATCGCTCGGACGTCCATTCCCTGTGCTTTTATTCGGTTTCGTGCGTGGTTTTTTCGCCAAATGGTCAAGGGTGCTCCTCGATGGTCCTCGCCGAAGGAAGAATGCACACGTCCGAGCGATGCCGAGGTCAATGGCAATCTCCTTCACGAGCCGCGCCCCGACGGTCCCCAGCCGCGCAGCCCCGGCGCTCTGCCCCTGCGGCTGCCCCCCTGCCGCCCCCCCGGCCCGGGAAGCGCTGCCCGGCGCCGCCCTGCCTGCCCATATCTGCCTCGCTGCCAGCGTTGGCGGCGCGCAGAACGAAGGATTGCAAAAAAACGGAGGAGTGCAACAAAAACGAAGGATTGCAAAAAAACGAAGGATTGCAACGAAGGATTGCAAAAAAACGAAGGATTGCAATCCTTCGTTTATGCTTTGTTTTCTTGGACGACGGATTGCAAAAAAACCGGGTGGGGGGAGGGGGGCTTCGCCTGATCCTTCGTTCGGGTGGGGGGAGGGGGGCTTCGCCTCAGGCGGAGCTGCCGGTTGGGCCTCCCAACCCCTTTCAATCTCAAGGGAGCACCCCGATGTCCCCAAGAGGCGACGCTTATAGGGCTCCGACGGGGGGAACTTCATGAAAGCCGACCCCCTTTTTGCCCAGTGGCCCGAGGTGGCCCCAAGAGTCGGCCACGCGCAAAGAGGAGGAGGAGGAGGAGGAGGAGGAGGAGGAGGAGGGGGATGAGGAGGAGGAGGAGGAGGGAGGAGGAGGGAGGAGGAGGAGGAGGAGGAGGAGGAGGAGGAGGAGGAGGAGGGAGGAGGAGGAGGAGGAGGAGGAGGAGGAGGAAGAACCCCTGCTTCTTAGAAGGTGCGGGCCGTCTCTGCAGATGAAAGGCCGGCGCCTTCTGAGAGGCAGCCTCCTTCTAAGAAGCCTCCCCCCCCAGACCCCCTCGAGTAATGAAAAAATCACGACGGGAGGTTTTTCGCCATTTTCGGCCTCTGGGGGCCCTCACCGGGTCTCGGGCGCGTCAAAAAACGACTCAGGATGACAAACCGGTCCTGGGGAAGGGGTCGGGACCTCTGGGGGTCGACGTAATGAAAAAATCATTACGTCGGGGGTCTGGGCCCCTCCCCCTACCCCCCTTCCTGCTCGCCGCCAACAACGCCCGCGGCTGCCCCTGGCCCCAGGTGTGAGGAGGCAACTGCCGGGAGGTCTTCGCCAGAAGGATGAGAAGGGATGAGCCCCATTGGGGGAGGGGTTGCGCCGGATCGGGCCGCGAGCTGGGCGGGAGCAGGCCGGATTGAGTGGGAGGAAGCCGGATTACAGTGGGGGCGATCCGCGAGAAACCTTTCACAAGAAACCCAAACCTGAAACCCCAGGACGTCCCTTGATCTTTGGTGCGGGAGCGTCGCGCATTTTCCACCGTAGAAACATCGAGACCCAGGAGACCCAGGGCACCCTGGAGGCAAGCAAGCTGTGCTCTCCGGCCAGGGCCCCCATCGACCGCAGCACGGGGACCGCAGCGACGGCTACGGAAATAGCGAGGACGACGCGGGCTCTCATCGGGGTGCGGTCGTCCAACGCCTTGCGCTCAAGAGGCCTCCAAGAGGCCCCCAAAGTGGCTTCAGACGGCGTCAGACGGGCCAGGAACGCCTTAAGACGGCCAAAGGAAGCCTAAGAAATTACCAAAGGCTCTCAAGTGGCCCGAGCAGGCCCTAAGAGTTCCCCAGGAGGCCCCCAGGGAGCTTCCAGGAGGCCCCAGGAATGACGCAAGAGCCGCAAGAGGCTCCCAAAAGATCTCCTCATCCTTCTCCTTCTCCTCCTCCTCCTCCTTTTGTCCATCCTCTCCTCAGTTCCCCGAAAAGTTTCCACAGCGGCTCGGGGAACGCATGGTCCAATAGCTTGTTCAAACTCTGGACCCAAACGTTTGGCCACAGAGACGCGTTTCAAAAAGGCAGGGGGCGACGGCGGTGATTCGCAGGAGGCGTCTTCGATCCGCCGCCTCCTGTGATCTTACCACAAGGGTGCACGGCGTGCTAGATTCCCTGAGGGTTGCTTAGTTCTGTTCTGACGAACTCCCCCCTGGGGCGTCGGCCCAGCCCACCAGCCACCTGGAAAGCCCAGGGAAACCAACCCCTCGGTAACCAAATCGCCTTCAACACGGCTAAGCTGGCCCAGAATGGCCTCCAAGATGCCTCTAAGTTGGGCAAGATGGCCGCAAGAGAGCCCAAGACAGCCCCAAGATGGCCTCCAAGACGGTCCCAAGATGCCCCCCCAAGACTGCCCAAGATGGCACAACAGAGCCCAAGATGGCCCACGAAGCGCCAAACAGGCCCCTAAGACGGCCCGAGAGGCCTCCAAGGGGTTCTCCAGGAATGCCCCAAGAGGCACCATTGATTTCCCATGGGTGTTTGAATGATGTTGGCATTGGTTTCAAAACGGACTTCCAATGGCCCAAGACGGCCCAAGAGGCTCTCAATATTGCCCCAAGATCGCCCAACAGGCTTCCAAGGTGGATCCAGGACGGCCCAAGCAGCTCCCAAGACGGCCCCCAAGGGCCCCAAGACGGCCCAAGAGGCATCCAAGACGCCCATGATGGCCTTCAAGACGACCCTGCAGCGCCTCAAGAAGCACTCAAAAGCCCCCAACAGGGCCCAGGTCCCCACAGCATTCAAAAGCACTCAAACACCCTCTCCTCATCCTCCCCTTCCTCCCCCACGTGTTCCTCGAAGGGCTTCCACAACGGCTGGGGGAACGCATGGTCCAATAGCGTGGCCGAACTGTGCCCAAACATTTGGCCTCATAGGCATATCCTACAAGGCCTGGGGCGGCGGTGATTCGCCGTAGGCGTCTTTGATATTCATTGTACACACATAAGCACTAAGCAAGTATACAGGGGGGGCTCGACCACAAGAAACCTTCCACAGGAAACCCAACTCTGAGACCCCAGGACGCCCGTCGATTGATGTGGGAACGTCACACTTCCCATTGCAAAACCATCGAAACGTCTCTTGGCTTGGGCCCCCACTCTAGAAGTGCAGCACAAGTGCACTGAAGGTGTGCGACCAGTGTGCACCAGCGTCGGCCTCTGCAATGTCTGGCCCGAAGGTGTGGTTACCCCCTGGCCATAGTGGAGGCCAGTCCACAAGAACCCTTCCACAAGAAACCCAACCCTGAGACCCCAGGACGTGCATTGACTTTTTGGTGCGGGACGGGTCACGCTTTCCATCGCAGATGAATCTCATGCAGCCGATCCCCATCCCCAGCGGCGTGGCCTGGGCCCCGCTGGCCGATTTATCCCCCTAGAAGGGGATATAGGCCGTTCCCTTCGGGTTTCGAGGGGTGCATCCCCAACTGGGGGGTAACTTAGTGGGGGTCTGGAAGGGGATGGGGATGGGGATGGGGGTCGGTTAATCGATACTGAGCAAACCATCGAAACACAAGAAACCCAGGGCACCCTGGAGGCAAGCAGCGCGAAGTGGCAACCATCGGCCGCCTTCGCGTCCAGACGATGCTCTGGGCACGAGAGGGAGCGAGAGAGAGAGAGAGAGTGAGAGCGAGTCAGGGCGGGGCGGGGGCGACAGGGACAGAGAGAGAGAGAGCTGGAGCAGGAGGGCCAGAGCAAACGGCGACCTGGACAGAGGAAGAAAAACGTCATAAACATAAACTGGTCGCGCTCCGCGCGGGCTTCGTGGATCCGCGCCGGGCGCTCCTTCCTGGCGCGCGGAGCGCGCCAGGGGCGGCGCCGGAGGCGCCGTCTGGGGGGGCCCAGCGCGGATCCAAGAAATCCGCGCGGAGCGCGAAAAGCTCATGTTTACCTGGCCATCGCTCGGACGTCCATCCCCTGTGTTCTTGCTCGGCTTCGCGCGTGGCTTCTTCGCCAAATGATCAAGGATGCTCCTCGATGGTCCTCGCCGAAGGAACACGGAGGAGGAGGAGGAGGAGGAGGAGGAGGAGGAGGAGGAGGAGGAAGAGGAGGAGGAGGAGGAAGAGGAGGGGGGGGAGGAGGGGAGGAGGACTGCACACGTCCGAGCGATGCCGAGCTGATGGCGCTGCGTCTTCCTCGACTGGTGGGGCGCAGGCCCGCGGAGGAGCTGCGAGAGCCCGCGGCGGCCCTGCAGCTCGCGCGCGCCCGCCCTCCGGGCCCGGCCGGGGCCCGCGCTGGCGGAGGGGCGGAGGGGAGGAGGAGGAGGAGGAGGAGGAGGAGGAGGAGGAGGAGGAGGAGGAGGGGGAGGAGGAGGAGGAGGAGGAGGAGGAGGAGGAGGAGGAGGAGGAGGAGGAGGAGGAGGAGGAGGGGGGGGGCACCCTGACCTTCCAGAGAGCTATTTCTTTAGCACTGGAAGCCTAAACGCCTAAAAAACTCAGCGAAACAGCCTGAAATCAAGACGCAGAATGGCCTTGGGACAGGTTTTTACGTCGGGTGTTATTTTGTAGCCCTCCTGGAAGGTCAGGGCAGGGCGGGGCGCCCGCCATGATGTCGATCTCCGCGCAGGACTCGCCGCACACGTTGTTGGCGTCGCAGTAGTAGTCGGAGCACTCCTCGGGTGGACCCCCCAAGGAGGTCCAGCGGCAAGGTGGTGGTGCAACGGATTTGGTGCAACAGGTTTGCGGGGTTGGAATGCATTTGGGGCGTGCAATACCTGTCGGGGCGCAAATGCATTGCTGGCTTTCCGCGCGCAATACGCCACTTGCAGTACAGTGCGATACAACATGCTCCAGCGCAGTGCATTGGCAACACCATTGCCCCAAAGCTATGGCGCCGCCCCCTTCCAGCTGGACCCCCTTCCTGGCCATCGCTCGGACGTCCATTTCCTGTGTTTTTTCTCGGTTTTGTGCGTGGCTTCTTCGCGAAATGATCAAGGATGCTCCTCGATGGTCCTCGCCGAAGGAAACATGCACACGTCCGAGCGATGCCAAGCTTCTGGGCCACCCCAAAACTCCGACGGCTGGGTGTTCTGCTGCATGGAGGTCAGGTAGAAGGCGGCGTTGCAGCCGCAGCCTGCGGGGGCGGCGCGGGGAGGCGGCGGGCGGCACGTGCTGGGGCCCGGCTGGGCGGGCGAGGGGCGCGCGGGGGGCGCGCGTGGCGCTCTCCTGGGAGCTCCTCCTCCTCCTCCTCCTCCTCCTCCTCCTCCTCCTCCTCCTCCAATCCTCCGGTCCTCCAGTCCTCCTCCTCCTCTTCCTCCTCCTCCTCCCTCCTCCTCCCTCCTCGCTCCTCCTACTACGCATCGCTCCAGAGCGATCCGTGGCGCTCCCGCCGCGCCGCCCGCGGAGCGGTCGCACGCGGCCGCCAGCTAGGTGCGGCGGCGTCGGGCCCACGCTGGATCCACGATCTGGGCGGGGCCGCCGTTTGCGATGGGCCGCTTTGCGACCACCACCACGATGTTGGAAGGGGGGAGGAGGTGGGGGACGAGGAGGTGGAGGAGGAGGAGGAGGAGGAGGAGGAGGAGGAGGACCCCTCCCCCTCCAACTCATGGTGGTGGTGGTGGAAAACAGGCCCATCTTTCTGTCAGATGAGGAGGAGGAGGAGGAGGAGGAGGAGGAGGAGGACCCCTCCCCCTCCAACTCATGGTGGTGGTGGTGGAAAACAGGCCCATCTTTCTGTCAGATGAGGAGGAGGAGGAGGAGGAGGAGGAGGAGGAG
>CAUYUJ010021565.1:107886-137044 GCA_963575745.1 Prorocentrum cordatum | reverse complement strand
GGGCCAGCGGCCGCCGGGGCTGCTGCCCCTGGCGGTGCTCCAGCAGGAGCTGCGCCTGGGCGGGGTGCGAAGCAGGGGCCGAGGCCAGGAGGGCGCTGGCCGAGACCGACGCCACCACGGCAGAGCCGAGCCTGCTGCGAGGGCGGCCAGGACCTGCGCCGAGCTGTGGCCACCCGCGCAGGCGCCGCGTCGGGGGCGCTGGGCGCCCTCCGCGCGGCCGCGCGGAGGGCGATGGCGCGGGGCCATCGCGGCCCACGCGCCTGCGGCAGGCGGCGGCAGCTCGCAGCCGCGGCTGCCCCTGCGACTGCGGTGCCCAATCGCGCTGGGCCAGGCGATGGCCCGCTGGGTGACGCCGTGCCCGCTGGTGGAGGCGGCGAGCAGGCAATTACTGGTGCAGTCGGACCTGGGCCAGAAGAACACCCCTCAAAACAAACAGAGCCTCCAAGGCTACCTACCCTCCCCAGGTTGCACAAGAACATCCAACAAACACGAAGAACACGATGGTACCCTCCCCGAACCGACCTCGATCTTATACCTCGGTCCGACTATAGGCGACGGGCGCAATGCCACGGGGGGCTTGACCGCCATGGCGCGCGAGGAGCACGGCCTGGCCGAGGTTGGCGAGCGGCACCCAGCGGAAGCGCAGGCAGGGCCCAGCTCTCCTGAGCCGTTGGGGCATCTGCGACGGGGGCATGCTGATGGGCATCGTTTACCTAGAGGCCGGCGTCGGGATGGGTGATTTCGTCTGGCGCGCGCAGAGGGAGCTGGAAAGCCGCTTGCGCCGGTACCCGGCGCCGTACCACTGGCGGGGACCTCAACATGACGAAACAAGCTTGTCAAGGGCGGCATGTTGAGGTGGCTCGTCGCGGCGCCTGTGGAGGCGCCAACGCACACCTGCTCGCTTTCAGAGCGCACGATTGACACGTACCTGGTGACAAATGGATGGAGCCCATCAGTGCCATCGAGGGGGCGCTCGTGTACCCGCACAGGCCCGCGTTGACGTCAATGGTGGCGCAAGCTGGACGCCCGTGGATCCATGTCCTGGACCTTTCCGAGGTTTTCCAGGACGAGCGGCCCAGCGGCTGTTGCGCGGAGGTCCGCATCACTAAGTGGCAGCAGGTCTCTGAAGAGGTGGCGCTGCGCTCGCTTGGAGCGCAGGGACACGGGACCGAGTCTACTACGGCCCCTGCAGCACCAATTGAATTTGACGGGGTCCCTGGCAGCTCCTCTCGGGGTAAGGTTGGTCAGGAGTTGATCAGCTTGCGCCAGCTGGGGGGCGACCGCACCAAAATACACTGCCCACGGTGTCTTGCCGACGTCGAAAGGGGTCAAGCGCATGTCTGTTCCAGGGGCCAAGACGTGTCGCACTCGCGGTGGGCAGTTGTAGAGGGGCAGGGGTATGATAATTAGGCGCACAGGCGAGAGCGCCATTGCGACCGACCGAAGACGGTCCGAGTGACAGAACACACACGCGTCGGGCACCAGAATGCTCGAGATGGGACCTAGAGACCTTCCGAAAACGCATTGTCGGAGAGATGGATGACGATGACTCGGTTTGTCCCCAGAAAAGCGGGCTAGTTACCAGCCATCGCCCTCAACACGATGAGCACAACCACTCCAGCCATGCCCCCAGCAACAGAGAAAACCAGTGTAACGAGCTGCTGGCTCGACAACCCCTGCGCTTCTGGCTCCGCAGGGGGGGCCTTGGCATCGGGCTGGGGCGGCGCCGTCGTCCTCCTTGTGTAGCACTCGAGCCATGGGAAATCCACAGGAAGGACGCCCCTGTTGATCACCTCCATCTCGTATGCGGCGAGGGCGCGCTCGATCAGCATCACGTTCCCGATTTGGAAGCTGGACAGTTCCCATCCACCGTTGCTCTCCTGCGCACCGATGTGGATTTCCTCCGCAGAGCTAGTGAAGACGGACCCCACCGTCGTGGCGTTGCCGTCCAGCGCGCCGTCTACGTACAGCGACGTCGTAGCGGTGGCCGCGCTGTGAGAGAGCCCGACCATGTGCCAAGCGCCATCGTTCACCAGCGTGCTCCCGGTGACAGACGGGTTGTTGGTCCCATCAGAAGAGATGTACGCGCAGACGCGCCCACCTGTGAGCCAGAGCCCCCAGGCTGCGTTGCCATCCCCTTCTCTCCACTGGGCGATAATCGGCCCAAATGCCGTTGTCGTCTTGATCCACGCAACAGCGCTCAGCGTGTCACCTCGCAAGGGTCGCCCCAATGATGCTCGCGCGGATGTAAATTCGACGGGCGGCACAACCAACTCTGGCTCAGCCTGCCGCAGGGCTGCTTCCGCGGCCTCGGCAGCAGCCATCTCGACAAGCGCTTCCCGCCTCTTTCTCCGAGCCTCCTTCCAGGCGTCGAACTCCAGCCATCTCTGCTCTCTCTCGTCGTTGATTCTCTGAACCTGGGCGCTGAACGTCGCCAGCCAGAATTGGTCCTCGTCTGCTTTCATGATGTCTCTGTACGCCTTCGTGATCTCGGCGAACTGTTCTGCGAAGAGGGCGTTGGCTTCGGGGCTGTTGTCTCCCCGCATGTCTGGGTGGTACTTCATCACGAACATCTTATCCGCGGACCGTGCCGCAAGGCACAGGGTGGAGAGTCCTCGGGTCCCTTCAAGCGCTCTGCATCGACTATCGTACATCGCCTTCACAGGCCCCAGACCCCCAGCATTCAAGGAGACCCCAAGAGGCACTGAAGACACTCTCCGCCCACGACTGGCGCGGCGGAGGATAGGCCGGAGACCACCTAGATCCGCCGCCTTGTTATGCTAGAAAAAGGCCGCTTGGTGTGCCGTGCTCCTTCCCAATGGCCTTCGGCCGCTCCCGCTGGCCAGCCGTGTGGACCCCACCATTCAAGAACAACTATTCCGAGATGCCAAAAGATGGCGGCCATTTAAGTTGGCCGAAGACGCCTTCAAGACGTCCAAGGTGGCCCCAAGAGAGCCCAAGATAGTTCCAAGAAGCTTCAAAGACGGCCCAAGATGAACCCAGGATGGCTCAAGATGGCCTCGAGACGGCCCAACAGGCCCCCCATACGGCCAACGAGAGCTCCACAAGGCCCTCCAGGAGGGCCCGAAGAGGCCAAGATGTTCCCAAGCTCTTGTTGGATATCCGTGATCTCGCTTTTTCGGGCTTCCGACGATCCCCAGAGGCCTCCACGAGACGGGCCAAGCGGGCCTCAAGAGGGCCCCCAAGAAGCGTAAAAGTCAGCCTCCGAAGACCAAGCAACCCCTAATAGGCCCCCAGGGGCCCCCGAGGGCTCCAAGAGGCCCGCAGGAAGCCATCGGGAGGCCCCCAGATGCCTCCTCCTACTCCTCCTTCTCCGCACTCTCCTCCTCCTTCTCCTCCTTTTCCTCCTCCTCCTCCTGCTCCTCCTCCTCCTCCTCCTCCTCCTTGTCGCCCCCCCCCCCCAACGAGCTCCCCCAAGAGTTTCCACAACGGCTCGGGGAGCACGTCGTCCAACAGCTGGGCAAGCCTTCGGCCCCACGCCGTGGCCGCACAGACGCTCCCTAATAGGCATGGGGGGGGGGCGGCGACGGCTTGCCGAAGGCGCCCTCGCTAGGCCCTGCGGATCGCCGCCTTGTCCGCGCCGACCTCCAGGCCCAGCTTCGCCCACACATCCAGGCTCTCCGCGCGCAGCGGCGGCGGCCTCCCCGCCCTGCGCCGGTGCAGGCGCCTCCGTAAAGGACGAACAAAAACGGCGCAAACGCAAACTTTCGACGGCCCGCGCGGATGTCTTGCGTCTGCGCTGACCCCCCGGGCGGCGCCTCCAGCGCCGCCCCTGGCGCGCTCTCCGCGCGCCAGGGAGGGAGGTCCACGGTGCAAATCCAAGAGCTCCGCGTAGACCGTCGAAAGTTCATGTCCCACAGCGGTGATCGCTCAAGGTACGGTCCAACAGCGGGATCGCTCGTACCTTGAGCGACATCCACTGCTGGTTGAACAGGGACCGACTATCCATGCATTCTTCGGACAGAAAGCCGATGTGTGAAGACAACGCGGTCTCAGCCAGAAATCCCACCAGCCGTCTGGGCGTCGGTGGTTTAGGGCGTTTCCTCTTCCACCCCTCCCTCTTCCCCTTCGGGGAGGGGTTTACCCCTCCCCCTACCCCCTCCCCACTGACCTGGACAGGAGGGGCGGGGAGCGGTCAGAGCGTCCAAAACGGCCTCGGCGAGGAAGCCAAAATCATTGATTTTACTATGGTTTGGGCCCCATTTTGGCCTTCTGAGGGGGCAACGCTAATTAAGCTCCCCTCTTCTTTGATCGATTTCCTCCACGATGGCCGCAAGAGGCCCCCAGGATGCCCCAAGAGGCCGCAGGATGGCCCCAAGATGGCCCCAAGAGGCCCCCCAAGAGGCCCCCAGGAGGCCCCCAAGAGACCCCCAAGAGGCCCCAAGAGACCCCCCAGAGGCACCCAAGGTGCTCCCAGAGGCCTCGGCGATAATGTCAAACCATTGTTTGCACTAAGGTTTTAGCCACATGTTGGCCTCTTGGGGGGGGCACTGATTAAGATGACTCCAAGAGCGCCTCGGAGAGCCCAAAATGACCTCCAAGATGGCTCAAGAAATCCCAAGATGTCTCATACTGGCTTCCTCTGTGTGCTGTCCACTTCCCTGATCGAGGCAATCCCACCAGCCCTCTGGCGTCGGTGGTTTAAGGCGTTTCCTCTTCCACCCCTCCCTCTTTCCCTTCGGGGAGGGGTTTACCTCTCCCCCTACCCCCTCCCCGTGGACCTGGACGGGGGGGGCCGCGAGCGGTCAGAGCGTCCAAAACGGCCTCGGCGAGGAAGCCCAAATCATTGATTTTACTGAGATTTTGGCACCATTTTGGCCTCCTGAGGGGGCAAAGATGGCCCCAAGAAGCGCCCAGGAGGCCCCCAAAGGCCCCAAGATGGCCCCAAGAGGCCCCAAGAGGCCCCCAGGAGGCCCCAAAGAGGATCCCGAACGGCCCACAGAGGCCCCCCCGAGGCACCCAAGACGCCGAAAAGCCCCTCAGGACGACCCTCTACTCGCCTGGGCGTCGTTTCTGGACGGGCTGGTGGGGATACGCGAAGCGTCTAGAATGTCCCAAGAACCTTGTCGTGCAAACCACAAACGGTGCTTAGAACGTTCTTTGAGTGGCCGGAATATAAGTGAGCCAGGACGCGTCGCCACTGCTGATTGTTTCGATACGCCGACCCTGGAAGTCTCGACCCTTTCCTCAGGGCCAGCTTTGCATCCTGAGCCGTCTTTTGCCAGTCCCGGTGCCCAGGCGAGGGCCCCCAGAGGCCGAAGTTTCTTCGTGACCTTTGCGAGGCGCGAGCATGCCTGGGGAGATCTGCCGTTTCTTGAGGCCTCCTAAATGAGGTCGGAGTAGATGGGGTCGGAGGTTCGCGCCGCATCGCCAATACATCGGCGATGCATCGGCGATGCGCCGGCGATGCACCGGCGATGCGCTAGCGACGTCGGCGTGGAGACAACTGGGCCCCACATCGAGCCGCATCGCCGATGCATCGACGATACGGCGCAATCCTCCGACCCTATCTACTCCGGCCCCATTCAGGAAGCTTAGGAGGCCTAGAGTTTCGTCGTATTATACTTATTCTTCTTCGTCTTGATCTTCTTCTTCTGGAGGAAGAGGAGGAGGGGAAGGAGGAGGAGGGGGAGGCGGAGGAGGAGGAGGAGGAGGAGGAGGAGGAGGGGAGGAGGAGGGGGAGGCGGAGGAGGAGGGGGAGGAGGAGGAGGATGGGGGAGGAGGACGAGGAGGAGGAGGAGGAGACGAGAGGAGGAGGAGAGGAGGAGGAGCGAGGAGAAGGAAGAGGAGGCGGAGGAGCGAGGAGGAGGAGCCTCGGGCGGCACCTCGAGCGCTCGCGCGCGGCCACCAGGGGCGCGGCGAGGGCCAGCGCCTCGCCGCAGAGCCCCCGCGGCGCGGCCGCGCGCGGCGAGGCCGCGCGCCGCGGGGCCTCCGCGGGGGGGCTCCGCGCCGGGCGCCGGCGGGGCTCCGCCCGCGGAGGTGCGCCAGGGCGGAGCGAGGCTGCCGCCCGGCCTGGCGGGCCCCCTAAAGGGGCCCAAGGACACAAACAAACACACACATATCTATATCTATATATATATATATATGTATATATAATATATCTATGTATGTAGATATGTGTGTACATGTGTGTATATGTATAGACCTACATGTACACATATTTACATATATGGAACACATAACTACATATATATATATATATATACATACATACATACATACATGCATGCATGCATACATACATACATCGGCACATTCATACATGCATGCGCACACACATACATACAATCATACATGCATACATGCATACATACATACATCCATACATCCATACATCCATACTGGAAAGAAACTATTTTTATATAAAAAAACTAAACTTGTGGGGGCGGACGATTAAAACAAATGTTTCGCGGGCCTCCTCGCCCCCGCAGTAGCGGGGGGGCAGGGCAGGCAGACGGGGGGCTGACAATTCCGGGTTGCCTGGAAGGCCAGGGGGGGGGCACGGAGTGGCGATCCAGGGCGCGGGGGCCAGGGGGGTGGACGGGGTGATTTTTCAGGGCGAGCTCGTCCTCGTTCGTTCCGTGCGGCTCGGAACGTGCCCGTCTGCGGGGAAGATCATGCACGGGAATGGGGGGACAGGTGAGGGACAGTACACGAAATGGAGGCGTCCCTCCTCTGGAGGCGCCGCGGCCAGCTTCACTCGAAGGAGGAAGAGGAATGGAGGGGGGACTTGTGGCTCAAGCCAGCTTCGTATGCCTCCCTGGTCAAAGGCCCAACCAACCGACAGGCAGGGGCGTCCGCGTGTTCCGGTCTCTGGCCCTTCCTTGCACGGCCCCTGGCGGCCTCCGCGTCCCGCCTGTCATGATCCGCCACGACCGTGTCTGGCAGACGTGGGAAGCACCGCATGACGACAGCGCGGCACCTGTCGGAACGCTCTTCAAGATGAGTAATGACTCTCACGCGGGTGTGAAAACATTGCGTACACACAGGGCAATGCACCACATCAATGAGCTCACGTGTGCGGCGCCGGACACCATGCACATTGAAGGCATGGGTCGCCAGCTGCTGCCGGGACGCGCACATGTAGGAGCACTCCTGACAGGCGAATACATGATTGACCTCAGCCATGCGGCGGGTCTTCGCCCACACCTGCGGGCGATTCACCTCGCGCTCTATCTTCGCAGCTCTCAAACGGGCTCTGAATCGTTTGGGTTGTGTGCGGATTTCAGCAATCCACCGGTCGATTGGCTGAGGTGCGGCTTGGGCAAACGACTCCGCCCGTGAGACCAGAAACGCCAAATCCTCCGACACTGCCTGCATCCAGGATCTGCGCACACCAATGGTATGTGAAAGGATGGCGGACAAAGTGCGCGGCGCGCGCAAGCAAACACGCGTGAACAAACACAAGCGCATGTAGATAATCATGATTGCCGGAGCGATGAAACCCTCGCACTGCGCAGTGGCCTCGTGCGACGGCGCCCGGCGCATATCATCATCTTCCCGAAGAACAGACGAATAGACTTGCATCACGGCTGTGTGCATTCTTAACAGCTCAGCAGCATACAACTGTGGCCACGTGCTAGATTGGTGCAGTCCTCGCGTGAAAACAACGCCCTGGCACAATGCAAGCCGGGTCTCAACAGGAACGCTCCTGCGCTGAAGCACGCTGTGACTCAATTGTCTGAAAACCCCCTGCACGGCACCAACTTTCGCAATGATTTCAGGATGCATCGAGTCAGTCGAACACGTAACAGTGCCGACGTGCTTGTATTGCGACGTTGCAACAAGCTGTTTCTCAACACCCTTGGACTCGATACATATCAAGCCGTTGCCATCAACAAACAAACGCTTTTTGGCGTCTGCTGACCCAGCACCAACGAACCGAAACAGGGCTTCTGTTTCCCCCGTTTAAAGTTGATGACAAGAGCGTGGCGGGAGAAACGTCCTCAAATATGCCTCCGCCTCCTTCTCGTCGTCCTCCTCCTCCTCCTCTTCCTCCTCCTCCTCTTCCTCCTCCTCCTCCTCCTCCTCGTCCTCCTCCTCCTTTTCCTCCTCCTCCTCCTCGTCCTTCTCCTCCTCGTCCTCCTCCTTCTCCTTTCTTTCCGTTTCCTCCTCCTCGCTCTCCTCCTGTTCGCCCTCCTCTTCCCCCACCCCCGCCTGAACGCCATGCTATGCAATGTTATGTTCGGGGCCGCTGTGCGATGCCATGCTTTGCTGTGCAAAGATTTGTAATGCAATTCTGCACTACACCACGCCACGCCATGCTGTGACATACTAGGTTTTGCGGTGCTCTTCAACGCCCTGCCATGCCGTGCTCTACAATGCATCGCGTACCCTTTCGGGATCATTGCCCTGCTCGACATCCAACTGTGCGAGTAGAGAGGGGATCTACGCCATGGTAAGGGATGGGAGGGAGGGGTAGGCTGTCATATATGACGCGAGCGCACCTAACTTGCCTCCCCCCCCTCCTCTTCCTCCTCCTCCTCCTCCTCCTCCTCCTCCTCCTCCTCCTCCTCCTCCTACTCCTCCTCCTCCTCCTCCTCCTCCTCCTCCTCCTCCTCCTCTTCCTCCCACCTCCTTAATCGCCGCGGCCGTCCGCAAGGACGACCGGCGGCCGTCCGCAAGGACGAGGGTGATCAAACGCCTCTTCGAAAACCCCTTCCCCAATTACCCCGTCCCCCCCCCCGCGGCCGCGGGTGATCAAGCGAGCGAAGGAGAACGAATAGGAAATCACCCCCCCCAACGGGGCAAAAACAAACGCTGGGGGGCGGACGATTTAAAAAACAGTTTCCAGCGGCTGAATTCTATTAGTCCGCCCCACTCAATCATTTTGGGGGGTCGGGGGGGGGGGGGGGGTTGTTTTTTCCATTACATCCATACATACATGCATACATGCATGCATGCATGCATACATACATACATACATGCATGCATACATACATGCATGCATAAAAAACAGATAGATCCAAATAATCCTTACATGGTTTGTTTTTGTTTATGGTTTTTCGTCTCCCCCCCCACTTCCCATATTTTCCCATCGTTTCCTGGGAGTCGACGATTTTCCCTCCCCTCCTGACCCCCAGCAAGACGAGGCAGAATCGAGACACAGGACCGATGCAAAGCCGGCATGAGCTGGTTTCGCCGGCGCTGGTTTCGCCGGCGCTGGTTTCGCCCCGCTGGTTTCGCCGACGGCGGGTTTCGCCTGCGCTTGTTTCGCCGGCGATTGTTTCGCCGGCGCTGGTATCGCCCCGCTGGTTTCGCCGGCGGCTGGTATTGCCCCGCTGGTTTCGCCAGCGGCTGGCTTCGCTGGCGCTGAATTCGCCGACGCGAGCCCTAACGGGCGGGTCGGGTCGGGCGGGCGGACCCTAGCGGGCGGGTCGGGTCGGGTCGTGCGGGCGGACCCTAGCGGGCGGGTCGGGGTCGGGTGGGACGGGACATTATAAAGTGTGGGGCGCACTCGACCGAGGACGCGCGAAACCTAACGGGCGGGTCGGGTCGGGCGAGCGGACCATAGCGAGCGGGCCGGGCGGGCGGACCTTAACGGGCGGGTTTGGGCGGGCGGGACATTAAAAAGTGGGGCGCGCTCGACCGAGCACGCGCGAACCCTAACGGGCCGGTCGGTCGGGTCGGGCGGGCAGACCCTAGCGGGCGGGTCGGGTCGGGTCGGGCGGGCGGACCCAAACGGGCGGGTCGGGCGGGCGGGACATTAAAATGTGGGGCGCGCTCGACCGAGCACGCGCGAACCCTAACGGGCCGGTCGGGTCAGGCGGGCGGACCCTAGCGGGCGGGTCGGGTCGGGTCGGGCGGGCGGACCTTGACGGGCGGGTCGGGTCGGGTCGGGCGGGACATTAAAGTGTGGGGCGCTCTCGACCGAGCACGTGCGAACTCTAACGGGTGGGTCGGGTCGGGCGGGCGGACCCCAGCGGGCGGGTCGGGTCGGGCAGTTCCGCCGACAGCAGCTGGTTTCGCCGACGTCAGCTCGTTTCGCCGACAGGAGCTGGTTTCGCCGACGGAGCTGTTTTCGCCGACGGAGCTGGTTTCGCCTGGCGGCGAAACCAACTGGGCGAAACCAGCTGGGCGAAACCAGCCGGGCGAAATCAGCCGTGGGCGAAACCAGCGGTCGCCGCAAAGCCTCGCCATCGGCGGAGTGAAGTCGGGATCCACGAAGGGGGGAGGTGACCCTGAGAGGGGGGCATGAGTTCGATCCGCTGGCGCACCGAACTGCCGCAAGCGGATGCCCCCCGCATGCCCCACCTCTCGGCAGCTGTTGGGAGCTGCCGGCGGCCGGGGGGGCACCTGCTTTGGGCGGCTCGGCGCACAAGCCGATCGAAGTCACGCCCCCGCGCCGGGGCACAGCCCCCCCTTTGGCGGGATCCCGGCGAAGGCTGCCGCCCAGCCGTGGGCGGGCCCCCCCCGCGCACGACGAGGGCAGACTCGAGGCCCAGTCGGACCGATGCAGAGCCTCGCCGTCGCTGGGACGTCCATTCTCCCCGCGCCTGTGCCGGCGTCGTGCGTGTTTGTTTTGTTGCCCGACGGTCCAAGATGCTCTTCGGTGGTCCTCGCCGAGAAAAAATTCACACGTCCGAGCGATGCCGAGAAATCGGACCGATACACATCGGAAATCTTGGATAATCAGCGGGTTTGGAGGATGTGTCGGGCGCCACGGCCGTTTCCGAGCGTTCCAAAACGCTGCGAGAGCGTGCCCGAACGCTCCGGAACAAGTTTATCTCGACACCAGGCCCGTCTGACCCCGGGCCTCCGAGGCCCTCTGGGGGTCGACGCGATGAAAATCCTGACGTCGGTGGTCTGGGTCCGACGGTCTGATTTTTCGATCGCGGCGTCTCTCTCTTCAGTTCGGCCCCTAGGGGCCGGTTACGGGCCCCAGGACCAACAACAATGGATCCTGGGCGCCAAACTACAGTCAACCAGTATAGGAAGGATGCGCGATAAGGATGCAAGGGCCTTGGACGCCCATTCCGAAGCTTCTCGAGCGGGGCGCGGCCAGCGAAAGCGGCGAAGGACGGACCGAGGAGGCAAGGATGCAAGGGCACCCTTGGGAAGGTTGCCCATCCTTTCTGTGCGGGTGGACTGCACGACCAGGGATGGGGTCGGGACCTCTGTAAAACGACACGAAGATCGGGACAAAATCGGATCGGGAGAACTCGAAATCTCTGAGAATCGGCGGGTTTGGAGGATGTATTGGGCGCCGCGGCCGCTCCAGAGCGTTCCGGAACGCTCTGAGAGCGCTCCGGAACGCTCTGGAGCGATTTATCCCGATCCTAGCCCTGCTTTACTCTGAGGCCGCGGACTGGGCAAACCATAGCGGAGGATGTCCGGCACCGTGCGGTCCCTGCCGCAGGAGGCCGGACACACCCACGGCTGGATCCGCCGCCCGTGGGGCAGCGGGAGGCCCACAGCGCGGGGGGTGCACGTGCGGGGGCCGGCCTGCCTGGCACGGCCACGGGAGGGCCGAGGGCGGGGGAACGATCTGGCCGGCGGCCCCGTCGTGAGTGTGCAGCCGCCTGGCACGGCGGCCCAGCGCTTCGGGGCACGGGGGGGGGGGGGTCGCTCCGCTCGCGCCCTCTCGCAGAGCCTGAGCCCCCCACGGGTGCAGCCCCGCTGGTCCGAGTCGGTGGGCAGACAGGGCAGGGTTCACATGTGGACGCCAACGGCCTCGGTCGAGGATCGAGGAGTTGCAATTGGAAAGGTTCTCGGGGCCGCTTCGGGGCGCCTCGCGGCCGTATGCCGTTCTGTGCACAGAGCTTACACCACGTGGGCACCAAATCGCTTGCACCACATGGCTTGTGCCACATGGGCTGCACCACACGGTTTGAACCACCTGGCTTCCACAATTGGTGTACACATGGATACCAGTGTACACTCATCCACATACATTCATGTATGTCCGCCGGCCCCCTTGTGGGGTCACAAGGCTCCGCGTCCTTGCTCCACTTCCAGCCTCAAGCCTCCCGTATCCTAGTCCTAGGTTCTGCTTCCTACTGTGAATTGTTTAAGTCCGCGCGAGGGGGGGGAATCCTCGTTACCACCGCCTGGGGGGGGTCCCAAAACTTCTGGGGGGTCCTGGGGCCCGAAAATATATTCGCGCCCCCGGCACCATAGCCCCTTGTAAATGACACGATATCCGCGTCCCCAAGGTAATAAATCCTTGCAAACTGTGCAAATACTTGCGTCTCCGAAGCCACGATCCCTCGTTATGTATGCGTTCTTCGCGTCCCCGAAAGCATAAACTCCCGTAAACGACACATATTCACGCTTTCCAAATTACAATCCTTCACAAAAGGCCCCCAACATGGTACAAGAGGCCTCCGAGACGGCCCAAGGCTGCTCCAAGGTGCCCAAGATAGCTTCGAGACGGTCCAAGAGGCTCCCAAGAGGCCCCCAAGAGCGCCCCGACAGCACCCACCTGTGAATTGCCTTAGGATCGTGACGGATTTTGGAGCGCTCACATCTCCAGTGCTCCAGTGGCCCCTTTCGGAGTTCCGACGGTGCTTCACGACGGCGCCCAAGCCTCACAACATAGCTCGTGCATGCCCCATTCTCCAAGCGAGGGGGCTGGCGGCAGGGGGCGAAGCCCTTACGTGTATATTTATTTATATATATATATATATATATATATATATATATATTATATATATGTATATGTATATGTATATATGTATACATATATACATATATACAAGATTTTAAGGCTCGCTGCGCTTCGCCTTCTAATCTTGATCCTTGCACCTACGATGTTTCTGGGCGCGGGCGAGAACACAATTGTTCAATGAGGTGTGTGGGAATTGTGCGAGCGGAGGCGAGGCGAGGCGAGTGCGCGGTAGCGCCCGGGGCGGGGCTCAGGGCGCAGAGTTGGTGGACGCTGGAGTGGAGGTGAAGGTGGAAAGTCGGATGCCGGACGCTAGAGGTCGGAGTGCTGAGCTGATGGAGGCTGGAAGTCTATAGGTGGAAGTCCCACCAGCCCTTTAGGGCTACGGTGGTATAACGAGTTTGGTCTTCTCTCTTCCCCTTCCTTCCCCTGCTCGGGGGAGGGGTAACCTTCCCCTGGACCTGGAGGGGGGGGGGGATGGAGGCGTTAGAGCGTCCAAGATGGCTCAAGATGGCTCCAAGAGGCGCTCCAAGTCGCAAGATGGCCTCCAAGATGGCCCAAGATACCTCAAGATGGGTCAAGATAGCCTCCGACACACCTCCAAGAGTCCTCAAGACGGATCCACGTGCCCTTCGAGCCCTCCACGGCGCCCTCCAAGAAACCCAAACCCTTCAAAAGCCTAAGGAAAGTCAATGTGTTTGGCATTCTCGTCTTTTCGCTTCCGATGGGCCCCTGAGGCATCAAGATGGCCCCAAGATGGCCCAAGAGAGCCCCAAGAGGGGCCCAAGAAGGCCCAAGACGGCCCCAACCAAGATCGCCCAAGAGGCTTCCAAAGAGCGCTCCAACACGTCCCCAAGACGCCGTTTGAGGGCCTCCGAGGGGGGGACCTGAACTGAGGACCCCCGCTCTTTTTGAACAATGGGGCCCAAGACTGGCCCGAGAGGCCTTCCAGCCTCTCCTGAAGATTCTCCACCCCGCCCTTTTTGGCCCAAGATGGCTCCAAGAGAGCCCTAGATAGCCCAAGATGGCCTCCAAAATGGCCCAAGATAGCCAAGCATGGCTCAAGATAGAGCCTCCGACAGATCTCCGACAGATATATATATATATATAGAATCGTAGATGTGTGTGATTGTTTGTGTGTGCAAAGTGCTCGCATCGCGTAGCGTGCACCACATACCTTACACGGCATCGCTTGCACCACGTGGACGCGTCACTCCCTTTGCATCGCACAGCTTGCACCACACAGCGCACACACCCACTAGGAAAAACCATTCACTCTTCGGGGCCCACGCTGGCCAACAGACTCCTGCTGAGCAGTCGTTGAGGAGGAGGAGGAGGAGGAGGAGGAGGAGGAGGAGGAAGAGGAGGAGGAGGAGGAGGAGGAGGAGGAGGAGGAGGAGGAGGAGGGGGAGGGGGAGGAGGAAGACGAGGAGGAGGAGGAGGAAAAGGAGGACGAAGGTGGAGGAGCAGAAGAGAAGGAGCGAGGGCCCCCCCGCCTCTTCCTGCTCGGCTTCCTCTCGGATAGCCACGCGTTTGACCTTTTTGGTTTGGGTTTGGGATTATGTTTCCCCGGCCTGGCCCACGGCACCGCCATCGCCAGTACGGCGGCGCGACCAGATGACACGGGGGGCGGCCGCTTGGTCCACACGCGGCAAAATACTAGGATAGGGACGAGGAGAAAGGAAGGTGGGCAAAGCAGAAATGAGGAAACGAAGAGGAGGAGGACGAGGAGTGACGAGGAGGAGGAGGAGGAGGGGGAGGAGGAGGAGGAGGAGGAGGAGGAAGAAGAGGATAATGAGGAGGATGAAGAGGACGGAGAAGGGAGGGGAGGAAATGATATGTGGTGATGATGATGACGATGATAACGATGACGATAATACTGATGATGCTTCTGATGGTGTTGGTGACAATGATGATGGTGGTGCTGATGATGATGGTGATGATGTCCATTACGATGATGATGTTGCTGTTGGTGATGGTGGTGCGCCCGACGGAAGCGGAAACTCTCCGTGAACACACTGACTCGAGAGCCAAGCACTGCTACTCTGTCTTTACAGCTTACAGCCACCAAGCAAGCAAAGCAAGCAAGGTCCCGTACGAGCACGAAGCCCGGTCCGATACCGGACGCGGAGTGAAAGAAAAACAGCTGCGCGAACTAAATGGCCTCTGCTGCTGCATGTCCTCTGATGCTGATGTGTTCATGGCTGCGCATCGAAAAAAGGGGGAGGGGAAAGGACGCGTGAAGGGAGAGAGGGACGCACGACGGGCAAGGACGAGAGGCGAGGCGAGGGGAGAGGGGGGGAGGGACGCCAGACAGGAGGGGGGACGACCGAGGAAACTCGAGCGGGAATCAAAAGCTGCTGCGCCACGTCGTTCGTGGCCTGCCTCTGCAGCGCTTCGGCTGGGCAGACAGCCTTGCGTCGGCAATGCCGCCTGGGTCCCAGGCCACGACTACGCTCAACAGCGTGCTCTACGAGTTTAACCTGCAACCGGACTTTGCTCTTGATGAGCTCCGTGGCCCATTGCCGGATGGGCTTGCGAGCTTGTGATACTCCGAGTACATGTCCGATCAGTCATCTGTGTCGAGCTTGACATATCCCACCATGCAGCGTAAAATCTGCTGCTGTGTACTTGCAAGCTTCGAAACGTCGTCCGCTGTCAGAGGCGCCGTCGACAGACCGTACAAGGCCGTCGGCGAGACGATGCTATCGAACAGCTGGGCACGGAGGTCGAAGTCGACGCGTTTGTTTGTCAGGGCCGCCCTGAACGAATTGAACTTGGCCCATGCACAGCGAAGCCGATTTGCAAGCATAGCCCTGCCTCGGGTCTTGAGGTCGCCCAGAAACCGATTTCCCAAGTACGTGTGGTAATCAGAAGACATCACTACGTTGATGAAGTCCCCAGCTGTGTCGACTCAGACCTGAGATGCGTCATCGTACAAAAGATGATCCTAGGTGAAGATATGCTCTTCTTGGCGTTCCGCTCCAGGCCGACTCGCTGCAGCTCTTCGTTCAGCACGTCGAGCATCTCAATGAGCTCTCCCAGACTGTTCGCGTAGACGTTCACATCGTCTGCGAAAAGCACGTGGGACAGGCGTCTGCTGCGGCATCTGTCTTTACAGCCGGGGCTGCGCAACATTTGGCAGCCAAATTCCATGCTACTTCGGGATACCGCGTCCCAGCCGGAGCAAAGTGGGAAACTGGTCCCAGCGATGGACCGTGCCACGCTCCTTCCCAGGACAAGCTTTGTGAAGACTTGCTGGGCGCCGGCACAAACGCGCGCCTCTGCGAGCCGCCACAATCGTGGTCTTGCTCGCGGGCCGCCCAGCCGCCCAGCGCTTAGGGTATTCATGCGAATGTGGGTACCATAGCGGACGCGCAGACACATCTATGTTTGATCGTCCGCCAGCTGCTTCACAGAACGGTCCTTGCGTAAAGCTTGAACTGCGCTATGTGCAAATACTTGTCTGTGGCCCGACTCGGGGGCCACGACGCAGCCCTGGCGCTCATGCTGCCTCAGGCAACACCGCTGGGCTTCTGAAGCCTCGCACGGACAAACATGCGGTTGGCTGAGAAACGGCAGCTCCTTCAGAAAGATGCTAACATTTCGTGCGCTGCGGCCTGTATGCCTTCAGCACAGCACGCTGCACACATTGAGTCAGGCCCTGAGATCCGCAAAGATGCCATGGTGGGCACCAGCCGAGGTCGTGAGCCCTGGTGGGCCACGGCCCAAGCCCGCCCGTGCGTGCGTGAGGGGCCAGATGCAGCACAGGTTGGCTGATCTCGAACTCTCCGTGCACACGCATCAGCTCGCTCCTGAAACGGGGCTGGTTGGGGCGGTGTTGTTGATAGGCGGCGTCGAGGTCGGATTGGCGCTTTTGGACAAGATGGGTGCAGGCTGTCTTGGCTCAGGGTGCGCCGCCGTCGCTGTGGAGAGCAGCGGCGCGGGCCTCCTGTCGCACGAGACGGCCCTCGAGACGGGAGGCTTGGCGGCCCATGCCTGATGGCACGGGCTGCAATGGTTCATGACGCACGCGGCGAAGGCCCTCAGAAGCCATGGCGGCGCGCATGGGGATTCAAAGGTGACGCGAGTCTGTCACACCCCGATCGGGGGGGTGTATCCAGCCTCGCCATGCGCGGGGAAAGCTGCGCTGGGGGGCCTCGCATAGTGGTTGCATACTGGGTCATGGACCCTCGAGCCGAGACTGGAGATAAAGAGAGAAAGGCAGAAAGAGAGAGAGAGGGAGAGAGAGGGGGGAGAGAGAGAGAGAGAGAGAAAAACAAAAACAGAAAGAGAGAGAGAGAGAGAAAGATACAAGTAAAAAAGAATATTAGGAGAAGAGAAAGAGACGGAGGGAAAGCGAAAGAGAAAGGGGAGGACAGAGATAACGATTTAGAGAGAGAGAAAGAGGAAGAGACAGAGAAATCCGCCGGCCCCCTTGCGGGGCCACCAGGCTGTAGGCCGGGAATGTGCTGCTCCCTGTGTCAGTTACAGCTTCCGGTTTCCACTGTTACGTTTCTGCTTCTTGCTGCTTACCGATCGTTGTTGATGAACGCGCGAGGGGGGGGAGCCCAAACCAGCAGAACTACTACGCCCTGGGAGAGTTCTCAGAATTTCTGGGGGGTAAAAATTAACACCGCTCACGCAGATCGGCGGGGTCAGGGTCCAGAAACACCAGGGATTTGTCACATGATGGAAATTCGGTATCACCTCTCACGCAGATTGGCGGGGTCAGGGCCAAAAACATGAGGGATTTGCCACATTTCTGAATTTCGGTATCACCCCTCACGCAGATCGGCGGGGTCAGGGTCCAAAAACACAAGGGATGCGCCACATTTTCAAAATTCGGCGGCACTCCGGGGTCAGGGTCCAAAAACAAAAAGGATTTGCCACATTTCTGAAATCAGTGGGCACCCCTCACGCAGATCGGCGGGGTCAGGGTCCAAAAACAAAAAGGATTTGCCACATTTCTGAAATTCGGTACTACCCCTCACGCAGATTGGCGGGGTCAGGGTCCAGAAACACATGGGATTTGCCATATTCCTGAATTTCGGTATCACCCCTTATGCAGATCGGCGGGGTCAGGGTCCAAAAACACTAGGGATTTGCCACATTTCTGAACTTCAGTGGCACCCCTTATGCAGATCGACGGGGTCAGGGTCCAGAAACACATGAAGATTTGCCACATTTCTGAAATTCGGTATCACCCCTCACGCAGATCGGCGGGGTCAGGGTCCAAAAACACTAGGGATTTGCCACATTTCTGAAATTCGGCGGCACCCCTTACGCAAATCGGCGGGGTCAGGGTCCAAAAACACAAAAGATTTGCCACAGTTGTGAAATCTGGTGGCGCCCCTCATACAGATCGGCGGGGTGAGGATCCAGAAACAAAAGGGATTTACCACATTTCTGAAGTTCGGTGTCACCCCTCACGCAGATTGGCGGGGTCAGGGTCCAAAAACAAGTGGGATCTGCTACATTCCTAAAATTCGGTGGCACCTCTCAAGCAAATCGGCGGGGTCAGGGTCCAAAAACAAACAAGTCCCGACACTGCTTCACGGCGGCACCCAGACCTCATGATTTAGCTGTTGCATCTCCCATTATCCGAGACAGGGGGCCGGCGGCATGTGGCGAAGCCCTTACGGATAAAGGGGAGAGAGAGAGAGGGGGAAACCAAAACAACAGGGAGAGAAAGAGAGCGAGCGAGAGGGGGAGATAGATACAGAGAGGCAGAGAAAGAGAGAGAGAGAGAGAGAGCGAGAAAGAGATTCTCCACGTCCTTCCCTTCCAGTAGGAGGGCGAAGACGTGGAGACTGGCAGCCGACCCCCTCAAAGGTCCTCGCTTCCTCGATGCCGCCCTCTTTGACGGGACCCTCCTCCCTCTTCCTCCTGCTTCCCTCGGGGAGGGGAGGGGAAAGGAAAACACTAACGATTCTGCTGGCCTTAGGAGCCCAGGGAGCTCGGAAACACCAAGGGTCGGTCCAATCGGAAAAATCTTGCGTTCAGATGGAGCCGACGGCGCCAGTCATGATTTCTCACGGCGCTGATACTTCTTCGCGTGGTCGGTTGTCGAGGCTCTCCTCCTCCCTCTCCTGGCGGCAGTCCAGGCGTCTCTGGACCCTCCTCGATGCTGCCGTTCTTGACGGGGGCTTCCTCCGCCTCCTCCGCCTCCGCCTCCGCCTCCTCCTCCTCCTCCTTCCCCTCCTCGTCCTCGTCCTCATTCTTCCTCTCTGGTGGTGCTGCTGCTGCTGCTCCTCCTTCTCCGCCTGCACCGCCCGCTGTCCTTGGGGGCCTCCTCGATGCCGTCCGGGTTTTTCTTTGGTGCCGGCGTCGCCATGCCGCCGAAGATCACGTTCAGGATATCGCGATTCATGGCGTCGCACCTCTCGCCCGCGCAGCGAGGAAGCGGAGGGCGGGTGGCGGTCCCCCCTTTCATCCGTGTCTCGGAGAGGGCGAGCGGGCTGGCTGGTAAAATCGTCCTGCCTGAGGTGGGAACATCTGGCCTCTGCTCAACCAAAATGTATGGTGGGCTCCTGTCTCCAGCGAAACCCGAGGGAAAGTCCACAGAAGCATGCGGCAATGGGAAAGAGATGGGAAGCCTGGCTATGGACAGCTGGGTGAAGGTGAGTGGGACCAGGCGGACCCGTGGAGAGAGTCACTGCAGTCATCGGTTCTTCCTCTGGGCCCCCACTCAGAGAATCGAGACCCAAAGCAACGAATCCTGCCCGTGCTTGTCCTCTGGGCCACAGCTCGGGTAAAAGGCTACAGGCCCTTTGCCACAGGACTCGATGGACGCAGTCGTTCGACTCGCTCGAGCAGGCTCTGGTCAAGGCCAGGTGTAAGAGGCCGACACGAGCGACCTGATCGGAGGCTTGGGGGTGAGATCGCAGTGGAGCGGAGAGTCCCCCACCGGGAAATCGGTTTCGGACCCGTGTTCGCGTCGCGCGTGCGGGCGATGCGAAGCTGCGTGAGCGCGCGAGAGGAATGACCTTGCCGTCGCTAGGGCGACTCAGATGCAATGGACCGCTCATCCGCCCCCAGTGGGCGCGCGGTGGCCCTGGGTGTCCCGCAATGGTGTCCTGTGGTGTCTCGCCGGTGTTCCGTTGGTGTCCCGTCGGTGTTCCGTCGGCGGTGGGCGAGCGGTGGCCAGGTGTGTCCCGCTTTGGCATCGATAGTGAAGTCGATAGTGAGATCGATATTGAAACCGCTAGAATAGGATAGATAGTGAGATCAAGAGTGTGCTCGACAGTGAGGTTGACTGGGACATTGTTTGCGACATCGGTAGTGAGATCGATCGTGAGATCCGTAGTGAGATCGAAAGCGAACGAAGGCGGGGGCGATAGTGACATTACAACGCAGCGCACCATCGTCATCCCGCCTCATCGCCAACTCGAGAGCGCGTGACCAGCATCGTCATCATCACACCTATCGCATTTGCCAGCAGTTGGTTCTTCCCCCCCAGCCCCCAACCTCCATATCACCCGAAGGGTGGTCGCATACAGTATACTGATCACGTTCGCCACCTGCCCCTGAATTATGATCCACTGGGCACCACCCTGCCCTCGATCCCCCTCCCTACATGATCTTGGTGAGGATGGCGCCGCTGAAGCCTATGAGGGAGCCGACCACCGTGAGCGTAGGGCTGTCCAACAGCATCCCCTCTGCGACCAGCGCCCAGCCGGAGTACGAGTTGAGCACCTCGGCGAGAAGAGGTGAAAGGGACGGGAGGGCACCTCAGACCCGCCACCGGTCTCTGCTGCGGCATGGGCTTGTCAAGCCCGTCCTTCTCAGTGCGCGGTGCTCCTCACGCAGCAGCCATCAGGGCCCCAATCGCGCAGGACGCGCATGTTGAGCACTGGGTTTTACCTGCGAGAAACGTCGATTAGAGTTCGGGTGCCGGTTCAAGAATCTGCAAGCAACTTCCCAAGGTCACGGGACGAGGGGCCCGGCCCGCATCGAGATCCAAGATCTACTGAACGGGCCCTGAAACGCCCAAGACCGATCACCACCTCTGGACTCTGTTTGTTCGGAAGGCTACAAAATCTGAAGACAGTCCCAAGACCCGAGGGATTCCGAGGCGTGAAGAGAGCCCTTCTGCAGGTCGCCTAAGAGGTGAAACCTGAACAGGTCAATGAAAGCCATTTCGGGGCTCACCATCCCCGAGAGCTCAAGATGGGCTCAGTACGTCCCCTTGGGCCGCCCAAGACCAGCAGTCCAGGAGGCATCACGCCACCACGGAGGCTGCCAAGACAGCTCTAAGACAGCCGAAAACGCCCTCTCCCAAGACAACCCTATACCGCAAAAAAGACACACACACACACAGCCGTATGACCTAAGACAGCCCCAAGGCAGCCCCAAGATGGCCCGAGGCCACCCCAAGACGGCCCCGAGGCACCCCGACACGGCCCAGCGACCCCTCAAACATTGCAGCCAATAGTCCCCCACCAAGGCACTTAGATCCCAAAGGCAGCCACGAGACACCGCAACGGCCTCAAAAGGGCCACTGGCGGTACAATCAATCATGCCGCGCTACTGCATGGCTTGCGGAACTCTTGTGTCGCAGACGCGCAGAAAATAACCCGCTACAAGATTTCAAGTTGAAAAGTGCACACACGCCTGCGTACACTTACCCCGAGTTCATCGCCGCAACTTAAGCACGCATAACCGCAGAAGTCGGCAATACCCCCAATCATCGACAAAGAATCCTTTTTCCAATGCCGAATTGACTTTTGCCGAAATCCAGCAATAACCGGCAAATCATTACTCCTCTGCCGGTGACGCCGTCAACGCCTTCCTCGTCGTCGCCGTCGTCGTCGTCGTTGTAGTAGTAGTCGTCGTCCGTCGCCGTCTTCGTCGTCGTCCATCGACGCGCGCTATCACGACTATACCTAAAACGACTCGAGGGCAAGGGTACGGGCACGTACTTCAAGCCTTGCCAGAACAGGCACGGATGTGCTCCATCGTGTAGGGTAGCCCAAGGGATACTCCCCGCCAGGCGAAAGAACCGCACTACTGTGCGAATAATTCGGCCGCCGCCGATCCTCGCAAATTATTGCCAATGCAGAGCTTTGGGGAGGGCGGGGGGGGCGGGGGGCAGTATTAAAGACCTCTTGCGGCTACAGGGTAGTACAGCACCAGGATGCTGGAGAACACACGCATCTATATATATATATATATATATATGTATATGGATTGGCGACGCGGCAACACGCGCGGCGGCACGAGGTTGAACAAGACGACACGCGCACACACACACACACACAATCACAATCACAATCACAATCACACACACAACACACACACACACCACACACACCACCACACACACTACCACACACACACACACACACTCACACACCACACACACACACACTCTTTTGGGCGCCACGGCCTCGCGCACAGCGACGAGGCGTAAGAATTACAAACGCATCCAGAGGCGAGAAGAAAGAGCGGCGGACGCGCGCGGCTGGGCCCTCAGAAGAAGGGACACACACACACACACGCACGCACGCACGCACGCACGCACGCACGCACGCACACACACACAAAAACAAACAAACAAAAAAACACTAGTCGGTTGCACGCCACTGGGGCAAAAGCTGCTTGAGCGCTCAAAGAGTCGAAGCCAGGCGGATGAGGCTACCGAAGATCGGCCCTGGAAAGCCGGCAAGCGTCGGGCGGAAGCGCCAGCACCGTGGGCGACGGGCAGCGGGCAGCCACAAAGGAGCAGCGTCGGCGCTCCATGAGCGCCAGCGGGCCATCATACCCCCTCCTCCTCCTCCTCCTCCTCCTCCTCCTCCTCCTCCTCCTCCTCCTCCTCCTCCTCTCCTCCTCCTCTCCTCCCTCCTCCTCCTCCTCCTCCTCCTCCTCCTCCTTCCTCCCCTCCTCCTCCTCCTCCTCCTCCTCCTCCTCCTCCTCTCCTCCTCCTCTCCTCCTCCTCCTCCCCCTCCTCCCCTCCTCCTCATCCTCCTCCTCCTCCTCCTCCTCCTCCCTCCTCCTCCTCCCTCCTCCTCCTCCTCCTCCTCCTCCTCCTCCTCCTCCTCCTCCTCCTCCTCCTCCTCCTCCTCCTCCCCCTCCTCCTCGGGTAGCAGGCAACAGCAGCAGCACTGGCGGCTCTGGCGGCCGGGCTGGCAGGGGTGCGTCCCAGGGGGCACGCGTCGCGGGGGCGCGCGGCATCGCGGGCTCCGGGGAGCAGCAACCCCCGCTCGGGAAGGCCCCGCCGGGCGGTACTCCGAGTGAGGAGGCCGAGTGCTGGATGCACATGCGAAGGCCGGCGTGCCTGTCCATACGAGGCCGAGCGATGGAAAGACATGCAGCCATGTATGTATCCATTTGTCGCCACGTGTGTGTCCAGCTGTCGCTGAGGCCAGCCACATCGTGTGTATCTAGCTTGCTGCTTGCTGGTAGTGGATCTGCAGACAACAAGGGCGTCGGTTGCCCCCGAGGATCCCTTGTTACCCCAATCAGTTCTCGGATGCACACTCTTGCAATTGAATCCCCTTCATCCCTGTTGCCGAACGGCGATACTTACATGAAATTCGCCCGTTCGGATCGCCATTTCACAATGCAAGCACAGGTCTCCAGGCGCTGACACAGTTTGCTAGACAAGTTTGAGGTCCGGACGCGCATAGCACCTCATGTAGCCTCCTTCAACGTCCTTCTCCAACTCCTTTTCCTCTTCCTCCTCATCCGCCTCATCGGCCTTGCCAACCATGCATGGCCACGGCCATGCCGCGCTACATCACTGAGACGATACATCCCCAAGCGCGGACACTCGCGGCAGCGCAACTGAACGCTCCCTGCCAGAATCCGCCGGCCCCCTTGCGGGGCCACCAGCCTGCGAAGATCGGGCTTCAGCAACGTATACCAGTCCTGAGCTGCTCGGTCCCAATCACTATTCCAATGCACGTTCCAGTTTCCAGTCTCCAATTCAGAATTCCCTGGGAAGCCCTGGGACACGGACAAAACTATCCTGGCGAAGGACCCAACCATGTGAGGTTGTGAGTAACGCAATTGTGAATACTGTCTTCAATGGAGCTCCCTATGGGGCCGCGAACCCTGTGAGGGGTGCGCCGAAATGAGGGTGGAACTGCATGCGGACCCTGCCACTGGGGCCTTCGGTGGATCTCCCTATGGGGCCACGAACCTGACGAAGGGTGCGCCGAAATGAGGGTGGAACTGCATGCGGACCCTGCCACTGGGGCCTTCCGTGGAGCTCCCTATGGGGCCACGAACCCTGCGAGATGTGCGCCGAAATGGGGGTGGAACTGCATGCGGACCCTGCCACTGGGGCCTTCGGTGGAGCTCCCTATGGGGCCGCGAACCCCGTGAGGGGTGCGCCGAAATGAGGGTGGAACTGCATGCGGACCCTGCCACTTGGGCCTTCGGTGGAGCTCCCTATGGGGCCACGAACCCTGTGAGGTGTGCGCCAAAATGAGGGTGGAACTGCATGCGGACCCTGCCACTGGGGCCTTCGGTGGAGCTCCCTATGGGGCCGCGAACCCTGTGAGGTGTGCGCCAAAATGGGGGTGGAACTGCATGCGGACCCTGCCACTGGGGCCTTCGGTGGAGCTCCCTATGGGGCTACGAACCCTGTGAGGGGTGCGCCGAAATGAAAGTGGAACTGCATGTGGACCCTGTCACTGGGGCCTTCGGTGGAGCTCCCTATGGGGCCACGAACCGTGTGAGGGGTGTGGCGCAATGGACATGCGGAGGGCAGAGGCAAGGAGGGGGAGGAGGGGGCAGCGGGAGGGAGGTGGGAACGCGGGGCGCTGTCTCTTCAAAACGAGGACCCAACACCACAGGATGGTTGGGAAATATCAGACTCGCGCCCCCGGGCCCCATCAGCAAGCTACGCCAGATTCGCGCCCCCTAGGCCACGAAACCAGACAAATTACGTCAGATTCGCGTCCCCGGGGCCACGATCCGCTTGTCAATTAGCACGGTCCGCGCCCCCGAGGCCAAGATCCCCTTCCAAACATGACGCAGGACACGCGCCCCCCCTAAAGGCAACGATCTCCCTGGCAAAGTACGCCAGGTCCGGGCACCCGAAGGCACGAGCCCTTGCAAATGACCTTCCCTCCGCGCCCACGAGGCCATATACCATCAGCGTCAATCCCTCGTGATCTAATCTGCACTCGCGCCCCTGAGGTCGCGACCTCTGTCAATGCACACCGGGCTCGCTCGCGTCCCCGAGGCCACGATCCCTTGCAGATTCCGCCCCCCCCCCCCCCCCCCAAAAAAGAAAACATGCTCGCACACTGCACCAGATTCGCGCCCCCAGAAGCGACGATCCCTCGCCAGCGACGGCAACGTCGCGCCCCCGACGCAGCAGGGCCTCGTCCGTGGCGTCGCGGCTGCCGCCTGTCCTCGCACGGGGGCTCCGCGGCGCTGCTCCCGGGCGGCACTCGCTCTCGCCCCGTCCTGGGCCCCGGGAGACTGGCACATCCAACATCGGAGCATATGTACTACCCGACGGTCGGAAGAGGTAGGCAAAACCGTGAAGCAGGAGGGCGGATGAAGTTGATAGGGTTCCAGGCCCCCCCCCCAGGGAACAACAAGACACAGCAGAAGCGTGTCGACTCTTGAAGTCGGAAGGCGCTCGAAGTAGATTGGGCTCTGGGAATCCAAGAACGCCTTCTTTCAACGACTGGCGTGTACCAGTGGCGGGCTGTTTTGCAATCCCAAGACAGTTTGAGGGTCGGCGACGACGTCGGGATGGTGTGGTGTCTACGTGTGTCCCCGTCTTCCCGCGGCAGGAACGAAAATATATACACCAAAACCCCGTATACACCAGGACCCGCTTTCCTGTGCGAGGTTCGGTGCGGGGCCAGAAAGAGCGTCGGTGTACAGAGTTCGGCTCCTTACAAAATCTACCAGCCTGTGTCCAGACATGAGCGCATTTCCTGATTCGCGGCGATAGCGTTAGGTCGGGCATGTCCCCTTGCGGGCGAACAATGAAGAGCATCCAAAAAATCAAACATAGTTTAGAGAATACTACAACACCGTCCCCATACTATGTTTTGACTATTTTTGGGCATTCCTCCTGTAGAGGGACAGGCCCGACTTAACGATAGCGGGCCTTCTGGGGAAGGGCGGGGGGCGGGGGGCGAAGGGGGGGGCAGAACGTACCCCCCCCCCTGGCCCCGCGCGCGGCGGCAGTGCCGCGGGGCGCACTGAGGGCTGGAGCGCTGCGTTATGAAGGGGGCGGGGAGGGCGGGGCGGGCGGGCGGGGGGGGGGGGCATCACGCGCGTTGTGGCCCGAGCAATGAAGAAACAGGCGCCGTCCCATTCCAGCATGGTCGGGATCGAGGGCTGCGGCGTGGCGAGCGCCCGCGAGGCCCCCCTCTCAGGACGGCACGCTCGACGTCGGCGGCGCTCGGGGCGGCGACGGCGACAGCGGGGAGAGCGGAGGGCCCCGGGCCCCCCTCCGGGAAGGGGGGGGGGGCGCTGATCGGGGAGGACGGGGAGAGAAAGGGGAGGAAGACGACGACGAGGAGGACGGGGAGGACGAGGAGGGCGAGGAAGACGAGGGCGAGGAGGACGAGGAGGAGGGGGAGGAAGGGGGGGGCGGGGCGGAGGGCGAGGAGGAGCGCGAGGACGGGAGGACGGGATCTGCATGGCCCCAGAACGCGGATCCCACAGCATCCCCCGGCGCCGTGGAGGAGCCGCGCGATGCTGCGGCCCGCCCTCGCGCGCACGGACCCTGGCCCGGCCCGGGACCGTCGCGGGCGCCCTCCAGGCCCAGCCGGAGAAGACGTCTCCAGCACGGGGCCCCCGGACCTCTCGACGGCTTCCCAGACGTCCGACGACAATGCTCTGTTCCGTGCGCGGCCGCCCAATGGGACCCACAGAGACATACTAGTACTACATGCCCTCCTTGGAGGCGCGCGTCCGACCCGAACATATCGACATATCGTACGCCCATCTTGTAGCATGTCGTTTCCCGCGCGGTGTGGCGAGGAAGCGCCCGCCACGACGCACATACTGGAAGATTTCTCGGTGCGCGCGTCGCCCCTGGGGGGGCGATGCACATACAGCACAAGCATGTCCGAGCCAAGGTCTCGATCCCATCCATGGGTGTAGCGCTGCTGCTCGCCAGATCCGCCTTCTGCCTGTCCTGGGGCTCGCAGGCGGCCGCCTGGGGGCAGACGTGGGACAGAGGAGGCCTCTGCTGCAAAACAACTTCTCGGAGGCCCGGGTTCCAAGGGCCAGCCTGTCATGCCGGACCGCTCCATCCCTGGCGGCCCCGTGCGGAGACCAGAAAAGCTGCCTCCGGACAATGAAGCCCTTTGCCCCGGCTGTTTTCCCAAGGCGCGGGGGGGCCCGCGGCCCCCGCAAGGCTGCAGGGGCCACTCCGGCCAGCAAACGGCCGCGAGAGGCCCAGAGCTCCGAGCAGGCCAGACTCGAGACCTCTGGCGATCTGATGTGTTCAATCGCGCTTTTCCCCAAGCATTCTGTGGTGCTGGGTCCTCGTTTTGAAGAGACAGCGCCCCGCGTCCTTCCTCCTCCTCCTCTCCTCACCTCCTCCCTCCATCCCTGCCTCTGCCCTCCGCATGTCCACCACTTCGGCACACCCCTGACACGTTTCATGGCCCCATGGGGAGCTCCGCGGCGACCGCATGGCGCACCCGCACCCGATTCAGCACGCGCCTCACACGTTCCGTGGCCCCACAAGGAACTCCACCGAAGGCCCCAGCGGCGGCGACCGCATGGCGCACCCGCACCCGATTCAGCCCCCCCCCCCACCCACACACACACACACACACACACACACACACACACACACACACACACACACACACACACGCACGCACGCACGCGCGTTTCGTGGCCCCACAAGGAACTCCACCGAAGGCCCAGCGGCGGCGACCGCACGGCGCACCCGCACCCGATTCAGCTCCCCCACACACACGCGCTCCGTGGCCCCATAGGAAGCTCCACCGAAGGCCCCAGTGGAAGGGTCCGCATGGCGGCCCCGCACCCATCTCGGCACACCCCTCTCACGTCTCGTGGCCCAGCGGGGACTGCCCCTTCTTCGTCCCGCCGGCCCTGCGGCGCCCGCCCGTCGCAGACGATTGGGCCCTCCGCCTGGGGGAACTTCCAGAACGGCGACCCCGAAGAGCTCCTGACCCCTTCGGAGAGGGGTCGGGAGCGTTTTGGGGACGCGAGGGGGGTGGGGGGGGGAGCGCACGAGGGTTCCGGAGCACCTGCGGGCCCCAGAGGACCGCCCGGGGCGCTGCCCCAGAGCGCCGACCGCCGCATCCCCTGGTCTGGCCGACACCGCTCAGCACTCCCGCCCATGGCCGACACATCACCCACCCACCCTTCCTCCTCCTCCGCCTCCGCCTCTTTGCTCCCCCTCGTCGCTCCACGCCTTTCCTCCTCCTCGTCCTCCTCCTCCTCCTCCCCCTCTCCTCCTCCTCCTCCTCCTCCTCCTCCTCCTCCTCCTCCTCCTCCTCCTCCTCTTCCTCCTCCTCCTCCTCCTCCTCCTTCCCTGCCCTATCCAGCTCCTCGTCGACCTTGTCATCCACGCCCCTCTCCCTGACCCATCTTGCTCCTCGCCATCCTCCCCCTGCCCTCCTCCTCCGCCTCTGCGACGAAACGCCGGCCCCGGGGCACGGCGGGGGGCCCCAGAGGCCTAGCACTGCCAAGGGCCGTCCGCCGTCAGATCGGCACACGGCGCCGGCACGTCGCGGGGTGGCCTGTGGGAGGGGCGGCCGAGCGGACGGAGCGGCAGGGCGTGGCGCCGTGACGCAGCAGGGCATGTCGCCGCCGCCCACGCTGGCCACGAGGTGGTAGCCGAGGACGCCTCCGCGCCGCCCGAGGGGATCTGGCGGCGCCCACGAGGGGGGCAGGGGGGAGGGGGAAGGCCTCTTGGAAGGAGGCTGCGTCTTAGAAGGTGCCGGCCCTGCATCGATAGACAAGGCCCGCGCCCTCTCAGAAACAGGGGTGCTTCTGAGAAGCCTTCCCCCCTCCCCCCACCCCCCTCTGCGCGTGGCTGAGGGATAAGACGGACAGGGAAAGATCGGGGATCTCCGAGATCCGGCGGTTCTGGACGTATCGGGCGCCGCGCCCTTCTCGGAGCGCTCCGAGAGCGTTCAAACCGCTCTGGAGCGGAAGGATCCTTGTCCGAGCCCCGACCCACTGGGATGACCGTGGGGGGCTCTAAGTGAATAGGGAGGTTACAAGTGGATGATAAGGTGGGTTATACATGGCCAAACCTGGCATATCAGTGGGCTACAAGTGCCCCGAGTGGCTTAGGGGGGTGAACGATCCCGGCTAAGCGGGCTCCGCCCACTCAGCGGAGTTCTCGAACCCCCTGAGCCACTCGGGGCACTTGCAACCCACTTATAAGCCAGGCTGGGCCAGATTTAACTTACACCTTGGCATCCACTTAGAACCCCCCCCTGTCCACTTAGACCCCCCCACGGCCATCCCAGCAGGAGGGAGGGGAAGGCACGAGCCCGATCGCCGGAGTCGCGCGCGCGCCGCTGGGGCGCCTGCGCATGCCCGGAGGAGGAGGATCGC